>OY987243.1:31907725-32248095 GCA_963920765.1 Ulota crispa | reverse complement strand
GTAAGGGCAAAACATAAATGTGTTCTAAAATGATACTTTTGTAATTTCAATGAAATTTGTTTCAAAAAAGAAAACAAGAATCATAATGTTTAGTAATTAGTTATATGGTCAAACATTTAAAAAAAATTTTGTACTCTTCTAAAATGAATTTATAATCATTTATCATTTAATATTCATCAAAATTACAAATTTTATTCATAGAGTTTGAAATTTGGTTTGATTGGTTAAAAATAAACATTCTATTTGAAAGTTCAAAAATGCAATAGTTTTGATGGAGAGAACATCATTAGTTTCCCAAAATAGTAAATTTTGTAACAGTAGCAAATACTGAGGTGTTTTTCTTTGAAAAATTCTCCTTGGTGGAGTTTAACTTGGATTGACATGATTCAAATTGGGTTGGAAAGTAGACTTGCTTTTCTATATGAGATTTTTTTCAAAATTTTCAAAAAATATTTTTTTCCATTTTGGGCAACCCAGAAAAAGGGCAGCAATCAGAAAATGATCGATTGGACGTTTAGGGGTTAAATGGCCAATGAAACTTGTCATGGGTTGGGAAACAAACCAAAAACACATTGATAAAGTGTAATTTCATTCATTACTAGAAAAATGAGCATGGCTAGTTACCAAAAAATATAAATGTTCACAATCATTGTTAAATGACTTGTTTATAATTATTGTGGATATTTCCTGGTGTTGTAAAACAATTGTTTGGAACATGCTTTTCTGCTAGTGAATATTGATTTTTTTCTTTTGTAAGAGCAAGGATGAATTACAACTGCAATTGTTCAATGGTGAACAAACAAGCTACAAGAGGCTCTCTCTTTGTAACATTGGCTTTTTTTAGTAAGCTGCCTATTCAAACTTTCTCAAGATAGCTTCTCCAGTTGCAAAATCTTCTCTTTGCTGTCCAGAGCCAATAAAGCAGAAACTTAAAACCAAAATAAAGAGGGTGAAGGCACTGCATCAAAATGAAGACCTTGTTTGTTTGGTTGCAAGTCCTTGTCTCCTTTTCTTTTTTTCTTACACACAAGTTTGTGTTGATGGTGAAATACTGACGCTGTGAACTGTGTGCCAGAACAACTGACTGCACTTGTTGGTTGATTTCTGTGCCAAAAACATTTCTAATTTAATACAACCCTTGAAAGATGCTTGGTGGTCAAACCCAATTTTATCTTTGAAAATGACCTTTTTTTTGGCCTTGCAAGAGCATCTGCAGAGGCACTTGTCAAAGGATTAATATACGTCAAGTTTGGATGACAAGTGCTCTTGGCCCCTCAAAATAATCTCTTGATATGCAATCTTAGACCCTCTTTACACTAGAGTCAATAAGACATGGAGAGTAAACTTTTAGCCAGTGGAAAGTACAAAATTTGAGAAGGCCAAGCAATGTCATTTTTTAATGGGAAATTCCTTTCCAAAAGACACAAAAATAATAATAATGAGGTGAACGACACTTTTGTCCTTTGTGCAATGAAAGTGCACAATTTTTGGGTCCCTTGAAATTTGCATTAGGCCCATAAAAAGAATTAAGGTATTCCTTTTCTAATACTATCATGTTCTAAATGTGCTCCCTATCTAGGAATGAGTGACACGTTCTTTTAAATATCTATTACTATCCTTGATGAATTAGGTGGGCTTAAATGGTGGCTTTTAGAGCAAACTACCTTAGGCTTGACTAAAAGTTTGGGGACTGTTTGGCCAAAATTCTTACATGCAATCAGGTTTTTGAAATTTTGAATTTTTTTAGGAAATATGTCAAAAACATAAAATACAATTTTATGGCCCTTTCTCACTTTATATTACAACCCATGTTGTTACTTCCAAATTTTGGCTTTTCAAAAACAACCACGGCTAGTGAGAGAATTTTTCTTCTCACCTCTAGTGTAAAGAGGGCCTTAGTGTGTCAAGCAATGGCCCTTGATATTGGATTAGACTACTGCACATAAGTCAACGTGGGGCTAGGGTGGAAAAGCTCAATTGTTTTACAAACAAGGGTAAAAGTAATAACTTGCTCTTATACTGACATAATTTAGTAGAATCATTTTATGTGGTTCTAAACCAAATTACTGTTTTGAAATCCAAATGTGAACTCAAAATTCCTTAATTCAATATCTTGAGAGTAAAAATCTAAACTTTTACATTTTTTGGCAAGTGAAAAATTAGAGCTTCCACCTTGGCCCCACATTGACGTATGTGCAACAAACCAAGTCCTTGATATCAAAGTATACCCAATGTTTATTGAGCTTTATCCTACCTTTCACTTGGTAATTGATCAATTGACAATCTATGTGGTACATTTGATGAACAAGGATGGAGAACAAGAATTATAGAGTTTTTCAAAATAAGTGCAAAGCTAATCAAATTTGGCAATGCTTGTGATGATGCTCTAACATAGAATAGTCCATTGCATGGACCTTAATCTCTCAAAGACAAGGGGATACCTTAGATTCCAAAAGCTTGAAAATAAGTCATAAAATGTAGCCTAGTATGATAATCAAATGATGACTTCTAAAGAGAAATTATACTCTTTTACTGAAATTCTTTATCCTGACAATTAGATTTGCCGTTTCATTCACCCATTTTTATCTTTAAAAGTTGAAGCAAATAGTTCAGAATTTTCCTTATAAGATGAAAATTAATGATTTTCACCCAAAATCCATTTAAGTTTATAAAAACAATTTCTACTTATATTGAATTTAAAGACAATTTTGAACTTGAAATTTGAGGTTATTTTTTATGGGCCAATTTTTGAACTAGAAAATATAGTTTTTTAGGTGAAGGAAATTTTATACTCATTAAATTATAGAATAATTGTAAAGGATAGCATTTTGGAGATTTATACTAAAATTTGCTAAAATATCAGTACAAGTTTTCAATAATTCATGAACGAATGCAAAATCAAGTTTTTTGTGCATGGAACATGTTTGCACTCATTGATCAATCAAAATTAATACTTAGCTTGTACAAAGTTAAAAAATACACGTAATTGATTTCTATGGATTATTGAATTTTAGATTGCAAATCTAATAGCAAACTAAGTAATACACTGCTCAACAAATAATTCAAAATATTCTACCTTCATATGGACGCTTTTTACCTCAACATGATCACTTCAAGTCATGTTATGTCATTATCTTATATGTGAATATGTGGCTTTCTCATTATGATAACGTCTATGTAGTGAAATGGTAATGGAACATCAAAAGTATTGTAGCTGAAAAGGTTTGAGTAATGGATTATTTCACCAATTAAGAAAACCTATGTTGTTATGGCTTTGAACAAAAGGAAAGGAGCCCTTGTATGGACAACATTTGTAGTCAATGGGAATACACTTCCAACAATCTTTATTCAAGGAGTCTATGATATGTTCTTTACAAATTGATATAAGTATAGAGCCTTTTATATTTTGAGTGCTTATGAAGTATTTTAAACATTTAGCCTAGTTCAACATTATAGCCTCTAGAAGACTTTTAACTCATGACAAATGTTGTTGATTAAAAAGTCTCTTAATCAACCAAAGTAGATAGATATTTTTATCAAGACAATGCCCTTTGGGAATAAACCAAACTAGGAATTTAGCAAAGACTTAGTAGTGTGGTTGTAACCATGAAACAAATACAAGTGAAATTATATCAAATTAGAGTAAATAGATCGAGCCCATAAATAAGAATTCTAGTTCACAATAAACAAAAAAGACTAGAAGGCTATGAAAAAGCCAACATGTAGATAGAGAACCACAAAAAATTATCAATCCGGCGGAGGATTAAAGAAATCCATTATAACAAACATGGTTTCAACAAGAAGAATCCAAAATCCATTACAAGAAGAAACTATACAAACAACATTGAGAGTTGACAACACCTATTACAAACTATGACACTACATGTCAACAACATCATTAGTGTTTTTAACACTAAACGTCAATATGTACACTATTTGTCAACAAAATTTTCACCAAAAAAATTAAATTAATATCATAGCAATTTATTTTGCACTAAAATAGTGTCCAACATTAGCAATTTTTGTCATCTATATAAAAATTAGAGTGAGTTAAATGATAAGATAAACAACACCATACATATCACTATTCTAAATATCATTATTAATGTAGTGGTAAACTCAAAACCACCTAAGACACAACTACCATTGGAACTAGTCCAATTGATGTAAGTAACTTAGTAATTGGTGAATGGTAATACTAACCCACAAGGAAAAAATAGGAGAACATTTGATTAAAATGCTTGTTTAGAAATCTATAGACAAAAAAAGGATTCTTGAGCTACTAAGCCATTAAGAATATTCTCTTTTTAGAATGTTGAATTTGTTTTACTAATCAAACACCATATTTTCCAATCATTGAGCATTTTATTTCAAACTATATGGTTAAATGAATGAAGGCTCAAACTACACTATATGGCATATATACTAATTTCTAATGGAATCCTAAATTTTCCATGGAGAATTTTCCATACAAATCTTCATTAAATTTACCTTCCTTAAAATATTGACTTCATAAGATGCTTAAATTTACATGTCTTGTTTATTTTCAGGAGTTTTTTTCATGAATGGATTAATCATTTGAAACTTTTGGAACTAAAATATATATTCAATGTTATCCATAAAAATAGTTCAAAAGCAAGTATACATAAAATTTGATGACCAAATGTATGTCAGAACTTGATTTTTCAGTATTGGATTAGAATGCCAAAGATGTAAATAGAATAACTGTATTATTTCAATGCACTCTTTGCAACAAAGTGGGGTTTTTTTTTAAAATTCTCAATTAGCCAAGGTTGACTTTTAAATTAAACTAGATTTGAACCCTTAACTCTTCAATGCCAGGGTATCTCAAAATTCATAAAAAGAAAAGGGTCAAAATTTAGCTTCCTGGACATTGAGGAGTTAATGGATTTCTTATCAATATTGTTGACGTAATCAATTTTTTTTCTATAGAATATTATTGCAAGAAATTAATGATCAAATCGATCCTAACTATTGGAAATGCAATGCGATTCCTACATGAACCAGTGGTTTAATTTTAAAATAAAATAAATACAAACATGGAACCTTTAGTACAAAATTGCAAAATTTTGGAAAATTAGAAATATTAATGTGGACTTCATGACAACAAAGAAGGAGGGTTTTGAAATTCACATTCTTTTTTTGAGTAAAATTTGTAATCCTCTAGCAAATCATGAATGGTTGAATCTTTGTCCAATGCTATATCAAATGTGAACACGTTATCTAAGATACTAGAACAATTTTCTTTTTGGTCTCTCTATTGAGAATTACCTAGTCCATACAAATTTGGACATTAAAAAAATGTTTTGAAAGATTAATGATATTTTGGCATCCCTCTCAAGTGTCAATTTTTTTTAAAATTTGTTGTACATTATACAAATTGAAATGTCAAAGTATCCCTAAACTATTTAAAAAAAAAATTGTGCTCATCAAATGTAATGCGCAATGGGATCCAAAAATAATTCAATCTTTTTCCTAATGCTAATCATAGTGAAAACTTTAAATTTTGAGAAGTTCATGTAGGCTCAAATATTTACAAGCTCTAACATGCATTGAAATGACAATAGAGTCTACTTTGACACCATGACAAGTTTACATTACAAAATCATAAAATTGAACGAAAAGTTAGAAATTCATAACATAGTGCCTCACATATATTATTGCCATTAGTTGCTAGTCTTTTTGCTTGCACTCTCTTAGATATATGGCCAATCAAGGTGTGGAGTTACTCTAGAGATTTTGTGCTTCACATTGATTGAACAATTTGATCTATTTCCTTGTTACTTAGTTTGGAAAATGTAACAATAAAATTGTTGACAATCTTCAAGATATTCTCTATGAGACTCAAGTTCAAAGAGTTTGTAAGATAAATCAAGGCTTATCACACCATAAGCTTGTATCCATTGCATTTCACTTAGACAATTATGAATTGAAGTTCCGTCTTTTGTAAATCTCAAAAACCTCAAAATCCTCAAGGTGATTGCTAAAAAAAATATTCTTTCACAAACAAGTCATAAATTGTTTGATGTCTTTTGTTTATGATATAAATATGACATTTGTCAAAGGCATAAAATGCACCTCAAAGCATCACTAAACTATGACTAGTCTTGAAATTTGGCTCCTTACATTCCTATACCTTTTGCACAAATTTTGCCACTTTAATCTGCCTTGAACCTTTACCAATTCCTGATGACAATTCCAACGTCCTTGCATTTCATCCCACACTAATCCATCTCCACATTGTGGTTATTTTCACCATTATCCAACAATCTAGAGGGCATGGACGTGCTTAATGTCATTTCTTAATAATTAATCAATGGGCTTTTTAACAGTAGATACAGCGATCAAACTCCTCTGAGGTCAACAACACCAATTTTCTTTGATAAAAATCACCTTCTTCTAATGTTGCTCAATTCATTGCAATGAAATTTTTGTTTCATGTTCTTGACCATTCAGTCATGCAAACTATAATGAACAATTGTCATCGAGTGTTTTAAGGAGCTCAACATGCAAATACTCATTTTTGAACCTGTGGCACTACATTTTACTAAATCTAATAAGATCCTCTAGTTTGATGTGATTTTTTTTAATGATTGATAGGTAGTAATTAGAAACCACTCACAATTTGGCAAGTTGCAATGAGTTTAATGAAAAGCAATACGAAATTGAGGTATCTAGATTCAATTTAATATTTTTTTTTCATGAACAACACAAGCGCCACATCAAAAAAAATTGAGACTCCATTGTATAGTCACCCTTAGTTACACATTTTGTATTTCAATGCTCAAGCTTTATGCAAATAAGAGATTCCAAATTGTTGCTACTAGCTAAAGATCCATCAAATCATAAATTGTACTGTGTTAATGAAAGATCAAGTAGTTCATTTTTCAAGATAAAAATTATAAATGTCTTGATTTTTTGGAGTGAAAAAACATATATTTGGCTATATATTGCTTCATGTTTACCATCTTATACTTCAGCCATAGGCACTAATTAAATTCTCATTCTATGGAGCATGGTTGAAATGAGAACTTCAAGTATATCCATAGATATTCTTTTCTAGATTTTTGCATTGGGTTGATAAGTCCTTCCCTATTCTTGGGCATAGAATTGTTTTGAAGATGATTTGTTAGTATTTTCTATAGATTTTCTAAGCACTTTAGGTTTAAAAAGTTTGTTGCTTACGTTAACTTCTTCATACTACAAGCTAGTCTCTTTTGATTTAGTAAAACATTGTGGTGGTTAGGTACATCATCTTCCATTAGAAATACGTCCTTTGGTCAGTCATGGAGAGAATTAAAGTCATTTAAAGTGACTTCACATACAATTTCAACAAAATTACATGCACTTATTCTACTTTGAGGCATGATAACCAAATGTACTTGGCAAATCCAATAAAAGCCCCCACACCATTACTAGAGTGAACCTAAACTTCAAATAGGCACCAAACCTCAATTGTTGAACTTTTCAAGAGTGCAACTCCAAACTCTAATTTACTCTAAAATCTAGCCAATATTAATGTTTAATTCATTGATCCAAATTACTCTCTTCCTATCAACCTCATTCTACAGTAGAACTCCTCTAAACTGATATTGTTGGGACCCCAAGAACTAGATTAGTTTAAGTAAGTTATTAGTTAATTACCTTGAGGTTAGTGCCAGGATACTACCAAGGAGCATTACTATTATTGAATAAATTGCTTTGGTTTATGACTAACATATGGTCTGACATTGAGATTTGTGTTATACATTAGTTTACAAAGCATATTAGCTTGTAGGATGTTAGCTTATAGGAGTTCTACTGTAGTGCTCATGCTCTTGAGCAAATTGCAACTTTTGGCCTTTGTATGAATCATTAAAAACAAGCTTTTTGATTACAATACTATCATTGTGGCTAGTGGCTTTTGATACATTTCTTAGTGTGTATCTACAAACCTTTGCAACCATTTGGTCTAGAGTTGCTTCAAATTGTTGGCATCAATAGTAGCAAAAGAGATGTTATCAAATCCTCATTGTATGATCTAAGAGCTAAAGACACCTCCTAGTAGGCTCTTGTGAGACTGTGGTTCTAGGAAACCTAAACCTTTGCCCAAAACTACAAATTGTTGAGCACAATAAACAATTGTACACCTTTCATTCCACCTTTATTTGTTTCAACAATGAGAACTCTTCATCACTAAGACAATAAATCTTATTTTGTACTCATAAAAAATTAATAAAACAACAATACAACTCAATGTGCATACTTTGTACAATATTGTATGCACACTCCTTTAATTTCAACACGCTGTGCACAACCCTCGCTTTTGTAATAATTTCTTATGATAATGGGTGCTTGGTAATTATCAATTTATTCTCCTCATAAACAATAAATTCATTTTATCAACATGTGTGTCAGTATACACAATGCCGTGGTTGCATGAATGTAATTATTGCTAAGATTTTCCTCAGTATATTGACAACACCTTGCTTTTTTTAAATATCTACTTAATTCACTTAAAAATTGCAAGTTGCAAATCAAAGTAATACCTACTCTCTTGTCAAGACTAGAATCTCTTAACCCTTAAATGACCATAGGGCAGAATACATGCGCTGCTGTATAATTGACATTTGTTACCAACAAGAGGCTATAATTTGGGATCTTGGATAGCTCACTAGGACCACATTGACGTATATTCCAACTTCTTTGTTGATTTCAAAAGTAGTAAATGTGTGGATCCATTCCAAATACAAGAAAATAACTTGTATTGTACTTGTTGCAGCGGCACGCTTAGACGTTTAAGGGCTAAGCAATTAGTTTGAAGGGAATGGATTCACTATTTCAATTAAATATGTTAATTGAAGTTGGTGAGTGTAGAATTAAAAAGAGATGCACACTAGAAAACATGTAAACTTATAAGGGGATTATATTACTCAATCCTCTCATGTACATTCATAAATGGCTAATAGGATGCACATCACTTCAATAGAACAGTGGTATTTGAAGAGTGCTTAGAGTTCTTGGTAAAACGCTCTTGTAGCAATCAATAATATCCACTCATATTGTTATTATAAAACAAGAATGTCATTTGTCACAAATCCGATAAGTATTTTTCACAGAAAACCTACACTCACTGTAGACATTGTTTGCTTCAAATCATGACCCAAATTTCAATCAAAAGTTTTGAGTAATGCCATGTTAGAATTACAATTTCAATACTTTTGTTACAATTCAAAGCTTGCATTACAAGGGATTTGGGCCAAGAATGGGCTATGAGTTTGGATGTTCCCAATGTTGGAACTAATCATTGCTGGTCGTTAGAAAAATAAAATAAAATTATATATATATATATATATATATATATATATATATATATATATATATATATATATATATATATATATATATATATATATATAAAAATATAAAAAAGTCAAAAAAAGATTTTTTTTTCCAAAATTAATAATTAAATAATAATATGTGACGTGGTTGCCCTAATGCCATGTTATACTGCTGCAAATTGCCTATGTGGAAGTGTTGTGGAAGTGTTCCCAAAGTTCCCATAGTTTTGGGGGAAGGGGCCCATTCTTGGGTCCAAATCCGTTGTAATGCACTCAGTTAAAATGTTTAATTCATAAGCAACCAAGGTACTAGGCCGAAGAATAATAGTAGAACAAAATGGAGAGATAGATAATCAACAAGATTTTGATTTTTTTTAATTTAAAAAAATTGTTTGGATTAATGTGTTTTTAATAACATAATACTAGAAATATGTTTAAATTAATCTTCCAACAATTGTGAGTACAATGATGCTTGGGTAAGGTTGACCTTTGTAAAAAAAATTGGATAGTATTAAGATCCCCTCTCTTTTTTGTGTTCCAAGCCTAATAAATTCTAATGTTTATTGATAGTCCATGATTGGATGCGATCAACGTTGTTTTCTTGCCTAAGGCATTGATCTTATCCAAACCTCCCTATACTTGACGTTTGAAATTAAAGATTGAATTTGTGATAATTAATTGAAAGCTACACCCTAGAGTTTGTCCCCACAATTGATGAGTTCATCAATGTGGATAAGAAATTTTAGGATTTATCTGTTGTACCACTACGCTTTTAAGATACAGCAGTTAAAGCTACTGTAGCCACGTAAGAAACGAGGTATGAAATTTTACAGAATTGATGATATCAATACAACCTTCCCACTTTGAGCGATTTTTCTGATTGAATTGCTAAGGAGATCGGTTCTAACTTTTATAAAATAAACAAAAAGAGCAACTAAAATGGTCTTGTTATTGAGATTCAATGAAAGTTCAAGAAATTTATTAAGACTTGGATCGTATATTGATTCTATCACTTCACTTGTATTGCAACATTTATGTATTTACAATAAAATTTAAGGCACAAATGTCTCAAACTCTAAGCTATAGGCTTCACTAGGTCCCAAAGTATTTATTTGTAGTCTTTCGTGCAAAACTTTCCAAATACAAGTAATTGGATAGTTCTTAAAAGTCCCTTGCTGCTCATATTTGCAAATTTTGGTGCCCATAGATAAGTTCCAATTGTTGATATCTCAACCAACCAAATATCGAGGACTTAGTGATACCTAGCTCTTTGCATGAAGCTACAAATTCTAATTTTGAACCTCCTAACCAATCAAAATTGGAGAAATTTGAAGATTCAAAAAAGCATGGAGCTTAATATGAAAATAGTAAAGTGGCTTTACACTACTAGTTTAGCTTGCTTTCCCAACAATTGATACTTCCGATGTTGGCTTCTCATTGGTTGATTCTTTAAAAATATCTTTAACCCTTAGAGCCCTGAGGCCTTTATCTTATCAAAAGACACTCAAAATTACCATTTCTATTGCAAAGAGTAAAAAGGTTTGAAAATTGGTCTTTTTGCATATCTAATTGTAGGATCTTGTACTAGACTAGTATGAGAATGTGCAAAAAAAATTCAAAAATTTCAACCACAAACATTGCAAGATATTTGCGTTTAAAGTGTAGAAAACAAACTTTTTTGCACCTTGCATGATTAGATTATTTGACTTTGAACTTTTTTTACTTAAAACTTTTGCACCAAAGAGTTCTGAGGTTTTTTTTCTTCTGGTGGGAAATTGAGTTGAGAATCTTTGGAAAAAATCAAAACCGATAATTAACTTTCATTCTTGTAAACTAAAAATTAGGTAGAAGAAGGTATGAGATTGAACAAAAACTTAAATTGTTAATAACCCTGCAAATGCAATGGAATAATCCCAATGATGAGATTTTTCTAGAAAGAAAACTTCACCCTTTCCAACAATTTGTTTTGAAAAAATGTTAAACATGCATTCAGAAATGAAGTTTATAAGTTATTTTTTCAAGAAGATGCTTGAATTGCCCAAAAAACAAGATTGTCCATAACTTTCTCATAACTAGTCCAAATGGAATGAATCAAAGCTTCATATGTAGACAAAACTATAACCTATGAGAAAAAAAATGAAGTTTCTTTTGAAGTTTTTGTAAATTCTTTTTTGCTACCCAATCTCCATAAACATTTGTTATGTGATCTCCATATTTTTTTGCTTATATGGGCATAACTTTTGCTCCCGGGCATAGACTAGAATAAAATTTATATTCCCCAAAAGCAAATGTGTTTTTTAATCTTCAATAAAAGTTTCAAAAAATCAAGTGAAAAATTGAGGCCATAGGTACCTGCCCAAAATCCCATTTGTCCCTCGAGGGGACAACATGGCTTTAGGGGTTAAGCCATAAAAGACCATTGATCTTTTAAGGGAAATTTGAGATTTTGGGCATGTACCTACAATTGTGGTAGTTTTCAAGATATTTTGGAATTTAAAAAAAATGTGATGAATTCAAAGACCTATGTGGGGATTTGTTTTTTCTTCATTATGACTTTTGAGCAAGAAGTTATGTAAGAAATGATCAAAACTAGAGAAGGAGGGAAAGTTTGGGCATGGCTTGTCCTTTGCAAACAAATTCTGACTCCAAAGCTAATCAACCTTTAGGGGAACAAGGTGCAAATTGTGCACTAGTACAAGTACTTGGGCAAAGGGGAGTGGAGTGAAAGGGGCTTGTCTTGGAAGATGCCCAACCCTCTAGTCCATATGCTCTTTGTAAATTTGGAAGTTTAATTTCTTTGAACATTTTTAGTATTTTAATAAATTAAAAATTTCCATGTTGTAGTGCAATGAGATTCCTTGGTGTTAAGCTTGGTGTTCACGATTTGGATCAGTTTCATTTAGATTTTTGAAATGTACATAATGCCTCCAAATTTGCCTAGTGTATTTGCAATTTTCATGAGCTTTGAGCATTGCAAGGATTTATATGGTATATTGTACTCCTCTAGTTCATTTGAAAATACTCCACACACATGGCCTTCTACAATGAGGAAATAAACCTCAACTATGTGTAAAGCATTTTTTTACTATGACAGTGGTCAAAGGATTTGAAAGTTTTGGACATGAAGGAAAGAGAAACTATTTTTTTAGTTTGGATGTCAGTATCTGACTCTACTTCATCTAAAGTGACCTATTTTCTTCTCCACAAGCACCTCTTGTAGTCTTGGGCAAGATTCTATAGTTGAATTTTCAAAAAAACTTTTCTTCCTACCTTATAATTTATTCCCCTAAAAGTGACAGCCTTTAATGACTTTAGTCAAACATAGCCATGGTCCTTCAAGGGTTCAAGTCTTTACACTAGGAGTCAAGGCCAAATTCTTAAGACATATTTGATATTTAAAAACAGACATAACATGGTCCCAACTTTTGAAACTGGGCCCTCCAAAAGTAGGGAAAGGTCAATTCTTAACTGCAAGGCCATTGTCAAATTTTGTTTTAAACTATGATTATTTTAATTAAATTATAAAATTACTATTTTAAGATAATATTGTAGGAAGAAATACAAACATTTATGGCTCTACTAGGTTTTTTTTGTTTTATCCCTTTTCTTTTGAAATATTCAAAATTTGCACTAGAGGCCTCAACTTTTTAACCTTGAAGCCTTTACACAAAAGGAGATTGACTCACATTACAATATGATTATAATGGATGCTTGGGCTGTTCTTGAGGACATTTGAGCTGAAAACTTGGTTGAAATAGCCCCAAGTTTTCATGATCGTGAAAGCGGCCTTATATCCCAATTTGCACACTCTCTTGATTAGGGGGCTTCAAACTTAAACTTTTTCAGGTGACTCACGTCGTGATTCATCTTTGTGAATTCACTAGTGAACCGTGACGTGACTCACCTCTGGACTTCACTCCTAACTTGATCCACGTGAGGAGTGAACTTCAGAAACTCACTTTCGTGGCTTCCCGGGGCTAATGCACCTGCGTCCTCAAACCCCAAAACTTCTTTTGCAGAAACTTCCGCAAACTCACGAGTTTCTCAAACTTTGCACGTGCGAGGGAACTAAAACAGTTCATTGGTGAGCAGAGATCCTATGAGGTGAGAAGTTCGAAGGCCAAATTTTATGTTTGAAGCCCCCAATTGATAATGATGATGGTTTGAGAATGGCCTTGGGACTTGGGACTTGGGACTTGAGATTTGGAATTTTGGACATGGGACCTGGGACCTGGGACCTGGGACCTGGGGGAATGTTGTGATTTGTGAACCGCCCATGGAGGTAAGAGGGAAAGGCAATCAATTTGCAGGTCTGGCTGGCATTGAGCAAAACCCAGCTGCTCTGGAAGCAGGTACTCTTGATGGTAACAGAATGGCCGGCTACGGCACAAATGCCCTTAAGACCCCCACTCAATTGCTCACAGTCAAACTGTATTATCACGGCCCTCTGATCACCCCTGCCCTGGCCTTGCCCACTGGAGTGAATGGAGTAACCCATGCTAATAACCCCCTTCAATGATGTTCGAAAAAATGTTCCCCCACAACAATCATGAAACAAGGTGCAAATTTTTTGTCATCTTTCCATGGAATGCTCGACTCCCTCTTTGGCCCACTTTGTTTGTTGCATTGACCATCTAGAATGTGGACAACTGAGCTTGCTGCGTGAAATGATGAAGTACATCCAAGAATGCTTAGAGCCAAGTATGCTCAGAAAGAAGTTTTGTCTGTTTTTTTAACTAAATTTTATCACTAGGTGTTTCATGATTATCTGTACAAGGTTCTAAATTTGTTCATAAAGAGATGGAAGAAGATTGTAAAACTTGTAAGAATGGAGATCTTATTTATGAAATCTTCTCAAACCATAATCTAGTTTTGCATTAAAAGATTGTAGATATACATGCTACCCAACTCTTGCACTCTCAGGGTTTGAATGGATTCAAGAAAAAAACTATACACCAAAACATCATTACAACATCACACTATTTGACATGTATTGATTATTTGTCTTACACGTAATGAATTTGTTGGTAGAGGATAGATAATACATATATACATACACATATACAAAGATACATTGTGTCACAATTATCTCATTTGAACATTTTAAATTTAGAAACCATAATTTACATGAAAAACATGGACATGTTTTAGATATTTTGCAAAAAAAACTAGGATTGTATAAATAGTCTAAAATTAGGTGAACATGGCATCTATAGAGTGCTAGCTTCAAAATTTGTTGTGGAGTCATTTTTGAATAGAAACTATGTGCTGTCAATGTATTTCACTACAAAGGAACAATGTCAATTTGGACAATTTTGGTCAATTTGTCAGCTCTAGCATTTTTTTTGTCAAATTGGATATGTTCTTGTTAATTTGGACACAATTTGGACAATCTTTCTTGTAGTATTTGTATTGGACTCATTTAATTATATTCATTTCATCTATTTTTTGATGATTGTCATCCATAGTTTGGCTATGAAAGAGCAGTGGGTTGTTTTCTTAATTGCTCCGCAAGGAAGTTTTCACACAAAGTTCACATGTTTTGACAAAAACCTTGCATGTCAACCGGTAGCTGTCCATGGCAGGACCCGGATGTGACCATTTACCTGGAAAATCAAACCTGACTGAAGATCCACATGGGTGTGGCCGCATGTCAAAGCTCGGTGGGACCCACTGCCCATGTATTTGTATGCCACTTTGTATGTGGTCCATGGCTTTTGGAGCAGAGACTGAAAGTTTTTAGGAGCAAAAGGTGAGAAAAAAATGAAAAGAAAAAGAAGTAGAAAAAGAAGTAGAAGTTTGTACTGCTGCTAGTTAGTTGCTGTTGCACATGCAGAGGTTTTTGACATCATGCGTTTTGTATTTTGCCAGGCAGGGACCATAATTTCCCAAAATATTACCCCAATTTCTGTAATTTTTAACCGAAGTAAAAGAGAAACGGATTTGGTGTGAAATCATAGTTGCATACAAATCCATCTCGCGACCGTTTTGTTGTCAAAGGTAAGATAAAAATTGCTATTTTCAAAGCGGTATGAATTAAAATTTTGTTATTTAATTTTAAGGGGGGCCATTTGCATTATGTTTATGTTCCAGCTTAATTTCCAAGTCTTAATTCAACACCAAACCTCAATTTTGTTAGAGTGTAAGGGGAGCAAAAAGAAATACCATAAAATATTTTAAACATTTTATACAATTTCATCATTAAAATCTGATTCTTGGTTGGGTTTTTTGTTTTATTTTGGCAAGACCCAACTCTTAGAGTGTAGTCCTGCTTTTTTATCCCAGTTTCTTTCTAAAAATGCTACCATGTAGGCATTCCAAGTGAACTACGTTAGAACTTGCAAAGCAATAGTGGACATCAAAGTTGGAACTTGTGTTGGAGGATTGAGCACCTAGAAGATACACTTGTTGCATTCAAAAAGAAAGCCAACAAAGAACTTTGACGCCTTTGGTTTGGTTATAAGCATGTTTGTTTTTCTTAGTAATAAGGAGGGAGCAAGACTCAATAAAAGGGATTCTAAAAACCAAAGAAGGTTCTAAAAAACCAAGTTTCTCACCTTATTTTTTCATAAAATCTAGCGGATTGGAGTGTTCAATGACATGGTTGGTTATCTTAACCCTTAAAGGTCCGCGCATCCACTTTTTGGATGCACCTTGGTCAACCTTGATTGTAACTTTCAAAATATTGATTTTTGATACGTGGTTCAAATTAATAAATGAAGCTTAGCAAATTTTTTTTCTATTCCATTTAATTTTTGTGAAAAATGTCAAAATTTGAAAGAGTTAATTCCATTGAAAGCTCCAAGTGTTAGAATCCAAATAACACAATATGGTGTGTTTTCCATTCATATTTTCTACTCTTTAAATGCGTTTCAAACTTAAACTACAAAACTATGTTTCTCATTCTACCATTCTATTATGGTAGAAATTATAGATTTTCTTAATATATATTCTAATTGGTAATATTTTATTTCCAAATTTAGCTTTAAAAATTTACAGTAATTCAAAATTTTCATCATATTTATCAACTTTTTTAACGTAAATAGAAAATGAATGTTTCTTCTAGCAAAAAATATCAAAATTTTATGAATTAATTAAATATAAAGATAAACTTGGTTTGATAGTCAAATTTGACTATAAATTCTTTGTTGTGGCTATTTTGGGTGTAAAAAATAAAATAAGCAATCGAAATTTTTTCACACTAGTCTTTAATGCTGCTTGTACCTCTTGAAAAAAAATTCAAGCAATTAGGATTTTTTTTGCTATTTTAACTTATTTATGTTCATTTTTGAAAAAAAAATGATAACAATTACAAATTTTTGATGAAACAAATTGAAATTTCTTGCAATGATATACCATTCATAGTTTCAAGCAATAAAAATATAAAATTCTTGTTTGAACACACCTAAAAAGATAAATTTGAGCTTAGACATGAAATTTGACCATTTCAAAATGGATCAAGTCCTTTAGGGTTTAAATTTCAAGCCTACTTTTGAAAACCTCTTTTTGTCCCCTTTTGGCAAAAGTTCCAACTTTGACACCTCCCAGTGTGAAGCTACAAGTCCCAAACACAACTTGTTCATACAAAAAATTCTAAGAATTTGATGGGACTTGAGACTTAGTGTGAACACCTGGAAAAGTAGAATGCCTCGAGTGCAATGACTACAAGAATTGATGAGTCTAAAGCCAAAACCTCTTTAACCTTATCCATAGAGGTCCTAGCTTCTTTACTAGATTTGTATATGTTTGACAAGTGAGCTTTAATCAATGACAATTGAGGGCATCAAGATTAGAATTTTTGTTGGAAGATTAAAAACCGAAGCTTTAAAAGTAGGCTTGGAATTTGCATCATTGACAAATCCTTATAATTGTTCTTAAAAACTAAGGAGGGAAGTTGAATTTTGAGAATCTTTTGGATGTGTGGAATCCCTTTTTATTTGCCTCTTCCCTCATCACTAAACAAAGACAAATATACATATAGTTGCGCCAAATCTGTTTTTGGTGTTCTCCCTTGGGCTATATGTACTATCCTGCAACCCAAATTTTTGCACAAAGTTCCAACCTTGACGCCAACTAATGATGCAAGTGTGCAAGGTATTCTAGAATGTTGTTTGAGAGTGGGTTAAGAATAAAGAGATTGAAGTGTACCAACACTACAAATATCTCCTGTAAACCATTCAAACCACCAATTGACCTAGATATCTTCTTTCCAAAAACTTGAGAGTCTACAGCTATAAGATTCGTCCTTTAACAAAAGAACTACAGAAGGTCAAGTACATAACTTTTGCAGCAAAGACTTTCTTGAAGAAGTTCGGAACTGTGTCGACAGAAGAAGAGATAAAAATTTGCAAACCATGCTTGTTCCATTGTCGCTAGTGACCAATACAGGTGAACTATTTACACCTGTGAACACCAATGAAAGGTTCACGGTTATTTATGTACAAAGAGAAAAATACGAAATTACATTACTTTTCTTTACACTTGAAAGAAAAACGCTCCTGTCAGCTCCAATGGATGATGGCAATCCTCCTTACAAACGTAGTCGGGTCTCAGGCAGCTTGCATCTGTTGAAGCAGGACGGTCATTGGTCAGTAGGAAATCGCGAATATGTCAACAAAACTCACATCCACCAATATGCTGGAATCTAGAGGATGTGAATGGCATCTCCAGAGGGACAGTACAAGCATGCGGCACTAAAATCTAAGCACTTCTGTGGTCAAGATAGAGAAAGAAATCTTCAAAGCGTACAACAAGCTTGATGTAGTCATTGACGTTGTCGTTAAGCGTCATAGTTTGAGCATAAAAGAGTCAGTGACGGTGACATCAGGAACAGGAAGGAGTGTTCAAATTTCAACAAAGGTACTAATTCACCAACCATGAAACTGATCAAGCACACCAGTATTAGTAGATAATCCATCCTCCAAAGAAATTCTACGGCAGGGTTTCCGTTTGGAAGTGTCTTGAATGGGTTCAACGTAGCTAAGTTTCTTAAAGGGAAAGTTTCATGGATACCCCTGAAGTTTGCCATATTTTCATAGATACCCCTGCTTTTTCAGAAATTTCACAAAATACCCTTCTACCAAAATTTTCAGGCGTTTGTTTTGTTGTACATGTCACTTCCTTCTCCCTTTGTGCGCACACTGCCTCTTTTTTGTTATGCGTGCGCACAAAGGAAGAAGGGAAGTGGCATGCACAACAAAACAAACACTTGAAAATTTTGGTCCAAGGGTATTTTGTGAAATTTCTGAAAAAGCAGGGGTATCTATGAAAATATGGCAAACTTCAGGGGTATCCATGAAATTTTCCCTTTCTTAAATACCTCAATTAGTTGTATACATGAAAACTTGAAAGCTCTATGAGGAAAACAAATCAGGTTGAGAAGTGCAACTAAGACCTTGAAACTCTGGCCGAGTACGTATTATCATGTATTCCCAACGTACTTAAGATGATTCTGAAGTTCCAAGCTTCCCGTGACCACCACAGAGGGGAGAGAGAGAGAGAAAGTGCAAACCTCAATTTGAAACAAAACCGTGCTGTCAGAAACTTGTTGGCCGACTTCCACTTCAGCGCTTTTGACTACCCCGTCACTTGGAGCTTTTACAACGTGCTGGTCATACAGCAAAAGTGGAATTGGTGACAAAAAGGAAAGATGAAGGGTACGTGGACTCCTTTGGCCACAAGACTGAGGACGTAGGAATAGGACAAAATTATTCTCCAAAACTCGAAGAAGACATCATAACATTCTAGAGCACCCTTGTTGAGCACCTTCTGAACTGGCATGAAAAGGAATCCCTGAGGTCGATTTAAACGAGTGAGAGCTTCTCAGGGCCAGTGAGCTGTGGTCTTTACGCTCAAAAAAACTGCTCTTAAAAGATGCCATGCCACTACTACTCAAGAATCTTTATGATGAATTTTACAAAAAAACTGACAAAGAAAATACGATATTACCTCCATCTTCATAGCCTCAAGCACAAGAATTGAGTCCCCCTTCTTCACTCTTGTTCCGTTGGCGACAAATATCTTCACAATTCGGCCTGCCATTGGTGCCAAGACAGCACCAGGGCCGTGAGCCGGGCTCCTGTCGTGCTGGCCATGTGATGATCTTTGGTGCTCATTAGACTCATCCGTGTCATACACTGTGACTGGTATCGTAAAATGGTGGTGCTCATGTCCTTCCCATAAGTGCACGTGGCTAAGACCCCCCTGTTTCACTCTGGAAGGTTCAGAAGCAATTCCGCGCCTAATATTTTATACACACAGTTCAGAAGTCCATAACATTGGATCCTAGGTCGCAAAGACAAAAAGGAAGAGAACGGTCGACAAGAACCTGAGCAAATTGCGCAAGGCTGACCGGGACAGATTTTGAGTTCAAACTCAGTCTCAAGTCAGAGCTATTCTCTGGCAACTCTTCGCCAGTGACAGTCATCTTCACCATCTTGTCTCCCTGCAATGCGCTTCTACTTCATGACACATCTTGGACAACAAGAAACAAGCAGCTAATCTCAAACGTCTGTGTACCCGAGATAATTATGTAAATTTTCATACAACTCCTTCCATATAATCCTCAACAGAACCTTCATTGACTGAAAATTTCAAAAGCCCTATTTGATTATCTTAGAATGCCACTATTCTCATACTCGTATTTCACAATTCTACTGGATATAAGAAACTCGTTTTCTGGAATGATAAGCCCCTCCTACTGTTATTGACACGTCTCAATTTCATTGAAGACAAGAAAGATTTCAGACCATTATTTCGTCTCTACCCTTTGAATAGAGACAACAAACAACTCCAGATATCATTGACACTACGCTATATCAACAGAAGGGAATGTGTTTAAAGATGGCTGAAACTTAGCACCGTCAACAATATTTCGACGAAGTAGGTTGTACCTCCACAATGAAGTTGCCAGATTTGCCATAAGTGAGTTTTAGAGAAAGAGGCTCAGGAGCCGAACTACCGATTTCCGACTTCCAGTCAAGATGTAGCATGCGCGTGTATGCATGATTTAGACGAAACCCAGAACCGGAGCTCCAGATCGAATTGAGTCCATCATGTCTCCCTTCTGCATATATCATGAGCATCCATTCACTCTTCATTGTCGATTAAGTCCTTCTGGTGGACCTTATATCATTCCACAAGTTCTGAATGTTGGAAATCTATGTCTTACTTGAACTCAAATGAGGTGTAGGCTTACGTGTAGACTTGATCCCAAGAGCTGCAGCTGCCAATGCTGCACCATATTGAGTAGCATTGGGCACCTTGGGTTCCTGGGTGCTGTCTGCTTGTGTTGAAGGAAGTAAATCGGCTTTGAATCGATCAATAAAATGTGTATCAACATCCCCAGCAGCAAACGCATGATGACTTGCAAGAGTCTTTAGAAAACCGATATTTGTAGGCAGTCCAGCTATCTGAAATTAAGCAAAGCTCTCAGAACGCTCGAAATATAAAAACTCTTATAAATTCAACTTATCCTCACGACATTGACACATAGTCAAGCTAGCTCTTGTAAATCCAAAGCTGCCAGAAAGTTATAAAACATCAAGTTGCAAGAAAGACTGACCTGGAATTTTGCTAATGAGTCGACTAGTTTCGTCAAAGCTGTAGAACGATCACGACCCCAGACTACAAGTTTGGCAATCATGGGATCGTAGAAGACGCTCACCGTGTCCCCCTTCCCAACCCCGGTTTCCACTCTCACTGAAAAGGGCATGCTAACATTCAGTAAACGATAAATGAGCCCAAATTTGTTGGGAAAATAAAACAATTTATGAACAATATACAACGATATGCACGGCATCGCATGATCAGCCAATATTAGCAAATTTTGATGATTCAAAGAGAGACAATCATCAGCCCAGGAAAAATATCCGTTTATTTAAAATCTGCATTGCATGTAGAAGATGTGCAACAATCTCATATAGAAATGGTCTCCACATAAGATAGAACAGAAGAGAATTTGAAATCAACTAGTATCCCTCATCAGAATAAGTTCATGTGAATAGTAATATCAAAGTTGAACATCTTAAAACTTTCGCAATCTGTGCGATGAAACAATAATAGAACTGTTTAAGTAACAAAGCATCATTATTGAGTGGAAATGGACATGGTTGAGACGAAGAGTGGTAGAGTGGTTGAGTGGAAAAGTGCCACTATTTCCAGTGGGAATGTCTTGTAGAGGCCATTTCAAGCATATTTCCTCGCTAATGCCCTCACAGTTACCCGTTACACTCTACACTTGTCACCCTAGAAGGAAGAAGGGCAAAAGTTCATAGTCAATTACCAGTTGAAGAGGCCGATGGAGGGCTATAGTGATGTAGAAATCCAGCAGCAGGTAAAAAACCCTTTGGAACGTTCTCAGCGTAAATGCGGGCTTCAAATGAGTGGCCTGGCAAAACATTAGAATAACAACCAACTGGTATGTGAGAAAGGAATAACTTCTGAGCACGGATGCCACAAGTTCAAAAAATGCACAAAAGTAGTCGTCACCAATGAAACATATTAATGTGCAATGTAGTAAAATATACCTTAATCTTCTTTCTTATAACAACATTTTCAATAGGATTAAACTATTTCACAAACTTTCAGGCAACAGTAAAAAACAAATTTTTGACATGATTCATGGGGCGGCCTGTGTGATCACTGTGCCCTTTGGGAGACCTCTCCATGAACAATGACAACGATTCTCCTGATGATGCTGTCTAAAGTTCCAGAAGCCGTCTAATACTACTGAAAACCCTACTGGTTCTCATTTTTCCCATATAACAAAAATCCAAACTTTAGTAATTAAATTTACTGGAAAAATTCAATAGAGATATTCCAATCAATGAATTGTGCTTCGTACCCGTCAACATTATTTCGCTCTGCTGAAGAGGAAGAACCTCGCCATTGGCAACAAGGATTTGCCATTCAACAAGATCTTGGCCGGTCACCATTTCGGTCACAGGGTGCTCCACCTAGATCAGAAGGAAATGATTAACAGTTTCTAGTAGAATATTAATGGGGCTCTAGAATGACAATACGATGTTTCAAACAAGTAAGAAAGAACCGGACTACCAACTATGGAATCCAGGAGTGTTAAACATTGAACTTGACAATTACACGTTCATGAAAATTACTATAAACCTGAAGTCGAGTGTTCATCTCCATGAAGTAGAAAGCACCAGAAATCGTATCCACAATGAACTCCACAGTGCCTGCACTTTCATAACCTACTGCCTGCACAAACGACATCCAGAGCCAACGATGGATCCACCGGATTACCCATACTTCTCAAAAGATCCCTATTAGGCTCACAACACCATTATAATGGTGAATTAACGTTAATCTAACTGAACATTGTTCAAAATTCAAGATGACGCCAAGGACACTAGCATTAAGCAATCACTATTTGTGCTAAACTAAGTTAAAGTAACATGTAAAACATTTGCCAATTTAATGGGAGGTTCCTTTGTGGAGTACGCTACTCTTATAGACGAGACTCTACAAATGGACTGAATTACCCAAAAGAAAGAGTACTCAGAAATTATGGTCGAGGGTGAAACCTTAGCGGCATCAACAGCAGCCTGCCCGATACTTTGTCGAAATTCAGACGTTATGTGCGGCTGCGCACGTAGGACACCGGTTGTCAGTCCATAAAAGCGACGGCAACTTACAAGCGCAGGCATAGTCCACAAAAAAACATGGAGTCAAGATATCAGCAAGTATTTTGGCAATGTATAGCAAGTTACTTCGTGGTACACTATTGTCAATGCAAGCAGGATAACTTTGTTCGTTGTTGGGTCCACACCGATTTCATGGAAACTGCAAATCCTTTTGAATTTGAGCTGTAAATTTTAAGAGTGGCGATTGAAAACTCCCGTATCATCCACTTCGTTGAGGTTTATGCTATGAATTTAGGGGGGTTGCTAATCGCCAACTCTCTTGTCATGCAGGTTTGGAAAATTTTCCCCACTTTGAACACAAAAATGAGTGTGCATTACATGTGCAGTTTTTTAAGAAGATGGTGCAGAGGAGCTAAAGGTCTAAGTTACCGCAGGAGCCTCTTCAATAATTTTCTGGTGCCGCCTTTGTACACTACAGTCGCGCTCATTGAGGTGCACGGCATTTCCATGTTTATCTGCAAAGATCTTCACACGAATTTTACTGATAAGAATCAGAAAGATGAGAGTACAATTCTAGGAATGAACAGATTCTTCATCGAATAGAATGCACTTTCAATATACTCGGATGCGTTGAATGAGAGAAATTTGGTCAGCTCATCACCTGTACTTCAATATGACGCGGCCGTGAGACGTATTTTTCAATTAACACTCGGCTATCCCCAAACGCAGCCTGTGACTCGCGTTGTGCACTTGCTAGAGACTCTAAGAAGTCCGGCTGCCTATGCACAATCCTCATCCCCTGCAGCCAAAAGTCCAATAAAGTTCTAATACTGCCAAGAAGAGAATTCAATGTCCTTATTTCAAGCAACATCACAATTCACATCAGAAATTTTGTCTTCAAAGACACTTTGATCAGGAACAAAAAGGAAAAGTGTCAAAAAATTATTAAAACAACTTAAAACTCCTAGGTCTTCTTTAAAAACGTTAGAACATGCCAGAAATATAAAAAAACCAAAAAGTAACGAGTCAGCCAAACTTGAGTTAGAGGTTCAAAACTTTCAGTGTGTAGATAAATCAAAATACCACAGGGATTCATGCTTGGCAAGGGTATTGACCTTGCCACCACCACCTTGAGTCGCCTTGATGAGTACAGGATAGCCAATCGAGTTGGCTTCAGCTTGTAATAATTCAGGGCTCTGATCTTCTCCGTGGTAGCCAGGGACCACGGGCACCCCTGCAGCACTCATCAGAGACTTTGCCACACTACAACAGCCATTCAGAGGAATTGGTGTCAGTCACAGCAACTAGTAAGCAACCAGGATGTGTTGCATCAGTTCCAAGAGCTTTCATAGCCCAAAACTGCAACTCCTAAAGGAACACACAAGACCTGAACCCAAGATGTGGTGGGGTTTAGGGTCTAGGGTCTAGAATAAAGGACCTCTTATCACCCATTGCACGGATAGCAGCTGCAGGTGGACCCATGAAGATGATTTCTTTCTGCTTACACAACTCCGCAAACTTGGAGCTTTCTGACAGAAATCCATAACCTGGATGTATAGCCTATCACCAATTCAACCACGAGAATGTCAGCACTCTTAAAACCAACATTTACTACTAATGATGTGAAGGTTTTCAATAATCACTTGGCATCGTAAAACTCAAAAGTTTGCACAACAACAGGACAGATGCACTACATAGCAAACAATAACTTTTTGGCATAGACTTTAATTCTTGACAAACATACGATATTTAACACATGGTTATCTACTTGAGAATTGAATGAACTAAAAATTGACCATATCTATAAAGTTTTCTTGCAATGAAAGAGAGAGAGAAAACAAACACAAGTTCATGAGCAAGATAAGATGGGCTAAAGAGGAGTTATACATCTGCATCAGTTGCTAGAGCTGCAGCCAAAACCTTTTCGCCATCCAAGTAACTAGCAGACGCAGGAGCAGGACCTAGAAACACCGCTTCATCCGCCATGGCGACATGCTTTGCATGGCGATCCGCTTCACTGTACACTGCCACGGTGCGAATTCCAAGCTTTCGCGCTGTGTTCATCACACGGCAGGCTATCTCTCCTCTATTGGCTATCAGAATCTTCCGAATGCACCTCCGGGTGGGAATTGTCACATCCTTTTGAGTAACCAAGTCAGAAAGGAATCGCGAGGAGGTACGTCTGACACCAGAGAATGGTGGAACCGAAATACCTTGCACAGAGCTCGCATCCCGAATATTGCAATCTTCACTTAACCGTGGAACAGCGGCTGCGCAGATTCCAGCCCTTTGTTGACTCTTGTTTGACAAAGAAAACTGACCCCGAGCATGAGGACGTGTCCGGTTGCTCCCCAAGGCAACGATTGCCCATCTGTAAGCATTGCTACCTCCTCCCATCAGGAAATGCCTTGATTTTTCTTGTTGCAGCGCGCCAAATATGTGAAGGTTTCAATTGCTATGAGCATACCGTTTTAACCTGTTTCAATCTGAATGCTTGTTAGAAAACATATCAGAGAGCGTCTTGATAGATCCCCCTGTTTAACTTAATATTAAAAAATTGTCAATCTAATAGGGCGTTGTCAGTGGTTTCGGAGAGTACTGCCCTTCTGCAGAGGAGATAAACCATGTAGAGGAGAACAACAGGTAGCCTAATTCTAGCAATGACGACTATTTCACCTATTTCCATGTCCATAATAGCTACAGCCAATTAGCTCTGCAGCAACGTGCTCATGATTGATCGAATTAGGTTTCCCGAAAACACGATTCTAGTCTCCAAATTCTGCCAATGCGTAATCCATGACAGCTTCTTTTTCTTTGTTCGCACCGGATTCCAATTCAAGTTCCAATTTCAAAGTGAACTACCTCTGACAACCAAAAGAATTCCCGATGCGATCTTCAGCCTCGGAACGCCATTTCATAATTCAAGGTATTCTTCTTAAACGTTCACGACCAATACAATTGTGAACTCTAATCAAATGTCAGTATTAAACAGCAAAGGAATTTCCTGAATTTTCTCAGCTCACAGCAAACTACGCAACTATTCTAGTAGTGACGATTATTATACGGAATGGCAAGAATCGCCATAGCCAGATACGTCGATCGAATTAGGTCTCACAATTTAAACAAGCTGATTCTCTTCTTCGAATTTCATGAATGCGTATCTGCATTAGCTTCGTTTTCTTGTTAGCGCCGGATTCTAATTGAAGTTCCAATCGAACTCTCCGATAACCAGCAGAATAAAGATTTCACGGTGTAATCTGCGGCCTTGAAACAAGTGACAATAGCTCAAGGTGACCTTCGTAGACACGAAAGCACATAATTGAAACCACACCGATCAATTGACAATTGTCGATTTTCTTTGTCGTTAATGGCCACTAGATAGCAACAGTAAATGAATTCTATATACGGAATGGCAATAATCGCCATAGCCAGATACGTCGATCGAATTAGGTCTCATAATTTAAACAAATTGACTCTCTTCTTCGAATTCCATGAATGCATATCTGTTGTAATAGCTTCTCTTTCTTGGATTCTGATTGAAGTTCCAATCGAACTCTCCGATAACCAGCAGAATTGAGATTTCACGGTGTAATCTGCGGCCTTAAAACAAGAGACAATAGCTCAAGGTGACCTTCGTAGACACGAAAAGCACATAATTGAAACCACACCGATCAATACAATTGTCGATTTTGATTGTCGTTAATGGCCACTAGATATTAACAGTAAAGGAGTTGTCCAGAATTCTAAAAAAAGAGAGCAATTCGAGCATGATCGTGTACCTCATAGAGCCATGAACGCTCAAAAGAAAGCTCCTCTCTCTCTCCCTTCGATCTTTACTTGTGAAAATGGTCAAAAGCAATGTAGCTTGCAAATAGTGATGCTGTGAAATGGAAGCAGAGAGTATCAGTGCGCGTGTTGCTTTGGTGTAAAATAAGAGAGACTGCAGTTATGCGATCACGATCGCCATCGCCATCGCCACCACCAGCTTCTGCTTCTTTACAGTTTCTGTTTGGTTTCTTTTTCCTTTACAACGGGCTTTCGTTGCGTGTGAGTTGCGGCTGAGTCAGCGGGCATGATTTGCTGACGTGTAACACACCTGGATCCGTGTGGGTAAGCTACCCCGCGCATTAACCCCTGAGCGCCCCGAGTTTTTTCACCAAAATGAATGTTTCCAGAGACGTACAACTTTGATACATCATATTTCAGTCAATTGGATGATTTATAAAAATTAATTATTGAAAATTGTGAAACATCTATTTGAAAAAGGGCTTGCAAATTTTGAGAACAATTGACCGTGGGAGATGGGAGATTATAACATTTGATCAAAAAACACATGATGGCAAAATCTCATTTTTTGGCATGTAATCATTATTTATTAATTTTTACAAAATTCTATAAGCCCTTGATTCATCTTAAATTTTGTGGGTAACAAAATTAAATGTGGATGCACACACTTGCAAATAATCAAAGATTGTACTTTTTTGAATGCTAAGTTTGAGGGCTTCAAACTGCAATGGAGCGGAAAATGATGTCCAGCACAGTTAGTGAGAATTACCTTGAAAGGGTTTAGAACATATTTGAACCCTTGCCAATGAATTCCTTGCTACCACAAGGAAGGTTGCAAGGGATATTACCCAATTGCAGCATGTAAGATGCTCCTTGCCACCTTGTTGCATATAGTGTTCCATGCAATCATGACTCCCTAGCTACTTGTACAACACTTGACTTGACTTGCCATTACTTCACTTGCAAGGACCACTTGAATACCTTGATAATTGTAGTTTAGTGCAAAATCAAAAAATTAGATCCAGTCCCCCAAAGCGCCCCCTGAAATCCTGAGCGACAAGATCTTGGCTGTGGGGTGCTCACGGGTTAAGGTAGACTGATAAACACACCCAATTTGAAGCATGATCCTAATATGGTGCATATGCATACATGTATTACATTTTAGATCTAAAATCTAGGCATAGCATAGATAGCTATTTTTTGTGTCCCAAAAATTAAACTATCTATTCCACCTTAAGAGTTTTCAAACTTTGGGGAAATTTTTCTTCTTGAGAGTTGCAAGAGAAAATATTAGTTTTCTCATTCAAAATTGTATTTTCTCATAAATTAATCAAAGAGCTTTCCATAAGTATGGGCTCTCTTGGGTAAGAAAAGAAAGGAAACAACAAGTAATTACCCTTGAAACTATTGTGAAAAAAAAGGCGCTTAAAAAAAAGTGGGAGTGCCAAATTAATTTTGTTGCAAAATGTTCTAAGCATTGAAACCCCCTAATATGTAGACTTGGAGTGAAAATTCTCAAAATTTTCACTCGTGGAATATGCAAAATTCCAAAATTCACCATTATAAGATCAGATCTAGAAAGCTTGAATATTCATGGATTCAAAAATTTTAAACTGAATTTCTTGGATGAAGAGAGATAAAATTGACCAACACAAAATAAGAGCAAATCTTTGTTTTGTCCTTGTTTAAGGATGAAAGGTTCAAAGAATCAACATTGAATGGAGGCTTCACCTAGGGCACCTTGGAAAAGAGGGGGCTAAGGTAGAAACACCAAAAATGGTTAGTGACCACTACTTGGAGAACTAGATTGCTCTGAAATCAACAATAGCTGCATTTGAAAAAAAATTTGAAATATTCTAAGAAGATGCTATTTCCTTACGTTTGATTGGTTCAAGATTATTTCAGAACAAGGTACTACAGGTAGCCGTTTAAGATGCACCTATGAAACCATAATCGATCCAAGCCCTAAATTCACATTTATATTACAAAAAATATTCATTCTTGAGTAATTTTTTCTTTTCTTTTTTGTAATCTTCCTTATCCTTGCTCCTTCACAGATTGAGCATAATTTCTCAAAAAATCCCCATATCTTACAGGCTAAAGTGACTTATTTTAACTGTTTATGGTATTTCTACCTGAACTCAAATTTGATATAAATGTCCGTGGAATAACCAAGCACCACATTTCCCATTTAAAACTAGTTTTTTCATGTGCATGTATCAAAAGTCGAATATTTATACTATAATATACTATACTTAGCATAACCAACTTTTTATTGAATAGTTTCTAAAATCAACCAGTTTTTTGCAACTGGCAGACAAGACAGAAATGCCGGTTCTTCCCGTATGTTGACTATATAATATTGAGCCGCTCCACAAGTAAGGAGACACATGTTTTGTGCAATAAACTAAATATTGCATTCAAGTTGCTCCACACTAATTTCTTGACATTTTACGCCATATAAATGCTTACTAACATCACAATAAGATCTAGTAACAACAACAAAATTGCAGAAAAATAAATCATTAGCATCCAAGTTATAGACCATGTAAAATCCTAATATCCAAAAAATTGCATGTGCCTGTAAGTGGCTAAGCAATGAGTCATGAGGTAAGTTATTACGGTAAGGCAACTTTTTGTCAAGGCAACTTAATTGTCAAGACAACTTAATTATCAAAACAACCTAATTATTAAGGCAACATAATTATCAAGGCAACGTAATTGTTAAGGTAGACATGCCCATACCCAACCATTTAAGGGTTTGGGGTCAAGGTCTTGGAAAATTCAAGATTTTTTTTGTGGAGTTAACCTTTCAACAAGCTATCATGGAACGTAATATTTGTGAAAGAAGTATTGTAGATTATTTTATATTAAAAGGCAAAGTTGCATCTTATAGGGTCTCTATTGATAACTCTAGACTAACCTCAAAAATGCTTGAATGTGTTCCTATAATGGCACTTGATAGTCCCAATTCCAACCCTCCGAACTAGTTTAACAACTAACATGTGAGGAATAATTTGCTAGTGCAAGTAGAGTTCAGTGCTTCAATATGGGTTCACCAATGTGTGGTGAAACCCTCAAAAGTAGGGTGCACAATTGGGGACCAATCAAGAATGGGTGCCTCTATCTTAACCCCTGAGTGCCTAGGCCATTTTCACCAAAACTAGGATTTTGGGAGACTTACAACTTTGATACATTGTATCTTAGTCAACATGATCCACAAAAAGTGACCATTGAAAATAGTGGAACACCTACTTAGAAAACAACTTGCAAATTTTGGGAATAATTGACCATGGGAGATAGGAGATTATAACATTTGATCAAACAATGTGTGATGGCAAAATCTCATTTTTGACAGGGAGTTGCTATTCAATGATTTTTACAAAATTCTATAAGCCCCTGATTCATCTCAATTTTTGTGAGTAGCAAGATGAGATGTGAATGCACACACTTGCAAATTATTGGAAATTTAACTTCTTTGTAGGTTAAGTTTTAGGGCTTCAATTTGTTATTGCACAAAAAACAATGAGAGGCACAATTGGTGAGGGTTGCCTAGACAAGGGTTTAGAACATGCTTGAACTCTTGCTCGTGAATTTCTTACTACTAGAAAGCCCATGCAAGGAAGCTTGCAATGAGTATTGATCAATTGTAACTTGTAAGACATTGCTTGCCACCACGTCCCGTATGGTGCTTCATTCAATTAAGACTCTTGAGACACTTGTATAACATTTGGCTGGCCTTGCCATTACTCCACTTGCATGGACCACTTGGATACCTTGATAATTGTAGCTTATAGCAAGGTCAAAAAATTAAATCCAATATCTCAAATATGCATGTGAAATCCCATGAGGACTATTTTAGTTCCTTGGAACGTTCAGGGGTCAACGCAGCCTAATTGTGAAGGCATCCTAAATGCAATGTTTTAGTGCACGTTAAATAAGAAGGGCACGCTCTTCACATGACCCGCTCATTCAATATTTGCAAAAGTCAAACACTGGTAAAAAGCATGATAAGTCAGCTGTCAACGAATAGCAAACTTTACCGCCGCACGCATCATTAAGGAACTTTAAAAATAGCTTTCTAGGCATAGATTTTGAATGACCAAGCGGGAGAAGAATGAAAAGACTAAAGGAGAGAGAGACATGCCGTAACCCTAATCCTCAAAGCCACCTTCTGCTCAGCAGAGCCGACCTGTGTGTCCAGTGTCGCAGGCACCCGAGGATTGGATTGGATGCCGTGGCTGCATTAGCGTCTTTGTGAATCTTTGACAGGAGCAAAATCCTGAGCAAGGGGCCTACAACATCTGTTGAATGTGCTCGAAAAAGTTTGGCCACCCATTGTTCGCAGGGGCGTGGGTGGAGGGCGCCCCCAGCGATGGCAAAGAAGAAGCCGGGTGCCTCCGCAAGGGGTTGGTGTTGTTAGCAGGCGGGGGCGGCAACCAGCGCAATGGCGTGCCCAACAGCTTGTTGCTGGCGGAGTACGACTTCCAGTCCACGGAGCTGACGGACGCGGTGGACACCTTCGCCACGGGTGACGATCCGCCGTACCGTCTGGCCGCGCATCCCAACGGGGAGGCCGTGGTGTGCAGCTTGGAGAACGATTGCCGCTTGTTCGAAGTGCGGCAAGATGAGAAGGTCCGGGTCGCGGCAGCAGAGCGCGAGATTGCGGCTTTGCAAGGGATTGGCGAGCAGAACTGCGTGGTGTTTAGTCCTGACGGCATTCTTCTCGCGGCTGGCGGAGACGATGGACACTTGCGTGTGATCGAATGGGCAACTTCCAAGGTTCGACGCTCGAAATTATAACCATTTTGGAAGTTTTTGGTGGAATTAGGGTTTCATAGTTGGCGATTGATTTGTTCTGTTCTGTTTTGTTTGCGTTTGTTTTGAGTCGTTGTATGTAATAGAATGCCGTGTGATCGAATGGGCAATTGTCAAGGTTGACGCTCGAAATATTAACGATTTTGGAAGTTTTGGTGGAGTAGGGTTTTCATAGTTGGCGATAGATTTGCTCTGTTTTGTTTCTTTTGCGTTTTTTTTTGAGTTGTTGCATGTAGTGGTCTATGTTTGCTGCATGGACGTAGAATTTATAATAGAATGCCGTGTGGTCGAATGGGGAACAAGCAAGGTAAATGCGTTATCAATTTTGACAAAATTGGAGGTGTTAGTTTTACCGTGAGTTAGGGTTTACATCTTTGGGGATTGATACTTTTATTGCATTGCTTGTTGTATGTTGCTGCGCGGACGTGGAATTAGGGTTCACTGTTTGTTTCTCTGTCAGGTGCCGCTTCTGATCAATCGTTGGGTGAATTAAGGATCTGTGAGTTAGCTTGGACGGTGCATTGACGGTTGAAGGGTTTGTTATTCTGTACAGGTGCTGCTTGATAAACCTGAAGCTCACAAGTCAATTAAGGATTTAGATTTTAGCTTGGACGGCGCATTTGTGGCCTCAGCATCAGATGGAAGCGCTTGTCGAATTTGGGACGTTGCATCGGGGAGTTGCGTTTCATCCCTTTCAGAGAAAGGCATTGGCTTTGTGAGATTCTCTCGAGATAGCAACAAGCCCTTACTGTATGCAGCTGTGCGGCAAAAAGGCATGGGCTTTGTGGCTGCCTTTGATACCGTCAGTTGGAAGCAGGTGAACTGGCGAAAGGTGCAACAAGATCCAATTTCGGCTTTCTCGATTTCTCGAGACGGAAGGTGTGTATATAGATAGACCTGCTTTTTAGTTCAAAATCTTTCTGGTTCATGAAGTATTCCGTAGCCCTTCTCACCTCTTTTCAGCAGTCAGCATCTTTCTTGTGCTGAGGAAAGCTGCAAACAACCTCCTCCTCATAGACCTACATTCATTAAATCCAACTATTTGTTACGCCATTTATGGTAATTCTAACGCAAATCTTGCTAATTTTTGCCCGGCTCAATTATCTAGAACAGATTTTGTAGGGAAGGGGAGGATTTCTACCAGTGAATTTAGATCGGGCCATTCCTTGTTTCCTTGCATCATTGAGAAAGTGAACTTTTGAATAGAAATTATGTCATTCAAGTTGCAATATGTAAGAGGCTCCGTGAAACGAAATGATACATGTGGATATTGAGCCAAATGTGTTGCGTTGTAACCATCGTGCCACTTTTGCAGGTTTCTTGCCATTGGGAGCAATGAGGGAGATATTGCAGTTGTTGATGCAGTCACTCTCTCAGTACGTCAGAAGCTGAAGCGTGCACATATGATCTTTGTCACATCCATTGAGTTTTCTCCTACCGGAGAAGCCATTTTGTCTGTATCAGGAGATTCTAGTGCCCGCATCACACCAGTTGTGCCTAGCAAAAGTGGCTCATGGCAGGGATCTGTGCTTTTGTTCCTTATTTTCATCCTATCTATTTTACTGGTGATTGTAGGCAACGATGTGTTCATTGATGGGCAGCAAGGTCAGTCATTGGGTAGGGTCATGTCGGGTTTTTTTGCTCGCTTGACTTCATCTCTCTCCAATGTGAAATAAGTAGCCGTGACAATGCTTGAAGCAGTTTAGATATGGTTTTAGATTGAGTTGATCTGTAGACGGAAGTGATGCGATTGTACTCCAGATTATTTATTTTGTAAATAATTCCACTCTTGGAAGACCTTTTCCGTAATGCTCATGCTTTCTTCTAAGCTGCCTGTGCTGCTCTTAACGCTTCTGCTTATTAAGATGGTGCAGTTTGCATTCAGATAGTAGATATTGTTTACTTGCTACTCAGGGAGTTCATAAAAGTAGAAACCGCTACTGTGGCCCGTGTAGCTGTATGTTTACTTGCTTCGGGGGGAGGGGCTGCAGTGGCTTCAAGGAATTTTCACCTAGAGACACAGTATTTTTGGCTGCGGATCTTGTGAAAGGTAAGTTTTGAAAGAAAAATGGAACACTTGAAACCCTTTGGTGTCCTGCATTTTTTCTAATGTTTGAGGATCGTTCTCTCATCACATAAGTTCTGTCAGTTTTTTCAAGAATTTCTTTCGAGCATTAAGGTAGCGGCACCCATCAACGTGACCGTCCCTGGGCGTCACTGACATCATAATTAAAATGACCGTCCCTGGGCGTCACTGACATCATAATTAAAATGACCGTCCCTGGGCGTCACTGACATCATAATTAAAATAGCAAATGCTTATGAGTGAATTAAGTGATGGTTGTGGGTGACTGGTATGATGGTTTTGAGTACCCATCTCACTATTTAAGAACCAACAAGCCTTGTTTTTAGCATCTCTTATACATGGTTCTTACAATTTCAGTGATTTAGCATTTTGAAAAATGGGAAAATATCAAAAATGCCCCTCAGTTCTTTCAAAATATCAAATATACCCTTGTAGTATCTGAAATATCAAAAATACCCCTAGTTTTGTGTCAAAATATCAATTATACCCCTAGTTGTCTTTGAAAACATCTAATATATTTACTATTTTGTACTTCTTTAGAACACATTTTTGTAAATATTGGGATGCCAATGAAAATCACAAAATCTAAATGCAAATTGCCTATAAGTCAAATCTTGGAGGCAAGTTTAATATAGGGTTTTTGCATTTAAGTTTATTGTGGCCATGTATTGACTAATCTTTCTCACTGCCTTTAGTGCAAATGTGACTTACAAAAATTTCAATAAAAAGGCATAAGAAAATCAAAAACATTAGTTGTTTTTGAAGATAACTAGGGGTATAATTGATATTTTGACACAAAACTTGGGGTATTTTTGATATTTCAGATAATATAGGGGTATATTTGATATTTTGAAAGAATGGAGGTGCATTTTTGATATTTTCCCTTGAAAAATACCCACGCACACATGACTATGTGGATAACTTCCCAAACTAAACTAATATTTTTTGTTCTCTATTTCCAATCCAATGATATAATTTTTCCCCTTGTCCAAGTACCCTAACCATGCTAAAGTGCTTAAACTCACGCTTATGGAAGTGGCTACCTTATAGCGGGACCTATAGTGAAGTTTTAGTCATAAATTCATATTAGGGGGTTTCAGATATGCTATTCACCACCAATTTCATTCACGTGAATGAAATTGGTGAACAAATTAGTCAAGCCATTGTTCATGTCCTTGCATTCACCCATTCAAATATTCGAACTATAGTGAACTACTCACCACCTTTTCAACTTTGCCCACAATCACCAATCCCGTAAGCTAATTTGGATCCCTTGAACTCCACCATTGTCACTTCTAATTTGGAACCCTTCTGCTCCACAATTGTCTGCTTCTAATCAGGATCTCTTCAACTCCACCATTGTTGCTTCTTGTGCATTGCGATTCCTTGAATGACCTTAACTTGACAATCAACTCCACATCCAAATTGTCTAAAGGTGCGGAGCAAGAGCCGGAGGCATGGAGTGAGAGTTGAGAGGTGGGCAGCAACACAAAGAGGCACGGGAGCGACAGGAACACAAGTAGAGCTAGCCAGAGAGGCGAGGAGGGAGAGGCTTCACGTTGTTCACACATGAACAAGCCATGAGGACCTCCTAGAAGTCCTCATGGGTGATTCACTTTTGTGACTTCATGTGCACTAGTGAACAAAAACTCATTCATGACCATTTGTTCACCATTTTTTTGAGATATCTGAAACCCCTATTCAAGTGACCTAGATTTTTCATGGATTAAAATCAGGTGTCAAAACTTTGAAATTACAATCTACTTTGAGTCATGAAATGAGTCGTTTTGGATTATATAAACATTGAAAGTGAACACTTTAGAAGAATTATCATTATTATTTAATTTTTTTTATGAATTTATAGATGGTGAATTTGTTGACTTGAGTTAGTTTCCAAATTAAAGTCAATCATATATCACTTGCTAACACTCCATTTTACGTAACCTTCAATGTTGCTTTGATTTTCATATTTCACAAATCACACACAGCATATTATAAAGCAACTAGTGGGCCCATGTACCCGGTGGAGGGCCATCACGGGAGGAGGTCCTTGCAAAAAATTTAACATAAAATTCTATAAACTCTTCAAACTTAACTCCCATGCCCATGACCTATCCCATCCCATGCCCATGACCCATCACATGTCCATGGCCCCTTATCCAATGCCAGTTAGTAAGGAGAAAATTTGATTACAACAAATTTGGTTATTAATTAGTTTTTCAACTGCCTTACATTTTATTATTTTGACACCCAACTACCCAACTAATAGAACTAAGCTTATTATATAAATAAGACATCAGCTTAACATATGTCATGGCAAAATTGAAATTCAACAAAGAAGCTATATTGTTAGAGATGTGGACAAAAAGATCCATTCCTCACGCAAACCCTTCCCATGTAATCAATTCTTCACCAAATCTAAAACCCATTACATATTTTAAAAGTCTCTAAAGGGGGACAACATGCATTAAAAGTTGAAGAGTAGACTATTCCAACTCCATGCCCTTAATCCATGCCAAGTGCTGTTTTGCTTTATCAAATATGCTATATTTATCAACTTTTAATCTTCCACCAACAATGTTTTTAGCTTTTAACCACCTTTTAGAGCCTGAAAATGCCTCAATTCAAGCAAGCCTCTTGTAGATAGAAAGAGGGACACAATGTACTAAAATTTGACATGAATCAAATTAAGAGAAGTTCTAACAAAAAACATTTGCAAAAAGCATCAAAATTTGATTAAAATGCTTTTAAAATCACTTCAAATCCATCATCGATTTAAAACCAACACATTCTCAATCTATAATTAGAAATTTCAACATATATAATTTTAAATTTCAGATTTAGTGAAGTATTGATAGCAAGGGAGGCGTATGAGTTGGGAATAAATCTTTGTGTCCCCGTCTCTATGTAAAAGGTATGTGCATGGACAACATTCCTTTTTATCAATATCCTTTATTGGAGGCTTTTTTTATTAGGTAAAAATTCCTTCAAACAACTAAGATGCCAATAAGATCCCACATGTGTAACATACTTGAGATCTAAGATTTATGTATTTAGAGTTACAACTGGTTTTCACCTCAATTTGATTGTGAAAGAATCTTCTATTCTTTGCAACTATGGACTTCATGAAAATTTTCATTCCTACACTTGTAATTTTTTGCTTTTTTGATGCTAGTTTGTGATATTGGAAATATTCATTACTTTTTTACACTAGGTGAGTAATTGAATTCTCCATGGCTTGTTCATGCAACAATCGAAATGCTTGACCTCTTTTGTCTTGGAAGTAGTCTAGTAGCAATGACTATCTTTACAACATAAAATAAGTTTTATGGTGTTTGCTTTAGTTTTACTTACACAAAATTCATAGAACTTGATCTTTAGAAATGGAACAAGTGACTGCAAAGATTATTGTATATTGCATTATAGCTCATTAGAGTCAATCCAAAGCAAAGCTCTTTTGTTATTTTGCAAAAATCCTTTTTCCCTAGTATGTAGACTTGAAGTGAAAATTTATGTTCTTTACAAATAAGAATAAAAGTGAAAGTTTGTCCCTTTTTGTGGTGATCAATTATTTTCTCACCTTTGTAAACTAATCTGAGATCTAAATTCAAACTTGAAACTAAATTTTCCAAGGCTTGGTCTTCTAATGTTCAATTTATCATTTCCTAAGTTTGCTCCATGTGAAAAAATGAAATTTCTCATCCTAAACCAATATAAAGAATAAGATTTACAAAAAGATGGAGAAGCCCAAGGCAAGAATGACTCTTATGTGCAAGCTTTAAACAAGTATTTGAAATGGGCTATTTTGCAATCTCCTAATTGCAATGTCTTGGAACTTTATCTCTCAAAAACGCTAACCGCTTGGCTTGCTTAAGGATTGTTGTAGATTGCAAATCAACAAGTGGTAATTCAAGTGATACAAGGGCCAAATCGCAAGCTAGTTGTTGTTTGTACTATCTTGCAAATCTCCTCCAAATTGAATGCTTCTTTCTTTTGAGTTTTTCTTCCAATATACTGAAAATTTGTGTAGGCATTGGTCCATGAGAGTTGCACATTTGTTCAAATATTTTGTTGTGTTTTGTGCACCAAGTCATGCAAGCCTCTTTACAAAAGTGTAAGAAACATTGAAACACCCTCCATGTTTGAGGGTACTTTGCCACCTTTGGTTGACATAATCTAAAGATTGGTACAATGAATTTGCGCAAAAATATTCTTTTTGATGTGTCACCAAACTAAGAACACAATTTAACAATGAAGTATAGACACTACTATAAGAAAATAGTGTCTAAATTGACAAAACCTATTTGAATTAACTAAAAAGTGTTTGAATTGATAAAAATAAGTCCAAATTGACATGTCCAAATTTACAAAAAATGACCGAATTGACAACGTTTTCTTGTTTCTGGATTTTTTTTGCTTTTTGCAAAAAACATACACAATTAGCCTCAAAAAAACTTGTTGTTAGAGTTTCAATGACCCAATTTATTACACATACGTCAATGTGGGGCTAGGGTGGAAAATCTCAACTTTTCTTATATATGAGGATAAAAGTAATAATTTGCCCCCTATTTTGACATTGTTCATTGTTCATTTATATACAATAATGCCTCAATACAATTAACCTTTGTAAGAAAAAGGCTTGCGTAAGATGACTATCTGTGTTGGTTGGGGGAGATACAAGAGCTGTTTGGCTACAGTGAATGCTTTCCTAAAATGAAATGAATATTTTGTCCAAATACCTTCATCTTAACAAGGCACCATTGTACACAAAATCCAGGTTTCTGAATTCAAACATGAATTCAGAATTCCCAAATCCAATCACCTGATAGGTAAAAATCTAAACTCTTATCTTTCTGGCGGGTGAAGAATCAGAGCTTTTTCACCCTGGCCCCACATCGACGTAAATTATGTGCAGTAAGCTCGAGCCAGTTTCACCTGCAAGCATTTCTTGCCGGCTGACGATGAAGTTATTTTCAAGGTTGCAGGATATCCCATTCATCCACCCACTTATTCATCCAGAGCTCGTCCTCCTCCCAGCCCAGTGCCCACCCTCGTCTCGCTTCCTTCATGAATATTACCTTGATTGCGTTGCAAATGTTGCGATTTGACTGAGGTGTTGACCCTAACTTATTGTGCATCATTTGTAAGTAATGGACGTTCCGTCGGAGGTTTTCTTTTTATATTGAAGTGGTGCGGAGGCTGTGTGCAACTGCCGGCTGGTCAATTGCAAGTGAAAAGGAAAGGGGAGCGATGGAAGCGCCACCAGCCAATTCCGCGCTATCTCCGCCCACGGCCAGCGCGTCCACGGGGAGCTTGGGGGGCACCACTGCTGGTGGCGCACTGCTGGCAAGCACCGCCGACTCCATCGGGGTGACTACCGAGGCCACAGCCACCGTGCTGCTACCGCATCGCCGTCGTCTCGCCAAGAATTCTGCGTAAGTTGGCGTCTCTTCTTTAAATTCACTTGCGTAAACCCTAAAACCGCCGTTTGAATCACCTATTCTATCCTCTTTGTCCTTATATCAATCGAAAAATCACGAATCCTGAATTCCTTACTTAATTGAGAAACTATAAACCCTAAATTTTTGAATCAATCGAGAGAGTATTAACCCTAAACTATCAACCGGATGTTGAAGTGGAGATAAACTGGAACGAGAAACCGCCGTTTGGATCACCTATTCTATCCTCTTTGTCCTTGTATCAATCGAAAAATCATGAATCCTGAATTCTTTACTTAATTGAGAAACTATAAACCCTAATTTTTGAATTAATCGAGAGAGTATTGATCCTAAACTATCAGCATTTCATAGTGATGTTGAAGTGGAGATAAACTGAAACGACGGTTATAACACTATCTCTTGAAACCCTAGGTAGTGAACTTCAATTAGGTCAATGCTTCGTTGAAGGAGGTGTATTATAGCGTATTGCAAGCGCATGTTCAAAGGAAGTATTTGTGTGATTTGATCTGGATGTTGACGTTTGATTATTGCATCTCTGGTTACCAGAGCCTTGTGTAACCACGATTCCGGTTTAGTATTGAAGCTAATTTTCTGGTTTTGCTTGACAGAGCAGACGTCCTCTAGCGGAAACGAAGAGGGAGGGTTCAGGAGGACCGCCAGGATTTGGAACGCCTACGAGCCCGTCTCCGTCACTCACGAGTCCGGGAACTCCGGGTTCATCCCCAGGGGCTTCAGGAAGTTTTAGAGAAAGGGTGGCACTTCGGTCTTCAGGAAAAGGTATTGGATGCTGAGATTGAGGCTTTTTTGAATGTTGTTGCAGCAATGTGATATTTCCGTAGCTTCCATTCTGATATCATCTCCTCTGTTTTTTTTTTAAAGATTGGTTTTTTCTTTGGATTAGTAGTGTGTGTTGAATGAGATGTTTATGTGCTTGTGTGTTGCAGCGGATGTAGCTGGTGATCAACATGGTGTTGGTGGATCCTCTAAACCCGGAAGGTAATGCTCAGTTCCTTGATGCTCTGGCATTAATTATGGTCATTATAACCGCTAATCACATCCAGTGTCTCTTTCTCCCAGTGAATTTGCATGAAAAAGAATCCCTGACACCGTGTTTCGCAAAGGTGAGATCAATTTAAGTAAGCGAGAGCTTTTCAAGCCAATCAACCATAGTTAATACATTTGAGATTATGTCTGAGCTTGATTTGCACTGATTGAGCATGGCTTTATTCTAGATAACTCTGAGTTGGCACTGTTTTCTAGAGGTGGCATACCACTACTGCTCAAGATTGTTATATTCTGGTGATCTTTTGGGTGCATTTCTTTTTATCCCTGCTGAAAATTAGAGGCGTTGTAGGTCACCACATACCAACACGGGAGCACCGGACGCACGTCATCCAGGCCGTCGACCCGAGGTATAGAATTCTATCACCATCTTGCTTCTCTTAGCTTCGTATAGGATCCCTGTTAATCATATGAAGTAGGACCTTTGTATTCTGCACTAAATGGAATGGCTTCTTTTGTACTGGTTATCAGGTCAATTTGCGAAGGCATGAAGCTGGACAAGCTCAAAAGTATGCTGCTGAGCAATACGCAAAAATGCGTGCTGCACTGCTGCGTACACAGATGTCTGGATCTGCTGGGAACTTCAAAACTTTTGATTCTGCGCATAACAACTACCTCATCCCAGTCATACCTCTCCAGTTCGCTGCGAAGCAGTGACTGAGTGAAAGAGAATATTTCATGAGCAGAGGTAACTGCTATTACATTTGAAGTCAGAATTTTCATGAACCTGCCCCCCCCGCCCCCCACACACACACACATCATTATCAGTTGGAGAGGAGCTTGCTAACATTGGTGCAGATTCGAAAGAACAAGGATCTAGCTGTGTGCACATGCTGAATTCCGTACCGAGTGTATATTACTCGTACCAGAGGTTGCATCATTGAATGCTTCAACTCTTGGAAATCCTTGTGGATGATTTACAAAAGTGGCACATGTATTGGATACTGCTGTCGATATGTCCTCTACATCTGCAGCAAGGGAGGAATGTGCGAAGATATGAAATTCCTACACTGAAACCATAGGTCGTTTTTGTAGATAACGAATCATTTGAATTCTCTTATGTATTAGAGTTGTGCATCTCAGTAGTAGTGAATGAGTTTACTTAGTCAATAGAACAATTGTGCATGCTCGGCCATAATAAATGACAAATCACTTTTTCACACCATTTCATGTCTGGTTTGCAAAAGTTTAATGAAGACGCAAATCACCAACTTCTTGGTTTACAGAAGTTGAATTTATTGTAAACTAGAAGTCGAGTAATTGTATTGATGGCCAAAGATAAATCTTTTCCCCTAGCATCCCACGTAGTGCACACAACTCTCAAACTGGAACTCATCTTGGAGGCTTGTCCAGTTTTCTTTCGATCACAAGCTTGTTAAATCTTGTGAACGATAACATTGCTTGAGAATGGAGCTGGAAAGTCATTCGAGTCCATGCAAAGACAATTTATAGACCTGCTCTACATTTTGTGTGACTGGCCGACTGCTTGATCCAATAGTGGTTCTGTAACTCCCTACATGTCATTTTTTCACTTTCTATTATACTCAGTATATTGGTTGAATTTATAGCAAGTGCCAAATATTTGACCTCTCTTTGAATATATATTGTAGTGAAATTTATGGATTTTGCTCACAACGAGGCTCTTGAAATACTGTTCCAAAGGAAATTTTAGAAGGGTCTCAAAAGTGTATTTGGTAGGGTTCTTGTGCTCAAGATGACAAAATAGCTATAACTCCTTTGTGTCTCAGGAATATGAATGACCAAGCAAATGTGAAAATTTGAAGCTTCATTTGCTCAAGCGCATTATCTTTATCAAGGATACAATAATATTAGATAGTATTTATACACAAAAATGTTTACTCGGTGTGTTACTAACAAGAACAACGAAACTAGTAGTATCAACCCTTGAGATATTGTGGGTATCATAGGTGTGACCATTATACATACTAGAGTTAGTATTTTGAAAATTGAGTTGTGACTAGTATTGTTTGTGAGATAAAAGTGTGAAGCTTATTGTACAAAGACACAATTGCTGTAGAGCTTTAAGAGGTGATGGATACAATAATGTTAAAGTGTGAGTACGTAGAGACCAATGAGCATTGAGCATTGAGCATTGAGCAATGAGTGGTTAGATTTGAGTGGTCTTGGCTAATTGTTTTATTAAAAATAAACATATTAGGGCAATTTAAGGGTAAAGTAGACCCAAAAATAGTAGTAGAACTATTAAAATAGCAAAACTTAAAAATTAACCTTGGAACAACAAAATTTTAAAATACTTATACCATGTTCAATTTGCTTGAGCAATTGCAAAAATGGAGGAAAATTTGTATTTGCACAATAAAGGGACTTTGAAACGGGTAACAAATAAATGTAGGTCATCCATTATTGAATGTCATTCATCCAATCATCCATCCAAATATCATCCAACAAAAGCAATAATGAAATGACTACTCTAATTCAAGAATATGATTTAGTCATTTGGAAAAAATAAAATCAATCAAAAATTACAAACTTCCTTCACAAGATCTAACAGGGAATTAAGATTGTGGATAAGAAAAATTTGGATACTAATAGTCCACATGGTTTTACAACTTAGACAAAAAGACTTGTAGGAAACTTGAGGCACTAAGACTCCACTTTGTCAAAGCTTGCTTTTAGCCAAGAAAATCCATGGTTCCTTGCCAAATAAAGAATCCTTAAGTCTCCTAGGATTTTGAGGACATCAGTGCAAATTATTTACAAAAATGTTTAACTTTGAATTTCGCCTAAAATCAAGAAGCCTTAAAATCAAGCATGTCACTACAAAAGCACGCATTTTTACAACATACCTGGAGGTCAATAAATCAAAATTACAACTTGTTAAGTAAACTTCAATCACCTTCTAGAGAATCAAATAGTTTTGAGACACTTTGCCTTAAGCTTTGTCAAAAGCTAGTAAGACAGAATGACAAACATAGACATGATACGAATAAACTCTTCTTGAAATGCGAGTGGAATCTTGAGTGTATGGTGAAATTGAAATAAAAAACTTTAGCATGCATACTCTGATTTTTTTTCTGAATCTAAGTAGGTTTCAAGGTGGTTTCCTAAAGATTTGCTAAGGACTATATTTGGAGAATGAATGGCAAACATGATGCAAATAGAGCCTCCTTGAATCTTCAAAAGCACTAATTGAAACTACAACTTAACAAGCACACTTCATTGATCCTCTTTGAAACTTTTTTTTTTTTTTTTTTTTTTGTGTGGTTACTTCCAGATGTGGTAAGGTAGGAACACCCATAAGCATTAGTGTCCCCATAACCATCACCTCTAAAATCTTGGAAAATTTGTGAAAATGAATAGATGTAATGATAAGGATGTACAACCTATGAACATGAAATCTTCATAGTGGTTATAGGTGCAATGGCAATTTGCTCTTTAAAAATTCACAACTTATTCTCACAATATCCAAATAATACATTTGAAAATGCAAACTTATTTTTTTTCTGTTCCTAATAGGATCCTATAATTTGCTAGCTGTGTATTGATACTCATCATGTTCAAAACCACGCTTATGGGTGTACATACCTTATGGGCTAAGTTTAGAAATGGGCTGTTTAGAAATTGAGAACCTATAAACCCTTCAGAGCACACAACACCTTCTCGTCCTCTGATTTTAGGGTTCAGAACACGCCTTCTCGATGTCAAGTTTCAACATGCCAGTCCTGTGGCTTCTGTTTGAGTAGGAGTTGCTACTGCGCAGGGTTGTTTACGCATTTCTTAAGATTGGTCTTGTCGAATGATCGAATATGGTTTCGTCAAGCCGGTGATGAAACAAGACTTGGCTTGATTCTCAAACATTCCCAGTGTCACGAAAAGAACTTAAAACTCTAGCCGACTTTGAGCAGTCCTTTGTCGGTATTACCCTTGACAATAAGACATGAAAGAGCAACAGCACATTCCGCTAAGATTCATTCCATTTCGACAAAACAGTAATCTCTAAGTTGATGATCGTCCTGATTGCTGAAGCTACTCGTGATCGGCAAATGACAGGTACAACTCTGAGACTCGAACCTGTCGTGACTAGATACCGTAACACATTTCTGCCACCGCCTTTTGCCACTCATAACTTCCTTTTACATTCTACGAAAACACTTGTCTACTGTTCCATATCACACAACATACGAAAAAATCGAGATAGGATATGGATTCAATCAACATAGCCGAAATCAGCATATCAGAGCATGCTGCTTTTTTCTTGTGCAATCAAGTGTCGAAGCCGGAACTGTTGCCAGTGATTGATGGAGAGCGCCTCCTTTGGAATCCATGACCTTCAGAAGTAGGACGTTTGTCAACAAAAGTGGTAAAAGATTCGACATCTTGCATGCCCTGATTCTTCCCTAATAGACCCAAGGTCACGAAATATAGCAACTCATTTCCTACTAGATTACCCCCCCCCCCCTCCCCCCATATGGAAAGCCTAATTCCTTTGCAACAACCCAATAGTGTACAGTAGATTGACATGCAAACACGTCTCTTCGAAAAATAGCACCTGTATTTACATTCCAGATGTCCCACCGGACATACTCAACATGCTGCAGCCTTGCAGATTAAATAAGAATTAAGTAGGAGTCTCCTCATGTCTAAGTTTAACAAAACTGAACTCGCAGAGTCGTTAATAGCAACAGTTGCATCTAGAATATTCAGCTCTCAGTGATTCGGTGAAGCACAACAGTAAAGATGCAGGAATATTCAAATCCTCAGCTTAAAGGAGATCGACGTGGTGACGGGAGGATCAAGGCTTCCAATGGTCGGAGGATGTCCGTTTTACACATGACCATCTAATGTCAAGAGAACCTTGTAAAGCTCCGGGCGACGGTCTCTGAAAACACCCCAGCTATGGCGCTTCACCTTGATCGCATTCAAATCAAACTTCGCCACCAACACGGCATCGCTCTTCTCATCGGCCGACGCCACAATCTCTCCAGTCGGCCCAGCGATGAACGAAGTCCCATAAAACGTGATTTTGCTCGGTCCTCTTTCGGTTTCCACAACCTCCACCCCCACACGATTCGACGCCACAACAGGAACAATGTTCGCACCGGCATGGCCCTGCATCACGCGCCGCCAGTGCGCGCTCGAGTCGAGCCCTCCATCCTGAGGCTCGGAGCCAATTGCCGTCGGATAAAACAAGACCTCGGCTCCCATAAGCGCCATAGCTCGAGCGCACTCGGGAAACCACTGATCCCAGCAAATTGCAATCCCAATCGTGGCATACTTCGTCTTGAAAACCTTGAACCCTGTGTCCCCGGGGTTGAAGTAAAACTTCTCCTGGTATCCGGGCCCGTCCGGGATGTGCGACTTGCGGTAACAGCCGAGATCAGCACCGTCGGCATCAATCACCACGATGGAGTTGTAATGAGCGTTGTTGGCCTCCTCGAAGAACGAAACGGGGATGACCACGTTAAGCTCCTTGGCGAGCCGCTGCATGCGCTCAATTGTGGGATGGCCTTCCCGCGGGTGCGAGCGCGAGAAGAAATCCTCCCTCTGCGCCTGGCAGAAGTAGTGGCCCTCGAAAAGCTCCTGGATTAGGACGATGTTGGCGCCCTGGGCGTGCGCGTCGCGCACCATGCGCTCCGCTGTGGCGACGTTGGTGGCGACATCGTCGGTGCATGCGAATTGGAGAGCTGCGACACATACCACTCGCTCCGTCGCCCCCATCGCCAACCTCCGAGGCAAATCGAAGCCCGCAGCTCGGAGAGCGCAGAATGCACAGGCCCGTGCTGCGGGAAAGGCAACAACTAATTAGCGATCGCGCCGCAGTCAAAGGGCTGCTGAGCGAGGTGGGTGACGGTGAAGACGACTGGGGGACGGCTATGGCGTGGGCGTGACTTGGGCGGTTCAGACGGTATCCCACGTCTCCAGTTCAGATTAGCGGCCGGCCAAAAAATTCTTGAACGTGATTGGTTGAAATTTGGGTTTTGACCGCTACTAGGTTTAGATTGCAAATTTGTCCGGTACTTTTACATCCATATTCACCAACCAACATAGCCAAGTCAATGGCCAAAATAGTGAAATTTTGGGGCTTGCTCCAATGGTCGTACCAAACTTGTCCAACAAAGGCACACCCTTGAATGACACACATTTACACTAGAATTTTTTCTACGGCCAAACCACCGACAAGGGTGCCAATTTTGCCACTTTGTTTGGTTGGGAGTTTGAACCGGGCAAGTCCCACTGAAATCTCATGAAATCTGAGAATTTGATTGACGGAGAAGCAAATGATGGGACTTGGTGTTTCACACTATGCCTCAAGTTTCACATCCCACTTGCTTACATGGCATCTACATGGCAACACTTTTGGAAGTTTTGGCACCAAAAAAAGCGGCACTTCACTCAAAGTTTAAGTTCACCAAAATGCTAGACCCATCTTTTAGCCCAAGTTCTATCTTTTCTTGCCCACTAAAATGGAATTTTGCACCCGTGGGACTTCGTTACATGGGATGTGGGACATAGTTTGAACTGCCCCTTTATTAGGGTCCTTTGTTGTCACTGTCGTGGTGGAGCCGACACTAGAAGAAAAAAAAGGATAAACGACCGCCACAAATTGCCTTGACTAGGTCACAATAACCGCCTTACAACTGCACAACATTTGCACAACTACAATCTAGTCGTGCAATTGTTGTGCAGTTGTAAGGCAGTTATTGTGACCTAGTCATAGCAATTTGTGGCAGTCGTTTATGGCAAGTTTTTCTTCTAGTGCGACGTCTACCCTCTACGCAATCATAAGGGGGCTTCAAACTTAAACTTTTTCAAGTGACTCACATCGCGATTCACCCAGGGGTCAGGGAAAAATTTCAACTTCACCAGCTAAAATCTAGCATTTCCCAATTTCAACATTTATTTTCACTAGCATGGACTAGTTATTTCATGTGAAACTTCTAAAAATGTACTGTAATATTCTATAATTAGATTTTTGGAGAAAAATGGCCGGTTTTATATCTGGTAGATTCATTTTCAACCAGTTTTTTTTGCAATTTCAACTAGCTAACAATACACTAACCGCTGGTTCTCCCCAATCATTGGATTCACTTTTGTGAATTCACTAGCGAACATGGAGGTGACTCACCTCTGGAATTCACTCCTAATGTGATTCACATGAGGAGTGAACTTCGGAAACTCACTTTGGCACATCTCATCCTCACAAGTGTTCTAGACTCTTAGAACCCCGACTTGCACACAAAACCCTAATTGCAAATTCATGGGTGTGTCAAACTTTTGGAGTAGGAGTGAACAAAAATAATTCACCACTTAGCAAGAAAACTGTGAGGTGAGAAACTTGTAGACCACATTCTATGTTTGAAGCCCCCTATATAAAACACTTATGCCAAACTCATTCACAAGAGGCACTAAATTATTCACTCCAATCTAGTTGGTGGGTTTTTTTGAGGGCATCTCCACCGGACCAGTTGACGCAGGATGGAGAGGGAAGGTTTGAGCAGGCTCTGAAAATTCATCTTGACACGACTGGGTTGTGGAGTCCACCGGTGGCCAACAACACTAACTTCGGAGCAAGATTGGGATCTCCTAGAGGCTGCCACATTGGGCTGTGAGCCTAGTGGGTATCTCAACATCACAAAGGCTCCGTTGTCTTGTACATCCCACTTTGCTCCGACAGCTCAACATAGCAACTTTTGAATTCACGTAATGTATTGTAGCCTAAAAATGGGCTCATTCAAACTCCTTCCAGTCGTAGGGGCTCAGCGTCCCCGGATGTCATTTTCCCGAGGCCACCCCGGGTAGATCACTTAGCGCATTTCACAAATGACGTGCGGCATAATATAGGGAGGGTTTTATTTATTGGAGATAAAAATTATAATAGAATTACAAATAAGAAAGGGAACATTCAAAGTGGTAAATCTAGGATAAGTAATATAGGGTCTTTAGAAATATGGGACATTACTTTTTTATATATATAATATAGGGGTGATATATATAAGGGTATGTTCACATTTGGTGTTAGGGTTTAGGGTTTAGGGTGATGAATGTACTCTAAAGGTATGTCCAAATACATTCAATGTTCCTTTGCTAATACCCCTCTTAACAACAAGTGTTAATATATCGTAAGAGTATCCTATGTAATACTGTTGGGACTAATACCCCTCTTAACAGCAAGCGTTAACATACTGTAAGAGTATCCTATGCAATAGCACTATTGGGACTGATATTCCTCTTAATAGCAAGTGTTAACATACCGTAAGAGTATCCTATGCAATATTGTTGGGATTGCTGTATTTAGTATGGTCTTTTGGGGCTCATCCTAAATCCCTGTCTGACAGGACGTTCACTATGCCCATGAAGTTGCAACAGAAGTTGATTATGGAAATAAACAACTGATGTTGGGGCTCAAGCTCTTTGTTTTTCAAGTGATTATGAATTGTCTTCCTTTCAAATCTAGTACATGAAGTTTTTTCACATGATTTGCTTTTATGTGTAGTTGCTTGTGAATTCTTCAGGTTGAGAAATATTCTTATTCCATTGTATTTTTCAGTTAGAATATGCTCTCCCTTTCATCTCATCACTTTCCCTAACCCCTAAAGGATGTTGATGTATTGTGTACTCTCTCTTGTGTTGTATACAGATGGGGTATCTGGGTAGCACATAAGTCCCATTAGAGTTGTAAATTTAAACCAATCATAAACATTTTTATAATAAACTAGGATTTTTTGGGGAATTTTTGACATTTGTCATATAACCATTTTTTCAAGTACTAAATGATTTTTTTTATGAATATAGACAACACTTTTGGTAGGCAACATCCTTTAGGGGTTAAGAATTTATTTTTTCCCTTATAAATAAAATAGCCTAGTAAAAAATGGTATCTCTAAACCTGTATAAGTAATTATTGAGTACCCTAAAATAGGCCAATTTTTCAAATTATATAATTATAGAGGTCTTATTATTCTTGCCTAGGAAGTAAATAGCCCCCTATAAATTACCCCCTCGCTGCACGTGGGATACCCAAACATACAAAGAGTGATCTACATGAGGAGGCCACTCACACTTCTCGCTGTACTATGTCACCGGTGGAGCTCCTGCACAGGGACACGAGCCTCCGAGCATGCTCAATTCTAGTGTTTGAAGAACCAGTGGAGATGCTCTTATTACCTTTTCCAGAATTCATGAAATACTTTTGACTGGCCTGTAAGGTAGTATGCTCATATTCTGCTCAGGCTCTAAAAATTGCTTACCTCACCAAATGTACTATGTTAGTACATGTTATTTTTCATAGCCCTTGAATAATGTACATGTGATGTACATTTGAGGAGGTGAGAGGTTTTTGAGATCTATGACCTTTCCACTTCAAAATTTCATAACTAATTCCACAAAGCTCCAAAAAACACAAAACAACTTGGGCTAGATGTCAATTCTTCTTGTCTTTCAAGGAAAATTTATTGAAGAATAGTTCAAGAATTTCCACCTCCCCAAAATTTGGTTTCAACTCTTAGATGGACGGTTTATGAGCACACTACCTAGCCTTAACCCCTAAAGGTCCCACACTCCCAGTCTCTCCACATTTTAAGATGAGAATTGATATATGCACACCTAGGGTATGTTATATGTACACCCAAGGGGTAAATTCTAGGTATTTACCATCAACTAGTTGAATTTGGAAACTTTGAATTCACATTTGGATTTACAGACCTTGATTTTTTCTAGAGCCACAAAGGAGTATACAATTAAACAACCCCCAATGCAAAAGCTTGGCTTTTTTAGAAACAAATGCAAATGTAATAATTTGTTCCCTAGCTAAGCTTTTTCACTATGCGTTGTTCAATTGTTTCTTCCTTTGTGGTTTTAGGCTAAATAAAGGTCTCTAAATCCAAATGCAAATTCAGATTTTCCAAGTCCAACTAGTTCATGGTAAACATCTCCAATTTATCCCCCCCCCATTGGTGTACATATAACAAACCCTGGGTGTGCATATATCAATTTCCTTTAACCCCTAAATCCCTGAGTGTCCCAATGGGGGACAAATGGGATTTTGGGCAGGTACCTATGGCCTCAATTTTTGTCTTGATTTTTTGAAATATTTTTTGAAGATAGAAAAACACATTAGCTTTTGGGGAATGTAAATTTTTCCAATCTATGGCCGGGAGAAAAAGTTATGCCTAGATAAACACAGATTTATGGAGATCGGGCAAATTCTTATATTTTCAAAAACATTTTTTTTGATTTTTTGATTTTTTCTTCTTGTAGGACATAGTTTTTCCTACATTTGAATCTTTGATTCATTCCATTTGGACTAGTTATGAGAAAGTTATGGACAATCTTGTTTTTCAGGCATCTCAAGCATCTTCTTGAAAAAATAACTTATAGACTTCATTCTTGAATGCAAGTTTAACATTTTTCAAAACAAATTGTTGGAAAGGGTGAAGTTTTCTTTCTAGAAAAATCTCACCATTGGGATTATTCCATTGCATTAATAGGGTTATTAAAAATTTAAGTTTTTGTTCAATCTCATACCTTCTTCTACTTAATGTTTTTTTAAGAATGAAAATTAAATATTTTTTGTTTTGATTTCTTTCCAAAGATTCTCAGCTCAATTTTCCACCATTGAAAAATAAACCCCAAAACTTTGTGTTACAAAAATTTGAATTTAAAAAAGTTCAAAGTCAAATAATCTAGTCATGCAAGGTGCAAAAAAGTTTGTTTTTTACACTTTTAACGCATATAACTTGCAATATGTGCAATCAAAGTTTTTGAATTTTTGTTTCCACATTCTTATACTAGTCTAGTACAAGATCCTATGGTTAGATATGCAAGAGAACCAATTTAAAAAAAAATAACACTTTGCAATAGAATGGGCAGTTTTGAGTGTCTTTTGACAAAACAAAGGCCCAATGATTTAGGGGTTAATATTCATAGAGTTCATTATAAAGTGTAACATGGAGGAATCTTTTAGAACTAACATGTATATAGTGGTGCCTTGATAAGATGAAGGTATCCGGACAACATATTCATTTCATGTAAGGAAAGCATTCATTGTAACCAAACACATCTTTTGTAGCTCCCCAACCGCGAAGGACAGTCATTTCCTTCATCTTAGCTAAGCATTTTTTCTTATAAAGGTTCATCTTAAAGAGACACTACTGTACATACAAAATTGCTAAATCTATCTCACCTTTTTGCTAAATCTACCATATTGTCCCATATTTAGGAATTCTGTAAAGAAGGTAGGGCAAATTTTAAATTTGTTTGGATGACCATTTGATTATGAAGGCGAATGTACTTTTTCTAGGATTATATGTACTCAAAAATATGGAAATTAAGCCAAGTAATGAAAGAAGAAAGGAAAGAGTGGATAAAGTTATGGAACACAAGTTATACAAGCGAGCATAATATTTCAACACAATAATTTTGGCAATTGATTTGTTATGAATTCAATAAATATAAGACTCACTCTTCTTTTCTTTATAGAACTCCTAAACATGGTGCAATGCGATATATTTAGCAAAAAAATGTGGTATTCTTAGCAATTCCCTAGATGTAAGGGTTTTAATATAAAGATTGCAACTTTTGAGAGTTGGAACGCAATACTTGAGGAGAATTGGTTTGTCAATACAAAGTTAGCCAAATGCGTTGGCAAAAAAAAGATAGTGAAATTTGAAATACTAAAAGAAAATAGTGTCTTAAACAACTATTCACAACAATTGCAAATATCCTAAACAACTGTACAATGACTCAATTTGAATTGTTTAGGATATTTGCATTCCTTAAGGACCAGTTGTATATTGTATATTTTCTTCTAGTGAAAGTGGCTAAATTTTTTTGACAAGATTCTTTAATTTCCTTAAATTATAATATACTATACTGATAAAATAGGAAATATCTAATGCAAGCTCAAAAAAATCAATTGAAATTGGAGAATATTGGATTTAGTTGTGAAGGCTCAAAAATCTCCTCAAATGCTATATTAGATAACACCCATACAAACTTATGTTTACAGAAAAAATCACAAATATTTTAATAAAAGATTTGAAACTTAAAATTCAGTTTTATATTCTAAATTTGGTTACAAACAAAGTGCTGATAATTTTGGAGTGGAATTTATTGAAATGGACTAAAATATGGTGATCCCATTATAATTTTTTTTTAAGTTATTCTATCAGCTTGATTTACAAGCTGTATTCAAGGACTCACTTGAAATTGAATCTAACTTAGTACATAATTTTGTACAAATTGCCAGTGTGTCTTTTCTATAGAAATGAATGCACTTTTCAGCCATGTTAGATCTAATTAATGCTCAAAGGAATTACCTGGCCATTTATCATCCAAAAAAATAATAAAATTGAAATACAATTCCGATTGGAAATAATAAATTTTAAATCTTCTATTGATTTGGAACAATAAAAAAAGACCAAAATTTCAAAGTCCAAAGGAGCAAAGGTGTTAAATGTATTGCAAACGAGGATAATGAACTAGAGCGTGTGTTTAATAGGGGTTCATTATCTTAGCAAGACCTTATTCCATTTGCAACTTAAATACTATCCTCCAGATAGTGCAACACTGCAACTGAGTTCTAAACTTTCAAAAAGTGTAAAATTAAACGCATGAACCAATCAAATTCATTGTTTGTTGATGTTTGATGCGTTTGCATAGTCACAATTATTTAATTGTAGAGGATCAAACTCACAATTTGACTTGAATTTTGTTGCTTTCCTATTTTGATGTCAAACTTTGTTTTTCTAAAATCTGTTTTTTGGAAGTCAACATTTCTAGCTTTCTATGGTTTTTTTAAATTGAAATCCTTTGTATAGAATTTGATGGTCTAAATTAATTCAAATTTTCTCTCCTATATCATCGTCTAAAAGACCTTTTCTTTTGTACATGAATACTTGTTTACAACTAGGATGTTATTTTATTTTTTTACACATTCTTCATCTTTTCTTAGTTGTTTGGTTATTCTTCTTTATTTTTATTATCATTATTATTATTATTATTATTATTATTATTATTATTATTATTATTATTATTATTATTATTATTATTATTATTATTATTATTATTATTATTATTATTATTTTGCAGCTTTACTTGAGCTTATATGTGATGTGATCTTTAAAAAATTATTTCAGCTATTGAGCTCAATATTGCTTAAAATACAATTTTTTGATTGAATTTGAATATCTAAGTCATATCTCATAGATTCTTCATTTTTTTTACTTTTCATTTTTCATCATTTTGATAGTTGAGTTGTAAAATAGTGTTTCATAGAAAAATCAATGGAGTGGAATAGAAACAAATTGCACTAGTGCCAAGTAGATTAATCCTCAAAAAAGCTACAAATGATTCAAATTCCCCTAAATGTGAATTTTTATGTTCAAAATTGGAGGTCAAAAAATAATTTAGTGATTGTTTTCAAACAAAGCTATAAACTACACATTGTAGAGCTTCTCTTTAACTAGATCTACTATTGCATTCATCAATGTCTATTGATGAACTTTGATATCAAAATTTCAAAACTCCTTGATTTTAAATTGAATATTGGTGAACTTTGTAATAAATGGATTGTTACTTGTCTGAAATCTAAAGATTTAACTATGATCTTTTTTCAAGACATCTACCATATTTATTGAAATTTTACAAGTATTGAAGTTATCTTTTAAAGAACCTTTTTTGAATTAGAGTTTTTAGTTTTTGAAATTCAGCTTATGTGTATTTTTCAAACAATAAAGTGTTTGTAGAAAAAAAATTCATGTTTCATATGGTACAAGAGTTGGAAACCATTATGAAGATCCAAAATGTAGTGGATGGATGAAAAAAACAAGACATTGTATATGTGGAACATGCTTGAGTTCATTCACCATGTGTGAAGACAACTAATAGTTAAACTTCTCTATATAACAACTAAAAACATAAAGTTAAAATCAAGGTATATGAATTTAAGACTCAAAATAAAAATTGACAAAACATAAATATATGGTCAAAATACTAATATGGTTCCCATTTGTCTCATTTATATGTCGATTTGTAAATTGCATTAAAACTGACTATTCTGTTTATATATACTCTTCTCATTTGGAGGAATTATTTATATTCTTTGAGTATAATATGAGACAAGGTTATCACATTGGCCTCAAGCTAATTTCAAGAGCCTCAACAACATCACTTATACTTGCTAATTGTGGATATAATATGACTAATCAAAAGAAGTTTTATAATTTCCTTTGGCATCAATTTTGTCCTCAAAAGATTGCTACTTTTCTTTGGTTTGTAGCTAACAAGGGTGTAGTTATAGGATCCTAGTTATTAGAGATTGGCATGATGCTCCTTGCTACAATATGTGCCAAGGAGAACACAAAGAATCCCAAGGACACTTATTTTGGAATTGTGATTTTGCTATAGAAGCTTGGCAACGTTATATTACCATCATATGGCTTGCAGTTACAGAGGGCCAAGTTATAATTCATGGGAAAACATGCTACTTGGTAAATTCAAAGTTCAACTTCATGGTAGTAAAGAACTAAAATTTATATTTCTAAACATCATCCATGGACATCTTGAGAGGATTTATAATCTAATTCCTTTGGGTAGAACGTTGTAGGAAACAATTTCATAATGAGCTTCCTTCAATCAATAGAGTACTACAAAGAGCCTAGTCAACCATTAGTCACACAAGGCTTGTGACATGGCAAGTTATGCACAAAAACAAGCGAGATGAAGAAACTCAATTAGCTCTAGATTCTGCCTTCTTTTTTGAATGGGTTACTAAACCACCAATTTTTTGTAGTTCTATAGATAGGAAAATACTTTGGATGTATGCCCTCATGTATACCTTTCACCATTGTAATATGAATAGAAACTTGTGACCATCTCGGGACGTGCCCGTATTTTTCCCTGTAAAAGGGGTTTTTCAAAATACTAATATGTTAAGTCAAGTGATGTTGCCCAATTAATTATTTTGTAAACTTATTGTTATTGAATACTATCCATAATTGTCACCAAGCCCACTTGCTACTGAGTGCTTACAAAAACTAAAGCATCATTGTCATTTTTTCAACCATTTCCAATGCTATGTGCTCCATGGCTTTTGAGGCAAAGTGAAGCTTTTAAAATGCAACCTACCAACTTTCAACCAACAACATGGCTTGAGGAACTCTAAGTTGCACTAGAAACCTACTCAAAAACATCTACTCTTCCACTGACTCCCTAGACAATTTTTTTTTCATTATATTTAGAATTAACAACATATATTGGAAGCTAAAAAAGGAAAACAAAAGATGTTGAAATTCAGAATGTAGATTTATTACTTCATCATACATGCAACCCTTGTCAAACCCAAAGTTGCATCTACCACTTTGAATGAACATACCATAATCAACAACATTTCCAACTCTGGAACTTGAACAAGCAAATGATGGGTTGATAAGAAATTGGTGGTAGGTAGGTTGTGGATCCATAGTGACTTCAAGAGGCTACCTTTTTATTATAATTTGAACACGTTTCTCTAGTACTTTTTACTATCACTTCCCTTTGCTAGATACATCTCAAGATTTAGTACCTATGTCTGCTTTTGAAATTAACTTATTAGTTAAAATCTTGTGATTAATTGAATCTACAGAGAGTCCCAGTGAGGAGTGGATCTTTTTGGCTAGGTCTCCAATCGAGACCACTTCTAAAACAGTAGTAAAATTGGAAAAGTGTTGCACGCAAACTTGCAGTAGATATTCAATTACTTTAGCCCCAACTGGTCATAGCCAGTCTACGCTTGAAGAATGCAAAGTGAATTGGCCTCCTTGCAAGCTCGAAAAAAACATCCCGGATAGGCTGTTCATGGATGGACATAGCGAAAAAGTTTCTCTCCAAGGGATGTAAATAACGAAACAATATATTGATCAGGCGTTGTTTTTAATCAGATGCGGAGGATTCAGTTAACATAGTAACTGAAATCTGCGACTATCGCAGTTCTAGGGAGCAACATAGAATCGAACTTCTATACACATGAGATCTCGACACGATCGATGAGCGAGAAATCAGTAGTCTAGCGGCAACAACTATTCGTACACTTTACAAGTTGCAGCAAGCCAACACCAGCAAAACCTCGCACAGTAGAAAACTCCATAGCCAGCCCACACGCAGCAATCTGATGTCATGAGGCTTCTACACTTATGGAAGGGAGCAGCTGCCTTAGATGCGAGACTGGATCAACGGGGTCTTCTTTGAAAGGTGAGCTTGAGCTGCAGCCACACCACTCCCTAGGGTGACTGAATACCCGACCTCCCTCAAGCATAACTCCACGCCCGCCAACGCACCCAGCAGTTGCAGCTGCGCATTGCACCGTAATTCATGTCCGTTAGAAACGTACACACAACAAAACAGTTACGGGTACTCCAGCCAAACTAGACTGTGAGACACATTGGGCAATGCTCACAAAGATCACATGAAAACCTACTCATGAACATAACGCTCATTGTAGTGCCAAAAATATCTAGTTTTCTTGGACTTCATGTTCCATGATAGTTAAGCAAACGATGCCTTTTAGTTAATAGCAAAGCACTAGGTAAGGCAAGACAAGACTCCAATTGCATGGACAGATTCAGAGCGGATATGGATGTTTTAGGGTTGAACCTCGTTCACATTCCCGAGGTGTCCAATGCGGAAGACTTTCCCTGCAATTTTGTTCAGGCCTACTCCAAGACTCAGGTTATACTTCTTGTAAGCAATCTTCACAATGTCACCACTGTCAATCCATGAAGGCACCACCACCGCAGTGACGGTGTCACTCTTCCACCGAGACTCCTTTGTGCACAACGTCAGTCCCCATGCTGTGACAGCTTGCCTGCCAAACGCCACAATTCAGCAAGCCTGACCAATGAAACTAAACTTCGGAGCTTTGCTTACCAGAAACTTCAGAAATACTTACTACGACGCATCAAACCTCAGTTCAATCAAATTGTCAACGGAATTCTCATTCGAGAGATTGCGAATTCAAGAGGGCTCTGAAGTCACATGGACAACGAAATATTGGGCCTCTATAAATTTCTCGTTAACAACTGATCTAAGAGTAAAATCAACCAAAGGGGCGTTAACTACTCTTCAGTGATTCTGAAAAATCCAATTACACTGAAAACTCTTCAATATGAGACGTGATCAATTTGGAACCCCAGGCAGTCAGATTGAGAGAATAAAGTGCCGTCTGACACGCACTATTGAGAGTTTTTTTTCCGCATTGTGACAAATATCAACACTCCTTGAAGCAATGAGATAAGTGTTGTTACCTGGTGGCTTCGGCAAGACGGCAGTGCCGGGCAATGACATTGTCAAGCCCCTCCTCATTGAGGATCATGTCAAGAGACGCTCGCAGTCCATACAGCATCTGGCTAGACGGGGTGTAAGGCCAGTAACTGCCTGCCTTGTAGAACTTGATGTAGTCGCCCCAATCGAAGAACACGCGGGTGGACTTGGAATGCTTCGCAGCCTCCAGCGCTTTAGGGCTGGCGCACACAATGCCCAGGCCGGTGGGAAGGGACAGCGCTTTCTGCGACCCAGTGAGAGCCACATCCACATTCCAGTCGTCCATTCGGAAATCTATGGCGCCGATTGACGAGACGCCGTCCACCAGTAGCAAGGCCGGGTGCTTCGCCTCATCTGTGCACAAACAATAACATCTCTACCGATATTAAGTCACAAAATTCCTAGCTTTTATGATCCTAAATACGAGCCAAATTATACATCAAAGGACTGAAAGTAGAAGATTGTATGAGTTGGTTAAACAATACATAACATTGGATGAAAGAATGTCTGTATAATATCTACTTAAAAGTGATAAAAACATGTAACCCATTTTGGACTTCTCGGACTTAGCTTACATTCAATTTACTAGATCCGCCCATTCACAGCTTGATGAATGACCCTAATGATGCAAGGTACTGATGAAAAGTAGGTCCAACCTTTCAGATTCTGTCTACTGTACTTCAAAAAGAGAAATTCAGCCTAGAGAAGCAACCTGCAATTTTTTCATAATAACTTTGATGGTAAGTTTTGTTGAGAGAATCCCTCGATACGAATTTATGCTGACTACGCATGTTTCAAAATGTATGTGCTTTGTTTGATACATTATGTTAGAATATATTCAGAAAAATAGGTGTTGTCGATTAGCGAACACATGCACTCTGGAATTCTGTGAACGGATTTGAGTACCAATAACACGGCGGACAGCAGCGATGTCGTTGGTGACGCCAGTGGAGGTTTCGTTGTGCACCACACAGATAGCCTTGACGGAGTGGGATCCGTCCGACTGCAGCTTTTGCTTCAGAAGATCCAAATCAGCCCCCGCACCCCACTCGCACTCGATGACGTCCACGTCGAAGTTGTAGCGCTGCATCTGGTCGATCCAGAGGAGGCTGAATTGGCCCAGCCGGAAAGAGATGACCTTGTCCCCGGGTGACAACGTGTTCGTCAGCGCACTCTCCCATGCTCCCGTGCCTGCCATGTCACCACCCACGCACACCACGTCATGTCTGAGTCATATGTTGCAGCTTCGCCACCATAACTGCTAGCACAACTAATCACATCCACATCCATGTACTCCCGTTGCTTCCCTTTCCCAGCTCCCATACAAACCACGAGTGCTAACTCACGAAGGACAAACGGATTAGCAATCCTCTTGATCGTATTACTAATAATGTAAGTCAGGTGTGGCCACATCATGTCACCGGAGGACGTTACATGCGTTTGCTCAGAAGATAACAAAATCTGAACTAAATAAAGTCCCCGGCAATAAAACCATTAGGCCGAAAACATTACGCCAACCTCGGGCATGTCGGACCTTTTGAGACTAGTGAACCAGAGTTGGCATGCCCAATTACAGGAACGAGACTCCGACAAAATTCTACCCAAGAAGTCAATCTCGCCATCACAGAAACAGAGCCGAGAAATTGCAGAGCGGTCTGACTCCATTTCAAACCAGCAATTTGCCCAGATGCAAAACTAAGCATGCAGCTCGCACTCCTCTCAAACCAGAATTGGGTAAGAGACCACGTCGACATTGAGACCAAAGGGGCAGTGATTGCGCACAGAATCGTCGCGAATTGTGAGGACAAGCGAAGAATGAAGCAAGGGAGCAAGCGAGGTTACAAATTGGGGAGTGGGAGGAGTCTGTACCGGTGGTGGGGAAGACGAAGGAGGTGGCAGTGGTGGTGCGGAAGAGGAGCTTGACGTCGTCGATGACGGATTTGGAGAGCTTGGGGAAGGCAGGCGAGCGGTGATCCTCGTTGTTGCGGTTCATGGCCCGCAGGATGGGCTCCGGCACATTGGTCGGCCCTGGCACGAACAAGTGGTTGCGCCCTGGCGCCGGATAGTACTCCATCGCTGCCTGCCTTGCTCTTCGCTACTGCGCACTCGCCAACACCACCGGCGGAGGAGCCCGCGAGGGAGGAGAGGAGGGGGAAGCAAGCAAGCAAGCAAGCAAGCAAGGGTGGCCTCAGCTGAAGGAGCGCTGCTGGGCAGCGATGGAGGGTGCCAGTATAGATTGAGTTATGAGGTGAGGCGTGGAGGTTGCGAATGTGGGGTGGCCAGCATTCCCAGCCCCGAGAGAGAGAGAATGGGATGGGCCTTCTCTGGCCACTCTCGCCCTCCCGCTCTCCCCACAATTGCCCGTCTGCCTGCCCGCTCCCTGGCTGCCTCCGACTGCAGCGACCAACTATATCCACGACGGAGGGCCTCTATCCATTCAGTGCACTTGGACCGGGGAAAATAAATAAATAAACTAATCTATTCTGCTGTCACAAGCCGAAACTTGAAAAACCAAAATCAATACCGACCACAAACCCCTAAAGGACCTCTAACCCCTAAACGCCGAAGAGGATGTAAAACGTCCCTTGTCCACCAAAAAACACTCTGTACTACATAAATGTCGTTTTTCACCTAATTTTTGTAGAAATGATCATACATGGTGCATCATGGAAGGTAAAAAACAATCTCAATAGACGTACTCATATATTTTGGTAATCCAAATTGTGAAAAGATTTAAAAACATTGTGCTAGGTCCCATGCTATCCTATTTGCAATTTTCACAGGGTACCATGCACTGTTGACTTTTGCAACTTAACCCCTAAACGTCAAGGGAGGACGGAAAATGTCCTCTGGCTCTGAAAAAAAATTCAGCGATTCAAAAAAAATTTGTTTTTCATTTGATTTTTTTTCAAAAGTGAGCATAAACTCATGGTCCATCATGGAAGACAAAAACTTGCCTCTTGAGATGCATTCATTTTTTTTGTAACCCAAATTGTGATAAGATTTAGAAACATGGTGTTAGCTCCCAAGCTGCTCTTTTAGCAATTTTCAGGAGGGCGCCATACACTGTTGACTTTTCCAACTTTGTGCAAAACACTGTAGAATGCTATAGGCAGGACAAGACACAATTATCCATCCATCCTTTAAGGGTTGATGTAATAATATTTCAATGGGTGGGCACCTGCTACACCATTGTAGAAACCACTGTAGAGCACTATAGAAGGGTAGCCATGGTCACCCATCAAGCGTTCAAGGGTTAAGTAATCCAAATGTCCAAAAACACAAAAAAGGTATTACAAAAGCATAACTTTGAAAAACCATTTTGTGATGATTTTCCAAACCAACATTGTAATCTATGTAATCCATGGCCTTTTCATCATACCCATACGGTTGGATCTACCATTTGCACCAACCAATATTTATCAATAACATATGAAACCAAGAATTTAAAGTTCCTTTTTTGCAAGATTCTTCTCACCAGTATTTAATGTTTTTTTATTTACATTCGAAAAACCTTTTTATAAAAAGTTTCTAACAAGAAGATTGCATCACCGATCCTCTCAATTCCTCAACACCAATTTCCAGATACATGAAAATCACCATCGCTGAAATTTGAAAGAGCTTTTGGTGTAGTGAATGATTAAGATTCTCCATGTGCAATTGTGAAAACATAATTTCAAATAAATTCCAAATTGTGGTATAATCCTTTAGTAAATCTTGGGTGCAACTGAAAGCTCGCCGCCAGGTGCAGAGAACTACGAGACGGAACGACGTGTGTTGCCCTGTTGCTTGAATTTTAGGATAACAATCCTTCTGGATTTGAGGACACTCTTGCTTGGTCAGGACTTTGGAGCTCCTCTCTCTCTCTTTCTTAATTTTTGTCTCTCATTTACCCAAAACCCATCAAATAATCAAAAATATTGGAAAGCGTGCAAGCACTGTTCCTTAAGATATGACCCATTTTTTACGGAGAAACTTTCACGGATACATCTAGTCCAATATGAATTACAGCATGCAAGTACTATATTCTCATTCAAGGGAAAAACACATTGGAAAATTGTTTCAAGGTTTGTAAATTTTACAAAAAGGCAAACCAGCCATCATAAGGGACGCTTTTGGCACCTCCTACCTTAAGACAGAATAACTGACTTAAGCCTATTTACAAGAAAAAGCTGAATTTGCTAGCTAGGCCAAAAGTTCTAAGGTTCGGCATGAAACGTACACCTCTCTCTTAAATACTAGGCCACATACCTTTCATTGTTACACTCCCTTTCATTGAAGTTAAGAAGCTCTTGAGCTTGTTAAGGAGACACCTGTTGCATTGAATTACCTGCTTGACTAATCCCAGGTCACAGGTTCAGCAAGTGTCAGTCTAGGCGTCTCTTTTTCCGCTTGAGAGTTTCATAGAAGTCGTGAATATCCGCACTGGTAACGGCTCTTCCACTTGCACTGAAGGGTGCCTGTTCGGTAAGAGTTCGACAGATACAGAGTCAGGCTAGATATACAAACTACTACCGGAATGCACAGAAAAGCTTTTGTAAAAAAATTAAGGCAAAAGGTCAAGTAGGTGGAAAGAGAAACACACCAAAAACGCATCTAAAACAGAGGACATGTTGATGAGTTCATGCAGTATCTCTATTTGTTGCACATGGTCCAAACGATTCAAAACATCTTCCTCATCATCTTCTGCACGTGACTCTTCTCGTTTTTGTGTCCCTGAATTATCGTACGCCTGCAGATTTAGCAGGTAACAAGTTATTCCAATGAATTTCTGTAAACTGGCAAAATTTAGGTCAGGCGGGTACTGAACTACTCATACCTAAACCCATGCATGTCCAAATGACGAAAACTGTCTCTTTTCATACGTTTAGCATTTGAAGTAAACCATTCAGAAATCTTCTAGGAAGTATCATAAAGGGACCAATAGAAACAAATAACCAAGTTTCCTTAGCATAGAAAAATTATTCGAAAGTTACTACAACTGAGTATTAGCTTCCAAGTTGGACACTAATTTTGACAATCAGAGAGGAAATTGATTCAAGGCGTAATGTTTTTTACTTTCTAAAAGAAAATGAGATGGACAGAGTGACCCATATAGCAAACAAAAGAAAGTACCTGCAACGTATCATCTGAGTCCAGTAGGTAACCAAGCCCCCTTTCCATATACATCTTCAAGCAGCGTGGACAACAGCACAGTTGGGACCGCCAGCTCTTCACCAGAAACATTGGCTGCCTCAGCTGAATAATTACAGTTGGATTACCAACAAATTTATGAGAAATGTTAACATTATTTACTACTGATCCATTCTCTTGCTTGGGCACGCAGTCCTCTTTAGTTTCAAGGCAGAGCTCACATTCTGCACAGCCCCCTTGATCAACACTCGCAATTCCATTCTCCTGTGCACCATTCTCCAGACCTGCGCAGATAATGATGGTATTTCAGTAATCGAAGTTGGTGGAAAGGTTATTACAGTGGATGGGTATCAAGAGTTGATGCTACACTACCGACTGCAAACAAATCTAGATAATACAAAGCGAGACAAAGCAGCCTGGTGAGATTCAAATGGTTGCATTAAAGAGAAGACATTCCAAGTGGTGCAAGTTTGTTAGTAATAAGGCTAACTTGCATAGCAGGTTAACAGCAATGACTGGATTTTTCATGACTCTTTCCTGGATTTCATTAAGTGATTCTTAAGCCAGGTATTGATGCACTAATTCCAGAATCTAGTGCCGAAAACCACTGTATAGTAGTCTAGCTTTGGCTCGTTTTTGTGGGTGTAAACGTTGGGCAGCTACCAATAAAGGAATGCAGGAACAGCCGAACAGGATACATACCTGCTGGTTCGTCGTCTTTCACAGGACCTGTCGAGTCATCCGGTACTACTGAGGGGGCTATCACAACACCCGGGTACTTGGACAGAAACGAGCAGAGGGGAGCACAACACTCGCATATGAATTCATCAAATGTAGGTTCTTCGTCGTCATCTCTTGGGGTCTGAAACGAAGAAGAATACTTGGTCAGGTAGACATAATCTGGCCTATGAATATGGAGTTTCAGACACGTCATCATAATGTTTCGAGAATTAACTTCCTCAGTCTCTACCTCAATGGACATCCAAAACTTAGTTTACACCACCGTAGATTGCACAAGGTAAAACAGCAAGCTTCAAACGACATGCTTAGAATGTGGATCAACATCACCTGCAATAAGAGTGATATAACAAGCTAAAATAAACCCATTGCATTTATGACACGTGCATTTGAGGTAACGAGTGACTATGTACGCAACACGTCTACATGCTCATTCTTGTCCTTGAGACTAGTGTGGAAGCGAGGAAAACAAATTAGAAAGTAAATTATTCATCCAGCAAGATGTAATATTTCTTTTTACCTCAAGCGTGCTGCCTCAACCTGTGCAAGCTCGAAAAAACCCTAAAAAAGGAATAAGCATGAGCACACGGACCTGTAGCGAAGAAGGAAGTCCAAGATGAAGTTCATGAAACCAATCCTCGCAAATGCAACATTGTAGCATCTCGCCAAAGACTTCCCCTTCTGGTGTTGGATAGCCACGGTGACAAGTGCAATACAAACCCTTGTAATTTTGGTTGTACGTGTTCTCTGCGTTAACGATTTCTTTGTCCGCTTGCAGCTTGCAGATGCTCTGGCCAAACTTGGAGTTTCCACAATCGCACCGGAAATGCCTTCTGGTCCAAAGCTCCACTACCTGCAGAGAAAAACTCCCACTTGAGAGACTGGGCAAGGTCATTATAATCTGAACTAACACAATTTTCCTCACCAACATTCAATGAAATTTGCCTAAAGATTGCATTGGCACAACCACTGATTTGAAAAAGCTACATACATCATGACCGTCATGGCAAGCTAAGGAGCAAGCCGTGCAAAAACCGGCATCGCCACTGGGTGTACAAGTGAGGCACGAAAACACAGCTTGACGCTTCATGTACCCTTCTTTGTAAGTGCACCCTTTGCCTTCGTCCCCTCCCGGAACCATGTCCGCTTCCTGCAGAGACAGACAACCAACACTGGTCCTAAAACTTCGCAGTTGTGACAAATGCAAGAGCAACTCCTTCATCCAGATACTTCCATAGCCAACTCTGGTAAACATGCTCTTGATTGAACATTCCCAGTTTCACTTGGTTTAACAAATTCGAAACTTTTGAAATATCTTACAACTACCAATGATTGAATCTTAAGCTTTCCACAAAAAATAATTGGTTTCATAAAACAAGTGCCCAAATTCAGAGAAAGTAAAGAAGAATCGATCGCCACCACCCCAAAATCCTTGCAGATTTGTGGGTCTCAGACCTTGAAGAATGGGAAACTGAAAGAGAATTAGGTCAAACGCATGATCGCCTCAACACAACATTCACTAACAGCGAAACTGTAAGCACCCACGAGGTGATGACAATGTCATACAGTGTCCAGAATATGATTACCCAATTCTCACTCAACTTGCCAAACTTAAATTCGACATCGCCAATGTTTTATTGGCAAACGAGATGGCCCACGCAATCATTCACCACGGTTCTCAAAACGGCAACCAGCATCAAACACAGACACAAAAACGATAACCCAACAAAAATGGGACAAACGAGGTATCCATGTGCTCAGCAGTTGTAGTTATGTATAAGAAAGGAGAAGGAGGAAAAGAAGAAAAACGTGCCAGCTCCTCCTCCTTCACTCGTTCCATGTTCTCCGCCAACGTGCTCTCCTCGCAAACCTCCCCATTGACCGTGTCCGCCATCTTTGCAAGTCCACTGCAACTCTACAATAATTCCGACACCAACTTAGACAGGAGCTCAATTGCCTTGAGCGTAAGAGAGAAACGCCATTGAAGCTCAAACTGCAGAATGAGAGACAACAGCGGGCATGGCCGTGGTAGAGTGCCAACTTACTACCATTAGCGCATGACTTTAAGAAGCATGAACGTACAGCTACGAATACGATCTTACTCTCAAGCATGGAATCTAGGAATCCGTTGGGATAGAACAGCAGGTCTCCATTCACATTGAACTGTTTGTATGGGATTTTACAGAGGTCAAGATGTGATTCTCTAGGGTTCTGTTCAATGAACGCAACTCAGATCTTGGCAGGAATTGTGGTTGCTGTCCGAGTACTTTGACTGGTTGCATTTTTCTTATGTTGTGCATGGTCTTATTGTTTTGAGAGAGAGACCGAGAGAAACGGTGGTTTTAGACATGGAGGTGGAGAAGCCTGCGGAAGAGTTCTCGAAAGAAGAGCTGCGGAGACAGCTTTACTCTTCTCTGCGCTCTACTGGCGTCCTCGACTCCATGAAGGTATTTATGTTGTATCCCATCTTTCCTCATGAAAATGGTGAGTTTTCTGTGATAGGTTGTGAAGGTTTGGTTTTCATGGACCTTCATTGTCATCTGCTCGCTCTGGTTTCTCGCAGGGGCAGCTGCGAGCTCGACTGCTGGAGCATTTGAGGCGTACCAATGGCGAGTCCATGGAGGTGAAACGGAAGCAGGGGAAGCCGTCCATGACGGAGAGACTGCTGAGCAGCTTGTTTTTGGATTATTTGGAGTGCAACGGATTCACCTTCACCATTTCTGTGTTCATGCCGGAAAGCCAGATGGCTTCGTGGCGGCCCTTCGTGTACCACGAGATGCTGGAGCTCCTGCATTTGGACCCGTCTTCTGATTTGCATGTCCGTCTCAAGCTTGTACGTGCTGCTTTTTCTTCGTTTCCAACCCTCGAAATACTGGTTGTTGCGCTGTAGATCTTTTCCTACTCTGGAATGTGTGATGCATGGCCAAGATCTGAAAAAATCATTTTGGAAGAAAATTGCCTCCCTTCTGGTGTTTCATTTCCCATGTTCCCAAACATCCAAATTTACAATACCATGCAAACAATGGTCCCGCTAAATAGGCTGTGATTCCTGTCAGTGAGTACTCATGTTTTGGCATTATCTCAGGTTTTGGGAGCCCAGTGGGGGTTTGGAGGTGTCCGTGTTTTCAAGGTTTTGACGGAGAATGTGACGTATGAATGAGCAGGGTGGAGAGGGGAGAGAGTGCCTAGCCCATCAACTGGTGATTGTGTTGCAGCAGATGGCGCAGCGCAGTTGCATCACGGAGGTTTCAACGCAAACGTCGCCAGCAGTGGAAGTGTGCAAACAAGCCACACGAACTTCCTGCACGAGTCCTAAAGACTTTGGTAAAATGCATCACAACCGTTGCATTACTTCTTTTTTAGTATATTTTTCTGCAAACTCCCCAGCAGGCTAGACATTCTTTCATGCTTTAAACGCTCGCCATTGTTTGCCAGATGTAGAGAAATCAATGAAGGAGGTCGACGATGCATATATTCGAAAGCAAGAAGCACAGAGAGCACTACCCTACCGCTCTCTCGAGGACAAAATTACCGTTCTCCATCAGGAGTTTGACGCCAGAGTGAATGCCGAGGTGGCATTGCAGGTTCGAGAGCCTCTTTTACAGTCTTTTGTAGCTCAGTTTGTGAGAATCGATTGTGCCTATGGATCCAAAAAATTCATTCTAAAGTTCTGTGACCTTGATTCTTACATGATCATCAGATGAGCCGTCTACGAGATTTCGAGATCAATGCTGCTAGAATGGATGAGGCTGCACGATACCGCAGGTACGCTCTTCAGCTATCTAATTAGTATAGCACTGGTACAGAATTGAACAAAAAAATTATCCTAAACCGAGTATAATAATCCTTAATTTTCTGAAATTAATGAAAACCACACTTGGCGCCACTTACAGTAATCCTCCAGAATTTTTTCTTATTGGTATATTTTGCTAACTTGAAGCTTTCTAAATGGTTCTTTTAACTCCGTGACCATTTTTGGTAATTTAGGCAAGTTGAGGAATAAACTCCATATGGAATACTATAAATTGGTAACAGTAGTGGAGCCAGTTTTATTAAAACTTGTGGCTTACGCTAAGTCTGAAAGTCTTATCTATGTGAAGGAGTAGGTGTGTTCGTCCATTCTTATGCATTCTTTAAATAACAGGCAGCTGGCGAGAGATCGAGAAGAGCTAGAAGATATTCATAAGTCCCGCATGGACCGCATCAAGGCCCGGGAAGAATCTCTTCTCGAGCGTATGCTCTCCAAAGAAAAGGTTTTGCCTTCGAACTCACATCATTTTTTTACTTCACTTTTGCCCTAAAAGTCACATGACATTTGCTTTCACTGAAATCATGAGGGGGCAACTTTTGTGTTCTTTTTCAGGCAATTGAAGCATCAGCATACGAGCAACGTCAAAAAATATTAACTGAGATTACCAGTCTCCGGGAACGTGAGAACAAGCTCAGACAATTCAAGGAATCGCAGGTTGGATCGCCTTGTTCTCAAGAGTGAACAATTGTGCAAATACTGGATGAAATCTGAATTTCCATTTTCAAGCTTGTGTGATATATACAGCCTGTGGGGTGCTTGTAAATGCTGCCTCTTTTTTATATTTATATTTATAGACATTTTGTAAGCAGGAGCGTCGAGAGGAGAAGTTGGATGAGAGGGAGCTGTCATTAAGAGCAAAGGAAGAGGAGGTGGTGCACGTGAGCAAAAGTCTCTACACCAAAGCTGATGAATTCATAGCCTTGTTTGTTCCCTTTCCTTATTTTCTATGCTGAGTCATTCTCCATGTTGTTTTGTGTTGTGGTGGTATCTGTCAATCTAAATGGGAGTATCAAGTATTGTTGAAAACAATTACACATGGCATTGTTGTTATTTGAGTTAAATCCAAAATGTTCCGAACGTCTATTTTGATTTTTTTCTAAGTACTCAATAACTCCTCTCTCAGTACGTTTTAAGTCAAATTTTGTAAATATGGGATTTGGAGAATGTATAATCTCTCGGTAGATATAAATCAGTGATTGATGCATCCACTTGAATGGTCCGTATTCCTTGAAATTTGATTTTTGTGGAACTTTTTTTATGATAGAGGGTAAAGATGTCCTACATTTTGGTTATAGCCTTTTTATAGGGAATTACTACAGCAACACCCTAAATTGCTAATGGGACACCCCCTCTCGGCATGAAAATGTGATTTTTAATGTTGATTTTGCTGATTTTTTTATTTGCATCCAAAGATTTGTTTCACTTTTATCATTCTAAAGTTATACTGAAGAAAAAAAAAAGGTGTGCTTAAATTTCAAACTAAAAATGTAAGACTTTTGAGCTATGTAAAGCAAAAATAAAAAATAAAATAGTATTGGTGCAATAATATATATATATTTTTTTTGTATTTGTCACAATTTCTTTCGAGGAGGTGATAATGTTGTGATTGAATGAATGATGAACCACTTAATAAATCAAAAATAGCACTAAATTATCAAATTTCATGCTCAGATGGGGTGTCCCGTTAGCAATTTAGGGTGTAGCTGTAGTAATTCCCTTTTTATATTGGAGGCTAATGCTGTCTAACATTTGTAATTGTAGGAGGAAGAAAGAGTTAGAGGAGCAGTACAAAGAGCGGTGTGATCGCCTCCAACATGATCGAACTCTGTTTGAAGGTAACTGACCTCAAGCATTCTAAAATTTACCTACCTATTACCATTAAAGGCCGATGCCTCTTCTACTGTTTCTTAGTGTAGTTTCTAATCCTGTTTGCGAAGTGGATGGAAGTGGTCCCCAATCTCAGAAATTTGTTATAAAAGCGGAATTTCACAAAAACTGGCAGGTATGGTAATGGCCGAGTTTTCAGGGTTTTCGAAGCTCTAGGCAGTTGAAAGTACCAATTTTTTAGGGTTTTGAGCACTTTAATGGTGCATTTTTAGCAGTCTGAAATCTATCATTACATGACTCTTTAGCTGACATCATTTTTTTTTTTGCTGTACTGTACTGAATCTGAATGTTTTGTGGACTCTGGATCGAAGTCAGCGTTGTTCACGTACAAAAACATGTCTGACTTATGGACAGCTGAACGAGAGCAGATGAAAGAGGAAAAAGTAGCCATGGCTATTGAGCTTGCTGCTTCGGGGAGTGACAAAGAGCTGATTCAAGCGCTTCACCATCGTCTGAGAGTGGAAGAAGACCAGCGCTTGCATCACGTCAAGATCACCAGAGAGGTTTACATTCTTCAAACTCTTTTTCTTCTCCGCTTCCCAACTGATTGACCTTTGCAGGAACCGGAAAACTCAGAAACAACAAACAAGTTTACATTGCAACTTTATGTATTGTTTTTGAGTTTTGCAATTCTAGACCAGCATGGAGGTTTGGCCCAAGCATCTCCAATAGAATGGAGCTTTGAAGGCACCAAATAGAACCTTCTGCAAGCCCTTGATTTTCAGAAGCTTTGTCGTTACAACTGTTGCAGTAATGTGCAAGATAGAGTAACTGGCATCAGAGAAAATTACCACGTGCCACTGTTGCAATTGTTGGGCATTATTCATCAAAGTTCTAGAGCGTTGCCCTAAGGACAGGCCAGACAAATTAGTAACTTGGCAAAAAAATTAGTGAAATTACAGATTTTGAAATTCTAGAAGCTGATTCCAGGAAAATTTTGTAGTATAAGATGTTGTACCGCTGCGGAATCTGCATTACACTTAAATTTTTTATATCGGACCATTGTCTCTGAGCATGGAGGATCTTCAAAAGTGTCATAATATAGAGGTTTGAGAGTATATTTTTTTAACAAAATCCATGTTCGTCCTCCACTTGCAGCTGGAGGCAAAGTTGGAGGAGAATGTCAAGCAGCAAAGGGCATCAGCTCCTACACCGATTAGCATTTCAGATCAACGGTTTGTCTTTCCGTCCCTTCCGTAACGATTTGCCACTCTCAATATGGTTTTCATTAAAACTAAACTGCTTCGATAGAATTTAGACAAAATTATAGACAACGGATTGATCATAGGGGAGGTAAAATGAGCATGCGCAAATACCTCCTAATTTGCATATGTTACCATGTAAGATTTGATTTTCTTACAACACCCAGTGAATGGCAATGTCTCCCCACGATTAATCTACACAATTGCAATCTCCCTCTTACAAAATTCTTCATAGTTGATATCCAAGAATTATTGAAATAACCCTGTTATTCCATTGCTCACCATCATTTAATCTTACTTCGATGATATTTGAATGACGATTAAAAGTCCCCACAAGCATGTGTCAATGGTTAGGGCTCCTTTCATCTGAAGTTTAGAGTTTTTTATCTTTTTCAAAATTTTGAGCTCAACACGAGTACTTGTGTGAATTCACATCTCATACATAAAGAATTCTGGTCTATTTCAGTTTGGAGGAGCGCTTGCGGGACCTGCAGTCTGAGCTTGAACAAGAACGACTACAACGACAAGCAAGCGAGAAAGAAAGCAAGACACTTGAACGTAAATTGCAACAGAAGGTCAAACTGACTCAAATAAACCGTTCATCAGATGATAAGAAAACTCTCATGGCATAAGCCTGTTTGACATTCGCTGAAACGAAATATAGAAAGTCCTCTTTGGTGGAGGTAGTAGTTGCTGTATTGTAACTTTCAATCATATTTCTTTCTTTTATAAATGAAGGGCACGATTTATTCTTTCTAATAGTACATCAGTTCATCTCTGAATTCTTAGAGTTTTGTACAAGAAAACCACTATCAACTGAACTAATATTTCTTGCAGAAAATGGAGCTGGCAGCAGCACGAGTCCCACAAGGAGAGTGGATCACAGAGCACAAAAACCTCATGGCTACCATTCATCAGCAAGATGCAGAGCTTCAGAAAAAGGTGCCTGCTTTCTCTCTTTATTTTGCTTTCCACTTTCACTGAGATTGCTATAAAACAAGATACTAGTGCTTTTATACCTTTTGTGATGCTTTATAAGGATTGTAAACACTGACATTATTAGCATTGTTTCAGTGAAAATAGTTTTCACTCTTCTGAAATAACAAAGAGACTCTTGTGTAATGGAAATGTCTTGGATGTGGATCCATTGCAAGCGCATATCTTCTTAAGATTGTGATTTTTTTTACTGTACTAATCTCGGGTTGCTCCTGATGTTCAACTGTGTTGGCAACAGGAAACAACGCTACAACTCATGGAAATGGAAAAAGAAAAGGTTGAAACGAGGCACAAGAAGCTGCTTTTGAAGATTGACCATCTTGATACACTCGTCAAGAATGCTGTATTGTCTTCTGCCACGTACTCCTTTTAATTACATAATACTAACACAAACACAAACATTCCACATGCTCTAGTTCTTTTGCCAAAAAACTTTGTTTTTTGGTACTCAAGTTCTGTTGCACTTCGGCTGGTATTGGTGATGAAAATGCAGCAAGAGGGGAAGGACCTCGCATTCCATGATTTGGAAATACTTCAAGAGCAGCACAACACCACCGAGAGGGAGCTTTTAGAAACTGTCACGCTCTTAAGAAAGGCTAAACAAGGTACAAGATCTACTGCAAGTATGCTGTACTGGACTGCTTCAAATTTTTAAACTCGATTTTGCAGGTTGTTTTCAGAACATAACCCTTGTGTTTTACAATTTCCCAGCTCTGGAGGCAGAGCGATTGGATCATTGTGCACTGCAGTCTCATAAGAAGACACTAGTCCCTTCTGTCAGGTGTGTTAAACATTTTTTTCTCACCATAAAATAATTTCATTTACAACAAGTAAGAGGAATAGACACATGCCTTTATCTTGCTTTTTTCAGTCCTCTAACATCTTTCTAGCGGACTTTGCCAACCCATGAAGCACATGCCTATCTACAAACCTTGGAATGCTTAATTCATCTTTAAATGAAAATATTCACTCAATCAAGCAAAACAAAGTTTTCCAATATCTATGTTGTTGTGTTAGTGTTGCCACAATTTGTTGACATCACACTTTTGTAAGTTTTTTCTTTAGTATTTTGGTCACCTTACTTGCACAAAATATAGGTGTTTCAATATGCATTTGCAAACTACTTGAAATCAAGATTTAATTAGGATCGATTGGTAAAAAAAGGAGGTTTTGTATTTTTTTCTTTGGGCCTTGTATTCTTACTTCACAAGGAAACCATTTGAGGTTGCTCTAGAACGTTATGAACTCTTCTATCATTGTCATATCACAAAGGCATGCATTCTTTTGCAGAAAAGTAATTGATAGTTCCTTTGCAGCATTATCAAAAAAGCATCATTTATGTTATCATTTGCGCATGATGCATTGTATTCATTAGATTTGTTGGTACTTGTTGGTTTGACTTCTTATCATGGTTTGATTTTAGTAGTGTGGCTCCTCAAAGTGCTTTTGTCTACCAAGAAAAGCATAACAAAAATGATAGTCTATTTGAGCCTAGACCAAGTGTTGATGAGATCATTAGAAAGAAATGGGAATCCTTTCAAAAGGTTAGTTACTCAAAACAATTGCTTTATTTCTTCTCCTTTTGTTTGTAACTAAAAGTTTTGTGTCAACAACTCATTTTTTTAATTGCTCATTTATTGCAAAGGTCCAATATTCATCCAGCATTTTAGTCACTCATCATTTGAATTGTGACTTCCTTTGTTTGATCTCTGGTCTCAAACAGAAGCCAAGGCGAGAATCACATGATTTGTGGACACATGTTCTCTCAGATAATGCTGCAAAGAAACTATCTCATGATCAAGACCTTGCATGCATTCCAAACAAGCATCTTTCAACTTCTATATTCTCAGAGCCTTTACCTTCAGGTGACTTTCCTTTTCTTTGCTATTAAAGAAATCAAGTGTACCTCCTACCCCAAAAACAATATATATCTATTTGTTTCAAATATTGGTTAAATCCACATGCTTTACTCTAGTTTTTCCAAAAGGTTGTTGCTTGTATTGTTTGAGATGTCCCACTGCTGCACTCAAGAGACAACTTATCACTCTAATGCAATCAAAGGTTCACATGTATTATCAATCGTTCATTATCAAAGACTTGAATTTGATTTTGTGTTGGCTTGCTCTTTTGTCATTTATAATCATAGCAATGAGTCAATCAAGAGTTGTATGACGGTAGTAAAATGCTTAATAATATTTAAATTTAGATAATTTGCCAACATAAAACTTGTCATAATGTATTGGTGATTGTGATTTTCAAACTAAAAGGTGTAAAGGTACAAATATTGAAGAGTGTTATGTATAGTACTCTATGTATCACCATGACACTCCAATATATGCCAAAAACATATATGCATTTCAGGCTTCGGTTACCAATTCTTGGAGATGCATAATAAAGGCTCGCTCCTGGAGGCGGATGAGAAACTCAGTTGGAAAACCAATAGTGAAACCAAGAGTTGTGACCCAACTAACATAAGTGCTTGGAAATCCATTACAGTTGAGGAATTAAACACAGTGAAAGGAGGTATTACATCTAGCCACAAAATTGCTGCAGTAATAGAAACTTTGGTTACCGACTCCATTGAGGACAATTGTACAAGTTCTTGGGATGGTGACCTTGTTTGCGAGGATGTAATTCCTAGCTGGAGAAAGACACCCCAACCAGAAGCAGCAAGACCTAGCAGCTGGAACAAAAACCCTGAAGAACCGGAGAGTCAGGTAAGAACACCCATTTTTGTCTTTTTAAGCACATATATAAGCAAAACATGTTGGAAATGTTATTTTCCTTAGAGGCATTGAAAATTTAAATCTTAAAAAAAAGAAAAAAGAGAAAAGGAAAAACATCAACTTTGGATTAGAAATGCAGTTCTTATAAACTATAAAAGGTATAGTTGCTGAAATGCCCATTTTTTTCATCTATCAGGGCAACGAGTTTTCATGCTCAGTTGAACCCTCGATCAGCCTTCCTTGCAAATGATAGTAACTTTTGAATAGCATTGCAAGGTCTTTTCTGTCCTACATTAGTAAAGATTCTTCCTCCCTTTCTCGAGGTTTCTTTTCATCGTAATGGCAAAGATCCGATAAGACGAGTCATAGAAATAGCTTGGAATTACAGTTTAGGAACTGAAAGGGACACTGTAATGATGTGCGAAGATGTTACACTTTTACGACAGATTTTCGTGTATTTCCAGGGGTGATGGAACTGAAACGGGTGTTCATACCTTGATGTGCAGAGTTGCATGGTCACAAGTCGTCAGAGTGAGCTCGACATCAGTGTTCGCAACGTTAATACAGATTCAGGAAGTGCTTGGAACCTGGGGAATTGTGGTGACCACAGCCATAGAGATGAAGTGCATAGCATGGCATTCTTCCGAGAAGCAGAAAAGATGGCAGAAAATTATGACTACCAAGAGTCACTTCGCAGCAGTTTGCAGGGCTTGGGAACCTCCGCCGAGACTCGTATACTACAAATGCACAGCCCCACTGGTACTAGTGCTCAGGGTTTGAAGAACTCACAAGAGGAGACGACTCTACACATGGAATCATTCAAGGGCGTCACAACAACCGAAGTAGCTCAACCTGACACTGCAACAAGTACGAGTGAATTCGTGTGCAACACTCTATCAGGACACTCAGATCTTGAGAATCTACCGGTGTCTCAGAGAATGGCAGAAAATAGAATTTCCGAGACTGAACCATCCTTTTCTCCAAGCGCCATGCCTCCTGCCATGATGAAAGAGGGCTCAAAAGGGAAAGAAGAACCTCAGACCAGTGCACAGGGATTTAGCAACATTCCAACAACAGTGGAAAACACAGACTTCGAAAAGGACTCGACAAGCCCATGGGAGTCAGAAGAACGCAACGTCAACTCTCAGCCGAGTGAAATAGCTTGCGAGGAGAGAACGAGTCTGGAACCAAGGGAACGTGCTTCAGAGCGTAGTGAGTCACTGACCATGCAAGAGATTGACAGCGACACAAAAGAAGACGATGAACATGTACAGGAGGAAGGAGCAGAAAGTTCATGGAATCTGTATTTGGGAGAAGAGGAGGCAAGCACACGAGATAGTTCCGAAGCAGAAGATAGTTTGAGCCAAGATACTACACCTTCTTGTAAATGTTTAGCAAGTTTGAAACACGACCTGGAATATTCGGAAGGGTCTGTACAAGGTGAAGAAGATGAAGCACGATCTGAAGGAGAGCAGCACGAAATTGTCGAGGTCCCTCAAGCCTCGGACATGAAGCCTGAGACAGACAACGTTCGCCTGTCAGGTGAGAGTGTTGATTTAAAAGGTGAAGATGATCAACATGTCAACAGAAGTGAAACTGACAGTAGAGCTGTTGTTGAGGAAGATAAGACAAAAGAAGCAACGCAAGAAAATGAAGCAAGAGAATTGGTCGCAGGTCTCTTGCTTCCGAATGATCCAGGGCCATGCGAAGCTCAAGAATCTGTAAAGCTGACAGATGAGGTTCACCAAGTAGCTATGGACTTAACTTCCCTGGTCCCTATCCAAACACAGAGTGACGAAACAGGTGCAAAGCACAGTCCCACACTTTCTATCAGTAACGATGCCTCTGCACAGAATCCTGACAAGGATCTTGACAAACTTATGAGATGTTTGGGCCTTACTGTGGATGAACAACAGCGAGGCTCAAACGAGAAGGAAAAGGAGAACTTGTATCAGAAGGCTCTCAGTCTGGAGTCTCAAAACGAAGATACGAGAAGTTTGATGTATGAAAATGATGTCCTCGCAAGTGGGAATATGAGTTGCTTACCAGAAATGGGTGACATGCTATACAAGCAGGAGTTGCAGGCAACGGAGAAAGCCCGAAACGTCCTGCCCGCCTTGTTGCAAGAAGACTCTGCTCAAGATCCCCCTAAAAAAATAGAAGTTAACAATACCACGAACGTTAATCTCGCTTCCCCACAAGCCTCTAAGCCATCCAGTCTTGACAAACATGCTCTTGAAACATTACGAAATTCCATTGTAGTGAGAAAACAAGAGCTGTCAGAGACTGAGAAAGGTAGTCCCAGGCTTCTGGATTGGATGAGTAGCCCCCGGAGTCACCAAACTCTTGCACTGGCCATACGGAACAATCGATTAGTGAAACTTGAAACGCAAGATGAGCTAGAGAAAACTCCTCGTTCCTCGCCCCTAAATCCAAGGCATGTAGTAGTAGAGGCAACAATAAACACAAAATCAACTCAAGATGAACAACAATTCAGCAGCACTGAAACTCCCAATTTGGTCGACCAAAGTCCAAACGTTCAACCTGCATCAGAAACCACTCCTACTCCAGCTCCATGCAGAGAGAGTCATTCAGGGAGTGAAGAATCGGTCTACCAAGGTGACAGCTTTGAGGACGAAGAAGAAGATGATGATCAGGGACCAGCCTACTCAGAAGAAAGCTGTACAAATACAGCCATGGGAGAGTCCAGTGAAAAAGCTCCAGGCCTGAAAAAAAATGAACGATTCTCACCCAGACGCAAACCCAAGGTCGAAGTCCAGGAATCCATAAACGCCGAATGCTCCTTTGCCAACTGGGAGGGTGGGTCCGAACATGGATCATACAGTCCACTTGAGGACGACACAGTAGCAGATTTGCCTGTGTAGCTCGAAATACAAAAATAACAACAAATGAATTTAGCGATCCAAAAATTGACAGAAACATATAAATGCATCCTTGGGAATAAATGCAGTGCAAATCATCAATGAGCTATTGCTCAAAAGACGACTGCAAGAATAATGACTTGCAAGTAAAAAAAAATCAAGAGCGAAGCAAGGCAGCATCACAGAAATGATTCAGAACTTGAGCAATGAAAATCATCTGAAGAAAATCAACGGCATGTAACCCTACATCTAGGAAGATGTCAATGGTGATGAAGGTTACAAAAAGGACATGTGAATAAACGTGTGGAATTTTATAAGGAAAAAAGTGTCAAGCATTTTACAGAAATGTTGAGCATGACTAATCATGCTTCGCATCAACTCATACCATGAAACCAGTACAGGACCACTACATAGCAGAGATGGATAAAAAGAAGAAAAAAAGGTTCTTATGCACTAGTTGATCAGTCAGGTAAAGCGGTTCCACGCTCCAAGTTGTTCTTGATTTCCACAGTGTATTTTCCAAATGCTCTTTCGATCTTGCGATTGAAGTGCTCATTCCGATCATTGATAGAATCGATATCTCGTTCGTCATGAAATTTGCGACGCCGACTGAACTCCTTCCGACTCTTCCCTCTATCTTCCAGCTCTTTCACCATCCTATCAATGTTCGCTTCTGGTAAGTCGACTTGCTGCACAAAAACAAAAGCAGAAATTTAGCACAAGGATTACCCTCTCCACAAATACCAACACACAGCCAAAGCATCAGTACTGTTTCTTTCAAGGAAAAAAGCTGACGTATACGACTCAATTTAACCAGAATACAGAAATTGCTACTTTAAATTGGTAAACGATAGTTCCAACAATTGTCGTAAACCCTGAAAAACAGACCGAAAATGCAGTACAAATTCAATACCTTTCCATACTGAAGACTAGCTCCGTCACGGAGAAGGTCAGGATCTGTCGCACGTGCCCTCGCGTAATCTTCATGATTGATTTCGACGTTCTTCGCTCGTTTCTTGTACCCGTTATACAAGGATTTCTGATTGAACACTGCCAAAATAACCAAATCAGTTTGATAAAGATTATTCAATATGTCGTTTCCCCAAGTGATGCAAAATGCCTCGGATCAAACTACTGTAGCGGCAATAATATCAGATTACTGAAAGCTTACCATCCCATCCAAACGGCGCAGGTTTCTTTTCCCATTTCTTATACTTCGTCTCAGCATCCTCCTGAGTGTCCAGCATATAAGCCTTGGACATGTCCAGACCATTGGCTTCCAGCTGCTTTCCCACTTTCCTCTTCTTCTCTTCAAACCACTTCTGCTTAGACACGCCCCGAGGCTCTTCAGGAGCATCCGCACGCTTCTTCTCGGCTACTATCGCAAGCTGGTTCGCCTTTCTTGCCATATTCTGAGCAAAAAACTCCTAATGTCAGCATGGTTTCACGATACAAATAAACATGATGGTAATTCAATCATAACACAAAATGATCAGGAAAAAACAACTGGACATGGTTTCAGAATCGCATCCACAAATCTAAAATCAAGCAGACAGCGTGGAGCACACACATCATAATTCATCGCACGCAACAAGCAAACTCACTAAACGCTTTCAACTAACATCATGTTATAATGTGCACGAGATGGGACCTAATTCCAGTACCCAGCTTACCAGTTTCAAACGCAAATCGAAGAGCTTTTTCTGTGTAGGAGTCATTGCATCATAAGCTGCGGGGTCGATGGCCACGTCTCCTATTTCTTTAACTGCAGTAAGCGTATCCTGTTCCGAGTCTTTTGACTCAATAGCGGCTGCGTCCTTTGATTCATCTCGAGTTCTTAAAATTATCCGAGGTTCAGCGTCCTTGCCCAACGACGTTGGCAGCTCGGCTTCTGGCTGCCTCACTGAAATAGCAAATCCACACATCATCAGCTCCACGCAGTATAGGCTCTAATACTGACAAAACATTGGACCATACACCGTTCAATCTCTCAAGTGTCATCCATGATCGAACAGCTCACCATGCACTACACTATGTCGTCGATAAGAAGTGTATTTGGTTTAACCTTAGGACCATAGAAAAATATGAAGGCGAAGATTTTGAATGAATAGTCATCAATCAACGATAACCCAAGGTCCAAAGCTCCTTAATGGTGTTCCAAGCTTATGCGTCAAGAGATACATCAACACATTGTGTTCTAATTATACCACCAAAACAGTGCATTACTAGATAGAACAAACCGTCTAGCTTTCAAACCAAAATGACAAAAATCACGGACGGATACTCAGAAACGGGTAAACAAAGTGCATCACGCTTGTGAAATCCATGCTCAAATATAAAATACAAACACACGGTTCCGATATTTTGGACTCAAAGCCTAATAGAGGACGACAGGGGCAAATGCAATATCGAAATCTCCTAAAACATACCATCAGCAGGAACGCCTCCAGCAACACGACCTTCCGCAATGATCCGAAAGCAAAACTCGCTACACTCGTGATAAGGATTCCCGGAGTTTCGGCAAAGTGAGTGCGATTTGGGAGCCACATCAGTTGCCATGTCTGCCTCCGAAGCACCAAGAGTCCAATTCACTGGAACTCTACACAAAACAAAACTCCATTCAATAATCTCCACGTACAATCCTAATAATATCCACAAACTTGACCTCTAGATTATCTGAACAAAATAACACCAGAATCGTCACCTCATTGACCACAACTCAGGCCCACGCTGCTAGAGAGACCTTATCTTTCTCAAAACCCTAATTCCAATCCCCAAAAACCCTAATTCTAACATTTCTCGGCCTCTTCTCTTCGCTCTTGCAATAAAGCCCCTCGGGGCAAACAAGAGGGCCGACCTCTTCGCTCTTGCCATCACAGTTCGTACTTCTACTTTTTAACTTCTTTCTTTTTTTTCTTTTTCCGTCTCCTTGTCGTGTCTCACTACTTTTTCCTCCTTGAACCAAAGGTGGGGTTTAAGCTTTAGGGTTTTGGTACATCACAAAATAATGCCAAAACACTTGCTTCCAGTGCTGAGCGAAATTTGTTCGTTAATGCCTCACAAACCTTCAGATAATTCTAACCTACACCAACACGATAAGCACTGCAACAGCTACAAAATCCGACACAGATTCCAACGAAGTAGCCAAGCATACCTACTCTCACTTGGCAATATGGTTCAAGCTTCTCTTTCCTGCAGCAGGAACTCCGACGCCAACTCCTCCTGTCGAAATTGAGAAGTACCCTGTATAACAAAGGCCAAAATAGTAAGACGCCACCAATCGTGAGCTCAAGACGCTCAAACCGAAATCACAAAAGACTTTGGACCGAAAATGGCTCTCAATAAAACGGCTGATTCATTTAATTGCGTAGCGTCGTATGCAATTGGCGACCTTTTCCAATTATTGACACTAAGAACTATCAATCTATTGTATGTAGAGCGATGACAGGATGGCTACAACCTCGCGCTACGCTACTTAAAGCGAGAGTCGTCTACAATCAATGTAGCAATCCCGTCCTACTGGTATTCATCCCGATCACGATACTATCTACACACAGGTTTCCTGATTTCGAGCGTTGAACGAACACTAATGACCACGACTAACCATATATAAAGACATCCTACGCAGGAACTACTGCTTCTTTCCGATTACGGCGTTCGCAGAAGGCCTATCAAGACCGCCCCTAGCCGAAGACAGTGTAAACATCCAAATTTGCCATCCTCTAGTTGCCCATACTTGTTTCTCCAGAAAGCCACAGCGCTGCAAGATTCGATCATGCCAACGGAGGAACACGAGGTGAAAAATTAGGGTTTCGGTTGCCATACATCAGGAGGAAGAACGAAGCCAATCTCTCAGCCAGAAACCCTAGTAGCAACCAAAATATCTGTGCGTGCTCGGGAAGACACAACCGGTGCGCAAATTAACAAGCTCCTCCAAACTTTAGCGCCAGTTCGTACTCGGAATCCATCCTATCCAAAAAAGCCCTAGCTGGAGGGAAGAAACTCAAAAAAAAAAAAAAAACGATGCAGAGGAGACACAAGCCCACGCTCGTCCCTCACAACCTAAGCACTCCTCGCTAAGTTACACCGCGCGCAACCTGCCAGTGATGCCACCCACACAACTCACTGCACGAAAGAAGCGCGACACGAGCAACGCCGGGATTTTTATGTGCCTCCCACTGCTGCAGGACGAAATGCAAAAACAACTCATCCCCTGTTCCCACCCTTGTTCCACGTTCTGCTCCCTCCGTGCGCGCCGGACGGCGGACACCCGCCTCGCCCTGGTGGTACCCGGTGAAATATTTTAGTGTATACCCTGTGATATGATGGAGTAGACACCCGGTGATACTTGCCCGAAGATACCCGGTGGGCGGTCCCCTTCAAGCGAGAGTTAGAGGCCAACTTTGGCAAAGCCCACAAAAAGACAAGTAACGAATGTGCAATCATAAGTTACATGGTGCTGTAGTGTGGCCTTTTTGCAAAAGAAGAATTGGCAAACTTGGCAGACATAATTCAAGGCAAGAGCATGAATGTTAGGTGTTGAGTTTGATTGTGAACTATTCTAATTGTGGTAAATGAGATTGACTTATTGTAAAAATTCACCACAATTGTATAGCCTATTATAGCAAGCATTAAAAATTGCAAGTTTATTCCAAATAAGAAATTTAACCCTAAAGGATGTTGTTGTATTGTATATGTTCTCGTGTGTTGTATATGGATGGGGTATGGGTTGCACATGAATTCTATTGGAGTTGTAAATTCTAAACCAAGTCACAAACATACTATCAATTTACTAGGATTTTTTGGGGGATTTTTGGCATTTTTCATAAAGCCATTTCTTTAATTATTAAATGGTCCTTGTATGCATACAACCAACACTTTTGGTAGGCAACATCCTTAAGAGGTTTGGTAGAAGAATATTTGTTCCCAACTTGGCATTCTTTGCCAAGTCAAATCTTGTAACTTGTTGAGAAAGAGAGTTTGTTATATTTTGTGATTCACTGTTGTATATTCTCTTATATTTCTCTTTACTTTCTTAAATTCTCTCGTGAGCAGAGTGAGAGATTGCTTAATTATATAATACATTGATTTGATATATAAATTACTTGAAATAGAATTCATACGCTTTGTTTGTTCTTGAATTTGTGATTTAACAAAGTTTGAGTGATTATTAATGTGCATTATTGTAATGCGTTATTCCTTAATTTGGTAAAAAGCTTACATTTTGGGAAATTCAAGTGCCCTCCTAAATCCAAGCTCAACCAAGCTAAACGTTTTTTTTTGTACACGTGTCCTCACTTCAAAGGAGGAATTTGCGAGGGAAAAAATCTTAGTGGCTCAGATTGAATTTGATACCTTTGAATATGGTTTAAGGTGGCTATTTTGGATTAAGGTGAGGAATAAAATGGTACCCATCATTTTCCCATTTTAAGGAATAACGCGTTTTGTGTTCTTGAGTGATTTTTATATTTGAATTTTAGGTTGTAATTTCAGCTCGTGACGAGGACTAGAACACTACAATACTACTTGTAAGTTAGTTAGCAAGCTTGTCAATATTAAGAGCATGTTCACATGTATGTTTTTACTTTACATTTTTTTTGAGTAATTGTGGTTTAATTACACAATATGTTTTAAATAGCAATATTGATTTACACGACAACAAGTGCCTGAAAATAAACATTTATTAATTCTTCTATTGGTGAATTTGAACTAGGTATAATTATGAAATAAAGAAATGAATAATATATTAATTAATGGATAAGTGAAAATGTTATATTAAATTACAAGTACATGCTCAATTAAATATTTAGAAAAATGTGTACCATATAGATTCATTTCATCTAAGAAAATATCTATTTTTTAAATTTTTTAAATTTTAGTTGAAGCTTAAAATGTTTTGTTCAATGAAATTTCATTGCTAATTATTTATGGCTAACTTCTTCCACCTATCCTACAAATGGTTGTTTGCGTGTCAATAAAGATGCTTTGCAATTATTGAACATTAAATAGTTTATTCAAAATTTTTATAATTTAAAAAAAATTTAAAACTTTCACTAGAATGGTTATAAATCATTCTATGTAATTTATTTTTCTATATTTTAGACATTTTTGTAAATCAAATTTTTTTTTAAATACAAGGTTTTTTCACAAATACAAGAATGAATAGTTTCATGATTTGAGATTGATTTTATATACAAAAATTTCATCTTATAAAATTTTGTATAAGAGTTGTTATTTGGAAGCATAACATTATATTGCAAAAAAGTTAAAATTTTATCAAAATAATAGTAATAAATTTTAAAAAAACTACACACTGACATAAACACAACGCTAAATTGTAAGGTACTATTTGATGATTCTAAATAAAGTGGTTTATTTGACTCTATGAGCAATGACTTTAGCAATTGATTTTAATCAACGTTGTCATTTGAACTAAATAATTCTACAAAGTTCATGTTAAAGTCTTCATTTAGCCGCATATGATTATATAATGGATTAGTGAAAAATAAATTTGAACTATTTCAAACTAATTGCTAGTTGAGACCCAGAGTTTTCAAAAATATTATTATTATCTTAGTCAGCATATATCTCTTCTTAGACATTGCTATAATTGCAATGTTATTTTTCATTGTCATTGCGGGTTTTTGGAGTTCCATTTTTTTGCAAAATAAAGAATACATAGGGTTCTATCTATAAATTCAAATAATAAAGAATGCCAAAAAAAAGTAGAAAAATGTTATGTATCAAGCAAATATACGTATGTATTTCTCAAATAAATTAGTACATTTGTGTTTTAATGTTTAAATAAGAGTCACAACATTACTTTTGTGTAAGTTGATGAAATATAATTATAAAGAATTACATTTAAATGTCTTATTTGTAGAGTGTAATAATTCTAACTAAGCACAAGACCAACTCTAGTGGAGTGCATAAGACTAACTCTAATGGAATGCACAATACTAACTTCAATAAGGTGCACAAGATTAATTTCAAGTGAGTGCACAAAACAAATTTTGCATAATTTACATTCAAATCATACTAAAATTTCAATTATTAAGACTAAATTTTTTTTTCTTACAATTGTTTAGTCGAATGTCAACAATATGAAAGCATTATTCATCAAATTGAGAAAAAACTTATATATTGGGATACTTGAATTTTTCCGTTTGTTAAGAGTTTTTAGGTGATTTAAAGTGAATATCATGATGATTCTCTTAAAAAATTATATCAATGATAAAATATATTACATAATATCCAAAAACTAACTTAAATCACCAATATTTCACAAACATAAAATTTAGTATTCCCAAAATACGTTTTGAGAAAATGTTCTTTCCAATTTAATAAATAATACATTTATGATAATAAAACAATTAATTGCCATTAACAAAAAATTAAAATTTTCACATTACATTAAATTTAAAAAATAAAATCATGTTGAGGTTTAGATTCCCCAAATTCATTTGAAAATAGTTTTTGGAATAAGTTGAATTGACAAACCACTTGCCACTGCTTGAAGTACTTTGTCTATAAAAGTGGGAAGATCTCAAAAGCTATTACACAAAGCTTTACTCCTTCATTCAGCTCCTCTGTTGTTTCTAAATGAATTGCCTAGTTCTTAGCAAGGATCAACTCCTCAGCATATTTCTTAAACAAATTTAATGTGCTTCAATCAACGATGTCTTGATTCATGGTTGCTAAAGTGTGAGCAGGAAGCAATGAGCGTTGAGTGATGAGTAGTGAGCCTTAAGCGATGGGCAGACTTTTCATGTAAATTGAGAAATTGAAAATGATATTTTGGTGATTTTCATACGTTTGTAAATATGCAAAAATGTCACTACATGAATAGAAATTTTGAATTATATTTGAAATTCATCCATTGATACAAATGAATGAAAAACAATACCAAATGTATGAATGTAGATGAAAATATGACAATAATCATGATGGAAATGCATTTAGGAAGATGCATTATAAAAAAAATGAAACTAATCAAAACCAAAAAATACAAAATTTCATTGATACCCACTTTTTGAAAGAAAAAAAAATCAAATACAAGATTTCTTGCATTATTAACAATTTCAAAAAAAGAATATCAAGAATAGATTTACATTGAACCTTTCATATATTATTATTAAATTTTTGTTGTACTCTCAATTCAAAAGAATCCAAAATCCTTAATTTTTAATTTGCAATTTTGAACACGTTCAAATTTTGAAGATACAAGTCTACAATGATAGCAGTAAAATATTAATACTATAATCCCAACAAAAAAATTTTAATTTATATCTCAAATTCTACAATGAAAGTACATTTTTAATTACCACTTTAATACTTTTGAATGTTGATATAGTAATTCCTTTAATATATTGTAAACATTTTTAAACAAATTTTGAACAAATATTTAATCAAAAAAGGTGAAAAACTTCAAAATTGAATAAACTTGTAAAATCATTAGAAACACAAAATTCACTACGATTCTCTTCATTTAGTAATTTACTATATTGAAAATGCCAAGACATTTTCTAATTCTTTGTTAAATAAGAAGAATGTAAAAAAAATTGAATTGTTTTTCATTATGAATGATTATAAAATTTAAAAAGAATTAATAAAAACATAAATATATTGCTAGTTTATAAATCTTTGGAGATACATTGGGGCATTTGAAAACCTTAAGAAAACATTTGGCATGGTTACAATAACATTAAATGAAGAATGAATTAAAGTTAAGAATCAAACATCTTGAGAACTTCATAATAATATAACAAATGCTGCCAATGCACTACTACGTGCTGCCTTTCACTTCACATTTTTTAAAAGTGGCCTTATGTTAATCAAGATTGTCAAAATCACAATTATTGGCCAATTTCTCATTTTCTTTTCTCTTCTAAAGCTAGCTAAAATCTAAAACTCCACCATTTGCATTTTGAATTTTATTTTTATGTAGAAGATAAAAACTAATGAAATAATGGCTTTATATGAGAACTTTCTTGAAGCTTCTCATTTTAAATTTTTAGTACGTGTATCTCAATTCAAAATGCCACAAAAAAAATTAGGCATAAAACCAAGTTTAACACAAAAAGTAATCTAAAAAATTGTAATAAAAAAAGTGAAATCAATTGGTGCAAAAACCTCTCCAAACTTGATCATTGATATTTGTAGTAATTATTTGAAGAGAATTTTATTTCAACAATTATTATTTTGACAATTACATGCTAAGGTAGATTGTGTAGAATCTTAAATAATATTGGTTTACATATGTTTTTGTAACACAAAACATTTTTAACCAAGCACATTCAGAGCAATCATTATGGTTTTGTAAAATTAAGTAGTGGCCTCTAGGGACCAACTCGGAACTTGGATTGGGTATATGGAGGTTGAACTAATTTGTATTTTGAACAAAGTTCCATTTTCATTGGCTAAACAAGCACTTTTATTTATTTCTTTGTTTATTTTATTTTTCATTCAAATTCTTTTTTTTGCTTTTTACAAATTTGGTTGGTATGTTGCAAGACCCTATTTGGAATCTGGGAGCCCTATTTGTGCTTGGAAAAGTTTTGTCAAGAGATTTTCAACAATATATCATGCATCTAATTTTGGATAAAAATTCTAATGGTGGAATTTTGTTAAAGTTTAACATCAATACATGACAAATTTGAACACATTTTGGATTTTGTTGATAACAAGACCATCCTAGTTCTTCACTTATTTCCTTACTACTCATACAAAAGTTTATGACAAAATATTTTTAAGTCAAGTTCAAAATGTCCTTTATCAACTTTGATAAATTCCTTGAATTTTTGCCAATTTGGCATGTTCATGGAATCTTACCTTTAACCCCTAAAAGACTAAGTGGCTATTCAATAGCCACTTGAGAACTTGGGCAGGGTCATATGGAGTCAATTTGTATTGGATGTTCTCAAAATTGTTACACAAAGTGCAAATATGTATCTCGTGAGTGGAAATGTAATTTTTTCCCCAATCGGATGCCCGGTTCAAAAGTTATGTTACCCAAAAGAATTCGGGCAGCTTGGGCATCTTTGTAGAATCTTATGCTATAACTCTCATCAACTTTTGAAATTTGCCTAGTATGTAAATAAAAAAACATGGTGTACAATTCTCAAAAATAATAATAATAATAATAATAATAATTCTAACATCACACTTAGAAGGGAGTCAAACTTTGTTAATTGTGTTTGGGTAGTTTTAAGAAAAAAAAAATCCTCTAACTTCAAGCATAGGGAGGTCACTCAATGTATTCTTTGGAGGTCATGTGCAATCAAGCAAATTTTCCACCCCCTATTTACTTTTCAGTAAAATTTGATTTAGCTCCAAATTTTTGGGTGGTCTTACAAAATCAGTATACCTATTATGTAAAAAAATTTGGATTCAAATGAATTAAACAAGACATCCAAACCCGCAATTGAAAATTGCACTAAAATGGCTGAATTTTAACTTCAAATATTTATCAAGATTGCGTTTGAAGGACAACTGTATCCAATTTTTAGTATACACAAACTATAACCAAACCTTCATTTATTGGCAATTTAAAAATAAATTTAAAAATAAATTTTACCACATAATGTAGGGGGTCGAAACTTTTTTCAGCTATATAGTGTATTTATTTTCTTCCAAAATTTGTAAGTAATTATTTAGAATAAAGAAAATTTTCAATAATTCACAATGCAAACTTTCAATATAGAAGAACACACCATAATTTTTCCAAACTATTTAATTGATTTATTACAATATAAAAATAGGGGTCAAAGATTTTGATCGCACGTGTACCACAAGAAAATAAGGAGTGCACCCCGTGTGACTTCAAGCCCTATTATCTTTCAATCTATAAATCTAAAAAACTTGATTTTTTTTTGCATATTCCATATGATTGTCTCTAACTTTTTGCTGTTCAGATTTCAAATAAAAGACTTCCTCATTGCACAAGAAATCATGAAAAAATGACTAATGTATTGCCAACTCACTAAACCTCCTTGCATTGCAGGGTGATTTAGAATAAGCTAAATTCTATCTTTGCATTTGAATTTTTTTATGAGTGAACCTAATATCATATACTTGTGAATGGTCAAAAAAATCAGAGTAAAAATTTTACTCTAGGAAGGCTAAAAGTCTATTGACCTTGTTTTGCAGGAATGAAAAAAAGCTATTCTTCTCATTTCAAACATTATAATCTTACAATTTGCGCATTCAAATGGGCTGAATTTTTTTGCACATATAAACTTATTTGTTTGACAGACTTTTGTATGGTTGGGATTAAGAAAAAAGGTTTTTAGTTTCAATTTTGGGCAATGACCTAAAAGTTGGCAGTTTCTGAGATTTTTTCTCAAAAAACACCCTTGGTCCTTTACGGGTTAATAATAATTGGTACAAATCTTGAACACTAAATGAACTTAGGTAGGATTCATGTGGTAGCTATCATTTCATTTGTATGTATTTTATTAAATTTGTGTGTTGGTTTTGTAATTTGCCTACGGTACTAGTAAAGTGAGTACTGTTCTTTAAAAAAAATCTTTAGTTCAAAAAACTCAAACATGTTTTATTCTAAAAAAAAACTTTTTGCTTGAAAAAATTAGCTCCTCAAGATTCCTAAACAACGAAAATGATCAAAAGTCTTCAAAAATCTTCAAAGATAACCATCATTAAAAAACGAAAAAAATATATTAAGCAAATCATTAATTTTATTTATATTTTCAATCTTTGAAAATATTTATACAAAAATTGGTTTTAAAACTTAAGTGACATATATTGACGAGTGCAACGGCATATTGAACTATGGGAACATGACTACTAAGTCATGGAAGATAAGCTTTGTTTGAATGTCATCTTTTCACTCTTTTTCAAAATTGCACTTCATAATTCATCTCTATATTTTTGTTAATCTCAAGTATCCCCTATTATTTAACCCCTAAAGGACCATTGTCCCTTCAGGGGACAAGTTGGACTTTTGGGCATGTGCCTATGGCTAAAGTGCTTTGTTTGATTTTTTGAAATTTTTATTGAAGGTGAAGAATTCAAAGATCTATGTGGGCATCTAATTTTTTCTTCATTCTGACATTTGATGAAGATATTATACATGAATTTATGAAAATTTGGGGAGAACTGCCCGTCCGGGCAGCCCAAAAACTTTTTTAAAAATTACATTTTTTTAAAATAAAAACTTGAAATTGGTTCTTCAGATTTATTTATACTTGGGAAGCTTTGAATCATTCAATTTCAATCAATGACATGAAAGCTATGAGGAATTTTTGTTTGCGGGCAATTATGGATTCTTTACTCTAAAATAAACTTTGAAGTCCTTTATTTTACTCAATTTTCAATATTTTGGAAAAAAAATTAAATCTAAGGAAGCAAATTGTTTATTGGAACATTATAACCATTGGGATTTGCATTTTTCATTTCAATAAATAAATTCTTAACAATTGAGTGTTTTGAATCATTCTCTACTTCATTTTACTTATTGATTTTTTCATGTGTTGTATAGTTTCAGTTGATTTGAAAATTCTCCCACACATACCTAACTTGATCTCCTACATGGAAAAAAAAAGCGCAACTTTGGGTAGAGCAACTTTTTTGTTATAAGAGTGGTTAAAGGCTTCTAAAATTTTTGGGCAGCATGGAAAAAACTTTTTTTTTTCACTTTAGGTGTAAATATCTCACTCCTATGCATATGGAATGAGCTGATTTTTTCCCCACAAATGCCTCTTCTAGTCTGGGGCAAAATCCTGCTATTGGATTTCCCAAAAACAAAACATAAAATTCCTTTTAACTAAACCTCCTAGAAGTGGCAGTTTTTTGTGATTTTCACAAAATAAAGGGCTTGGTCCTTTAGGGGTTAAGTAATTTAGACAATTCAAGATTGACTCATATAGTTTTGCACCAAATCCATATTATTTTTCAAAATACTTGCACTACAAAGATATTAGGGCTTTGATATAATAGGCCACTTCACTATGCAAGGGTGAAATTGGTTAAGTCTTCAAAAATACCTTTTTCCTTTACTGACTATTATATGTAATAATTATGGGGATTGATATGTCTACAACACTTTTTCAGCTATTCTACCACCCCTAGGTAAATTTTAGATTTCTATCATCAAAAAGCTAAATTTGAGAATTTGGAATTCAAATTTGGATTGAGAGATTGTGATTTAGAATCGTAAAAATGTTCTAATTGAACAACACCCAATGAAAGAGCTTATCTTTTTTTACAAACAAAAGTAAATGTAATACTTTTCTCCCAAGCTAAGCTTTTTCATTGGTTGTTGTTCAATTACAACCTTTTTTTTATGGTTCTGGACAAACTCAAGGTCTCTAAGTCCAAATCTGAGTTTCAAGTTCTCAAGTTCAACTATTTGATTGTAGAAATCTAAAATTTACTCTAGGGTGTGGTAAAATAGCTGAAAGGGTGTGGTAAAATAGCTGAAAGGGTGTGGTAGATATATCAATCCCCAATAATTATATGTGGATTTTGTATCATTTTCCCACATGATTCTAAGACAATATAGTACATGTTATTTGGAATTTAAAGCATAGCTTATGGCTCTTTAGTAGTTTTCCCATGTTGTAGTAGCATTCAAACTCGTGAACCAACATTGTTAGCAAATCTTCAAAGGCATATGCAAAGCTGAAGGCCTTTAAATCCTTATATTTCTCTTCACTACATTTGCTGGATCTCTCGTCCTTATACTTGAAGTAGATATTGATTGAAATTTTAACTTGTTTTGTTAGTGTCATATACTTCATGTCACATTTTAACGATTTCCAGTGTAAAATGAAGTAATTTTTACAAGTAATATGTCATTTTGTTTCTATTCATTTTTTAATTGTATTCAAAAATTGTTGTAAAGTTTTTTTTATAAATATACTTTCTTACAACTTCAAAGATAATTTTATCTTCTTGACTTACATATTTAACCCCTAAAGGATTATTGTCCCCTTGAGGAGACAATAGTCCTTTAGGGGTTAAACAAATAAATCATTCACTTCTTTATTTCCTATTTGATCATTTCAATGTTTATTGTTTACTACCCTACTTACCCGTTAGCTTTTCCCTTATGTTAACCCCTTAAAGACCACTTGTCCCTACAAGGGACAAATGAGATTTTGGGCATGTACTTATAGCTAAACTATTTTGTGTAATTTTTGAAACTTTTATGGAACTCAAGATGGGAATTCAAAGATTTGTGTGGGCATCTAATTTTTTCCTCATTCTGACATTTATTGAAGAAGTTAAAAATGAATTTATGAGAATTTTTGTTTGGCGGGTAGCCCAAAAACTTCTTTAAAAATTGCATTTTTTAAAAATGAGAATTTGGGGTTAGTTCTTTACACTTAAGTATATGTGGGAAGCTTTGAATCATTCAATTCTAACTAATGAGATTAATTTTATGAGAAGTTTTAGTTTTGGGTAGGTGTGGAAAATCTCAAAACTATGCCTACACGCAAACTAAAACTTCTCATAACTTTCATCACATCAATTAGAATTGAATGATTCAAAGCTTCCCACATATATGTAAGTGTAAAGAACTAACCCCAAATTTTCATTATTAAAATATGCAATTTTTAAAGAAGTTTTTGGACTACCTGCCAAACAAAAATTCTCATAAATTCAATTTTAACTTCTTTAATAAATGTTAAAATGAGGAAAAAATTAGATGCCCACACAAATCTTTGAATTCCCCATCTTCCATAAAAGTTTCAAAAGATTACACAAAGTAGTTTAGCCTTAAGTACATGCCCAAAATCCCATTTGCCCTTTGTAGGGACAAGTGGTCCTTTAGGGGTTAAGGGAATTGCTAAAGCCACACCCAAAATTGCTAACACCACACCTGTATGAGCATGTCATTTGAGAATTTAATGCTATTTTTATTTATTCAAGTAGTCCATTGTTCATTTAATCACGGCATTACCACCTCCTTGAAAGAAAGAAGAACAAATACAAATTTTTGTTGAACTTTAATTGCATATTTGCTAAAATTTTATGTATTTTTGCTTTAATTTAATTCAAAAGTCATGTGTTTTTAGTTGCAAATTCAAGCACGTCCATTTTTTTGAATATAGCTTTAAAATAACAGAGGTGAAAGTATGAAACAAATTTTTTGATCTAAATAAAAACAATCAACATTAGATTCTCACATTTCATGCTCAAAACACACCTTGGAGTGTGGCTTTAGCAATTCTTTATTATTGATATACATAAGTAAATAGTGCAAACATATGAACAATTTAATCTATTCACTACGTGACAATCACGTTTTTGTTTTAAAACATTTCTAACATTTTAGAACACTTTTTCTCTTTTTTGATCTAGTACACACAAATTAAGAATTCTTGGAATTTTGTAAATATTGGAGGTAACAGCCTCAAAGATACAATTGGCCAACTTAGTGAGTACAATTTTGTATGACAATTTAGAATAAAAAGGCTAAAATTACTATGTTCGTTTTAATAACAACTTCTTGTTCAACGAAAGTGCAATAAAAACGAATACAAGACTACCTGAGAAAAACTTTTAAATTTAGTTATAAATATCCTCTTTATCAAATGCATTCTTGGTATTTGTAAGAAAATATTTGCTTTCTACAAGAATAGGAAAAGACACCCTTTGTAGCATTACTTAACAAACATTGTGAAAGTTCACCAAATGCATTGCTTTCTTTTCTAAAAACAAAGGAAATTGTGACATGTGTAAGGTTTAGGGATTTCCAAAGAAAAAGTACACAATTGCCTTTATATGTGTGGGAATCTACACTTTTCGTAATGCTATGATTGATGAGAAGCATGACTGCATGCCGCATCATACCCAAGTTTGACAGTAAAGGATTTTTTTTCTCAAATTCAACCTTAGGTTTGTAACAAACACCAATAAATTATACCTCAACATTTTGGTATGCAAATGTGGGTGATTTACAATTTTGATAGAAGGCGAGAGAGCTCTACAAGTTTGCGGCGTTCCATCTTGCCTGCCGCTGACTTGGGAATTGCATCAATGAAGGCCACTTTCCGGATTTTTTTGTATGAAGCCACTTGCTCAGCAACAAATTGCATCACCTCCTCAGCAGTGACGGTGCTTCCTGGCTCCTTCACAATGTAAGCCATGGGAATTTCACCAGCCACTTCATCTGGGAAACTGCAAGTCCAACACAAAAAAATCATGTCACAAAAGCACAAGTACCAATCTATTCGAAAAGCAAAATAGTATTATCATTCAAAAAAGCTTCATTGGGAATGATAGATGGGGAGACGCTACTCTAAACACTAGAATGCACAATTTGCATAAAATTTTCACATAATTTACTCATAGAGTAGGTGCATCTTAACCCTTAATAGTACAATGGTGCTTGGTTAGCTTCAACCTTTGTAATAGCAACAATTGGATAAGATCACACTCCCACTCCCTTTTTGCCCAAAGCATGTATTATGAGCTTGGTTAAGGTCAAGTGCTTGCATATGGTTAATGTTTTCTTTTCATCAATGCCCATTTTTACTCATCAGTTAGAAAGATGTTTGGTTAGTGTACCAAAAATATGGGTGGAAAAGCACCTCCAAAGTTGCAACCATTAGAATTAGGGAAAGTAATGTAAATGGACTGTTTGTTTATGATCAATGTTTGGATAAAGTCACCACTTTTTGCCAGCCCAAAATGTTGACCTTATCCAAGCACCACTATATTAGTGTCCAAACTAGAAACAAAAATATATATGTGCACTTGTTATTGTCATTATGTTAACCAAATTTCTTTCACCTAAATATCACATAAAGGTTGTTATTATATCCTACTCAATGATATCACTTGCACAAACAAGCATAATGATTTTGTGCAAGATTATACATAAGTTCACAATGCAATTGAAAGAAAGATCAAAAAGAAAGATCAAAAACTTGAAAACAAGGGCAAGATATCTTTTGCCTCATCTAAATTCACACTCCTCCCACATATTCTTAAAGGTTATACAAACAAACAACAAACCTAACTAGACTAGGATGTACACAACGGTGTACATTCTAGGACAGGTGCATCATTGAGGATGTGTCGAAGTTAACACATACACGATAGTGGTACATTCATGCCCTAGAATGTACCCCTTAGGCACATTTTAGTTGAATCGGACACATAGTTTGCTACAAGATTTGCAAAAATTTTGTTCATGAGATGACCTTCAACAAGCTATTGGAAAGGGTTTCAAAATGAGGCAATGAAGGTACACTTACGGTATAACTGCACAATCCACAATTCTAGGATGGCCTAGTAACAAAGACTCCAACTCTGCAGGGGCTACCTGAAGCTCAACCAACAATTTTATCAGCAATCAATTACCTTGCCAGCATTTAAGGTTCTGGATCAAAAGGGTTACAAAATGTAGCACACTTTGTATAAATAAGAATATATTTACATATATATGCACATATATCATTGTTAATTTTGAGTTGGGCAAGAATAGATCAAGGTTGCATACTCCCACACACAATACCTGATTGGCTTTATACTTGATGAGTTCCTTAAGACGGTCAACAATGTATAAATAACCATCAACGTCAAAATAAACTAGGTCGCCTGTGTGCAGCCAACCCTCCTTATCAATTGTCTCAGCCGTGGCCTTCGCATTGCCAAGATACTCTGCAAAATGTGCATTTGTCTTCACAAGGAACGTGTATCTAGTACACCCAAGTCTCTTTCACCTCACCTTCTCTATTATTACATCCTCTATGTCACAAAACCATCAACACTACAATTTTCACTAGAAGATTCAAAAGTCACTATTTCAAAAAAAATAAATCTAAATTCTTGGTTAAACCAACCCCAACATCAAACATGTCAACTTTAGGGTTTTCATAAAAGAGGCTGAATTCAAGATATCTTTTGGATGTTTAGAATCTCCTTTTGTTGCACATCATTTTCTTGCCACCAAAAAGACAAATTTGCATGTAAATGCGACATGGGCACCAAAGCTCTCTTTTAATGTTCTTATTAAGAAGAGCGCTATGTGTATTATCCAAGAATCCTAAATTCATATATAAGTTCCAATCTTCACTCCCCTGATTGTGTTCTTCCACCAAACCCTAGGAAAGAGACATACATGACACAAACACACTCAACACTCCTACTGGCATTCTTTGTGATGTCATAAGAAATGGTGTACAAACGTGGTAATAAGGAAGTGAATAGTGCAACAAAGATTCTAACGTGAATAAGGAAGTGAATAAGTGTAACAAAGATTCTAGACCAACTCCTGCAACTCTATTGTCATTTCACTACAAAGAAATTAATGGCACTTTTTTGACTCAGCACTATGAGTGCCGTGAGTCATTTTGTGTCCTAAATGACTCCAAAAATGACTCATGATAGTCATAGTGCTGAGTCAAAAAGCGTCTTTTTCTTTTAGTATTTGCAGCTCACAGGCCAAAAGAAGGTGACAAGAGCAACAATACCCCATTGAGAGGGTGGAATTTAAGAATGTGACTGAGTACCTTTCATGACGCAGGGTCCCCGCAACCAAAGCTCGCCTTGCTTGGTCGGAGGAACTGCCTTGGTTGTAACAGGATCCACCACCATAGCTTCCATGGTGGGAGTTAGCATGCCAGCGGAGCCAAAATGATCAGCAAACTCGACTCCATCAGCAGGCGTCACAGACCCAATGGCGGACGATTCTGTCAAACCGTACCCCTGCACGGCGAAACACACACCGCCGAGGTCCTCTGCATTAGCACATTGACAAAGAATCTAGCAACAACAGTAGTGATACATAAACACACTCGTCAGCTGAAAAGGCACAAGAAATGGGTTAGGCGACCGTGCATGAGCATTAGGGCCACTTCACACTATGGTCAAAGGTCAAGAGGCTGTCGGTCTCCATCAATTTGCAAGAAACCAAGACTTTAGTCTCTCGACCCTACATAATAGAGGCCAATATCCAAAATCCCTCACCTTCCATGACATTACTCTTTCATCCAAAACGACAACCTCTCAAAAGAAGTTTGGGTCAAGCAAAAATGAAAACCCACATTATGGTTGAGGAGACCATCAATTTTTTTTCATAAAGTAATCAAAAATCGACAAGATCTTGGCCATTAGATTTGGAAAGCTTAATAAATGTATGACTTTGGACTTTGGGCTTGGCCTTTGGAAGCTTCACACCATGGCCATTCAAGTTGAGTAGCCAGAGAAATTCATTGTCAAGAGTTTGACCTCTGAAAACTTCACACTAAAGGCAACCAAAGGTGTCAAACACAATATTGTATTGCCTATTGTCAACCCATTTCTTTGGTCTCTCAACAAAATTTGACCACTTAATTCCACAGACTCTTGACTTGGCTGGCCATAATGTGAAGCAGTGCATTTTTTTTTTTGGAGAAACAAAGCCAAACTGACGACACATCGGTTAGATTCTGTCAGACTGGAACAAATCCGGGCTGGTCCCTCCATTTATTATCCGATGGACTGTGTGCACTGTGCAGCAGTGATCTGGCAAAAACTGTGAGGCTGAAGAAAAAAAATGCTCTGGTGTGAAGCGGTCCTTACCAGGGCTTTTTTTTTCATTCTTTAATTGTGAAAGTGGCGATTTAAAATGTTATACTGGTGCTCCAAATTTCAACATTCATCCACATATTGGACAGAAAATATCACATTAGTACACATTACATGTCTATTATTGGTTTTCATCCACAATTTGGCAATTTGATCCAGGTTTTTTTCTAAATTTGAAGCCTTGTGGCGATATCATCCAAGTTTTTTTTTTACATTATTGTGACATTTTTTAGCCAGATTTTTTTTTGGGTGCAATCTGGCACCAGAAAGCCAAAAAGAAGCCCTGGTCCTTACCTGAATGAGCTTGGCGTTGGGGAAGCGGGCAGCGCACTGGTCGAGCTGGTCCTTGCCGAGAGGCGCAGCGCCACACCCGATGTTCCGAAGCGACGTCATGTCGAACTTGTTCACCACGTCCTGCTTGATCATCAGCAGCAGAATGGGCGGCACCAGCGGAAACGTGCTGACCTTGTACCGCTGGATGGTGGTCAGCATCTCCAGGAAGTCGAAGCGCGGCAGCACCACCACCGTGACGCCACGGGCGATGTTGCCCACGGTGACCATGAGGCCGAAGATGTGGAACATGGGGATGAGGTGCAGCGCCACGCTGTTCAACCCGCCGTCCACTTGCGGCGACACTATCACGGCGCACATGGCGATCATGTTGCCGTGCGTCAGCACCACGCCTTTGCTCTCCCCCGTCGTGCCCGACGAGAACAGAATCGCCACCGGGTCCTCTTGCGTCAGCGTCACCACACTAGGGGCGCTTCTCGTCGTGTCTCCGGACAGTAAATCTGAGTACCGAAGCAAAGGTCGACGAGAGCTCTCGTCGGCTGTCGTCGTCGTCGTTGTTGCGTTGTCTTCGATCAGTACCACGGGTAGAGCCGTAGCTTCGGCCTTGGCCACCAATTCCGGCACCGTGAATATGTACTTTGCACCTGCACTAACCATGGCCCAATCCGTTAAATATCACAAAAATGAGCCAAAAATGTGACATTCAAGTGCCTAAAGCTTCAAAAACTAGCACTTTTAAGTGCTTACAACTGCTTTGGCGGCACACACCTACGACGTTGAGTTAAGTTCTAAAATTTAGAATGAATGTGACTATGATCGGTCAGTTTTCAGTTGGGCCACTAGAAGTCCTTTGTAAGTTCCTCAAAACTGAACCCACCAATTTCGTGAAATCATGGCATTCTAACGAACACAGAATTGACAGCAAATGTGAAAAAACCATACTTTGAAACGCGGCGGCTGGCGGGGTTTTAAGTTAGTGTGCTCTAATTGCGACCCTCTCATGTAAAGCGCGCCATAGGTTGCTTAGGAATGGATACAAAATGGTCCTTGAATGGATACAAAATGGTCCTTGAATGGACCTCAAAGGTGTATTTTATTGCAAGAATCAATCATACTCCTTGATTTCTTCTCATCTCTTTACAAGTTGCAAGAGAATTGGTTTATGGAAGGGGAATGGGTTTATGAAAGATCTAGAGTCGCAAATAGGTGCCCTACTACAAAAAAAAAACTTTGAAAATTCATCAACAATTCGATAATGCTTCAAAAAAATGAAAAAATTTGTGTTACATTCGGCATCCAAAAAATCTCCATGTCTTGGAACGCAGACCAGCCCTTAACGTGACGGTTTTAGAGCGTGTAGATTTTACCAGACCCCAGTTTTCAGTTGGGCGATTCAAAACTGCGGTGGTTTCTCAAAATTTAACGTTTCCTATGCCGTCGATTTTTGTGAAACTACGCCATGGATAGGAAAATTGGATTATCCCCAAACGTGAGCACAACCGTTTTTTTTTGGAGTAGCGTGTGCAGGAATCGAAAAGAAGAGAATTTAGAAGAATGATGGATCGCTAGTACCTGCGCCGCGGATGAGCTTCTTGATGTCGGCGTTGGTGTTCAAGGGATTCACAGTGGTAGTGATGGCGCCCAAGGACGCGATCGCCAGGAAGAGGACTTCGAACTCGACGGAATTCGGCGACAGGACGGCCACGACGTCGGATTTGCGGATGCCGAGGCGCTGCCATAGCCCCGCGGCCACCACGCGCACGGTCGACTCGAGCTCGCCGAACGTGAACTCCTTGCCCGTTCGACCATCCACCACCGCCACGGCGCTGCGGTTGAGCTTCGGAGCAAACAAGTAGGTCATTAAGTCCGTGGGCTGCGACGGCACGTCCGCCGGCGCCATCTTGCTGTAATACACGTTGTTCCTGGCGCAGTACCCGCTCTGCGGATCCATCCCTTCCACTTCCATAGCTGCTGCAGACACACAACACACTCCCCGCAAACGCCACTAAATGGACACAATGGAAACAATGGAAACGATGGAAACACGCCCACTAAGTTACGTCAGGGCGTCGAACTAGCCGTCAAAAGAGACCACTTGGAGTTGGAGGTAGTTGTCCGGCAGGTTTGAGTAATTTAAGTGCAATCGGGGGAGTCTCAGATTCTGGGACAGATCTTCATTGCCACACCCCAATACTATGGCACAGAGATAGTGAGATAAGTTACAACTTTCGGGGAGATCCGACAGTGAGTGACACAGTCGAATTTTTTAAGCATCTAATTATAGTACAAGAGTAGGTATACCAAGTACTGCATTTAGGTTACAATTAAGTTGCCTACCTTAGAAAGTTACCTCATGAGTCATGACTCAAGACTTGGCCACTTGGATGTGCATGTAAGTTTTTATATATTAAGATTTTACATGGTTTACAACATGGACATCACTCATTTATTTTTCTACTGGTGAGTTGTTATTGTCAAGTTCTTTAAAAGTAGCTTATTGCAACAGTTATTGCTAAAATTTATTGTAGCAACAGTAAGTATTTAAATAGTGTAAAATGTCTAGAAATTTGTGTGGGACAACCTAAATGCATTATTAGAAACTACATGTAGTTGAATTACCCAGTGAAGCTCCAAAAAATCCCCAAATCCTGGTGGGATTTAGAGGTCCAATTCTAAAGTTTCAAAAAAATTAAAATTTAGAAAAAAACTGATGTACATACTGCAAGATTAATCCATATTTGGGAACAGTGGAATAGTAGCCCACTTAACCCCTAAAGGATGTTGCCTACCAAAAGTGTTGTCTATATTTGTACAAGAATCATTTAGTACTTGAAAAAACTATTTTATGAAAAATGCCTAAAATTTCCCAAAAAATTCTAACTGACCAATAATATGTTTATGACTTGGCTTAAAATTTACAACTCCAATGGAATTCATATGCTATCCAAATACCCCATCCGTATACAACACAAGAATCTGTATACAAAACAACATGTATACAAAACAACAACATTCTTTAGGGGTAGAGAGATCCAACCGAAAAAAAGAAAGCGTTATATGGACACCTTGTGCAAAAGTTACGGCAGTGCATACCCTTGTTGGTCTAGGATATTACACTTGTCAGTTTGTCTTGGAGCATTTGTTCTTACTCTCGGGGTAAAGTGTTGGATCTAAGCTTAGCTTTCTTTCCAATTTTTGACCTCGTTTTGCTCACGTGGGTATCCCTATGTGTAGTATAATATAAATTTGTAAGGCGTTGTAGACTTGGCGCACAGGTGGCTGCAAATGCATCCCGATCTTGGTGCCCGACTGCCCGGCTTCCGTGGTCAAATTTGACGCGGCTCAACAAATCTTTGTCTTTTCACGAAATCCCACTTTCAGTTGGCCTGATTTACTGCACATAAGCTTACGTGCTTCTGGGATCAGGGTGGAAAGTCTCAGTTTTTTTACAAGTAATGGCAGGGTTTAATTTTTGTTTTCAGCGAGGTAGTGCGACCCGCAGCCCAGAATGCAGGCAGGTAGGGAAATTTTCACTAAAATTGGAACAAATGAGTGATCCACGGACGTTCATCCAAAAAACTGCTAATATAAGCTACTTTCATCCAAAATCTAGCAAATTGGATCTTGCTCCAGGAAGAATTTGGCAATTTCATCCAACTTTTCACACAAAAATCTTAGTGTACCAATAGCCACCTGAGATTTGAGGTAAGTTTTAGGCAAAAATTTGCCAACTTATTAAACGCTGAGTAATGGTATAAATAATCATTTGTCTCCTATGTTGGAGTATGTTGAAGTTGGCCAGTTTTGTCTTCTTTTGAGCTTCTAAATGAAATCAAGGTCTCCAAATCCAAATATGAAATTCTAAACTCCCAAATTAAAATTTCCAATTATAGACACTTGAATTCTTACAAATTTTTGGCAAGTAAAAAAAATAGAAATATTCCAAATAGAAATATTCCACCTTGGCCTCACAAACATATATGTGCCAAACCCTTTCAACTGGCTTGGTTTACTGAGCACACGTAATTGTGACCCGGGGATGGAAAAAGCTCAGATTTTCTTACAAAGGACAAAAGTACAAAATGTGCCTCTATAACAGAGTTGGTCAATTTATATCCTTTTGTATATAAACTAAGGTAGAGGGCTCTAAAATGGAGCGGGTTCTAAAATGGTGCACTTTTAGGAATGGTTGACATGTTCCTCTCAAATATCTATTATAGACTTATAGTCATTGATGAGTTAGGTGAGCATAGTTAAGCTATGCTCACCTAACTCATCAATGACAATAATAAATATTTGAGAGGAACATGTCAACCATTCCTAAAAGTGCATAGTTTTAGAACCCACTCCATTTTAGAGCCCTCTACCATATATCAAGATGTACAATTTCAATATGAAATCAAAACTTCCAAATTTGATCTCCTGGTGGGCAGTTTCCAAAATTCAGTGTTTTCTGACCGGTGAAAATTTCGGAGCTAGGTTTTACCACCTCGGGCCTAACATTTCGTTTGAGCAGTAAGTTGCTGTATACCAAGCACCCTCAGTTCGGGATAACTGTTGCTCTGGCGGTTTGTACTTTGCAGCAGTGTTGCCGAATATGAGTCCCATAATTAACGCAGGTGACTTGGCTTCGCTTACTGCACAATGCACATAAGGTAGGAGCACCCATAACCAAGAAACTTTCTATTTTAGGGTATTTGAGGATATGAAATAGGCTTGAAAAAAATATTTTTAGGCTAGAAAGTGGAAATAAAAAATATTGGGTTTGTTAAAAAACTTGCTTACATGGTCATTTATTTGTGCAATTTATTCAAAGTGCTAAATAGTTTCTTACCCATGGGCGTTGACGGAGTGAGCTTAAACCATGCATCATGGAGCCTCTTACTGCCTTCAATTATAATCAAAACCAAAGCCTATGTATTCACTACCTGGCCAATCTATTGCCACCAAGCATTGTCACTTTTTTCTGTTGAGGGAACGAAAGCAGCGGAGTTGGGTTTTTTGTCAGGTCACGCCCATGGGGACGTGACACCCATGGGTGCTCCTACCTTATATCAATGTGGGTCTTGGTGGAAAAGTTCAGGTTCTTTTCCAAACAAGGATACTAGTAATAATTTGTCTCCTATTTTTTTTTGTTCAATTAGATCCTCCACTAACGTTTCAAACTAAATCAAACGAAATCTAGGTTTTTGAATCCAAATATGAATCCAATATTTCTTAACTCAAACTTTCAATGATAAATATCTAAACTCTCACATTGTTTGGCTAGTGAAAAAACAATGCCTTTCTACCTTGACCCCACATTTACTTATATGCGTTAAACTAAGTGAGATGACTTGACCATCAAATGATTGACTAGTCACCATGGCAAAAAGCATGTTGTAAAGAGTAGCAAAAATTGTTGGAAGAGACAATGGTATGGCAAAGTGCCCACACAATTTAATACAATTGCCAAAGTTGTGTAAATCCACATTACATGCTATCCCCTTGAATATTGCAAGGAGGGCAATATGTAGCCTCATAGTCTTTGTAAATCTTCTTACAATTTGGGATACCTAAAAATATGAGTGCATTCAATGAGGCTATTTCTTACTTTCTATGATGGACCACACATCCACAATTACTTTTTCTAGATGAAAAATGGCTTTCTTACATTTACCGTACTATTATCTGTCATCTATTAGAAAAAATAAACGTCTACAATAACGTTTAATCCTTGAACAATCGAGCTACTATAATACATACTATGTAAGCTGTTGTATAATTGGCATATGCTACCAACAAAAAAATTTAATTTGAGATTTTGACTACCTCACTAGAACAACATTGATCTATATTCTAACTTATTTGATGATCTCAAATGTAATAAAGGTGTGAATGCACTTCAAATACAAGAAAAATACTCCATAGTGTACTAGTCGTAAAGGATTGCTTGGTCGGTCACGAGTTAAAAGTCAAATACACTACTAAATTTGTTGAGTATTCAAGTTCAACAATACTGTTTTTTTCATTTTGATTCAATAACATTGTCATAGACATAGAAATATAAAGATAATCAATAAGAACTAGAAATGAGCTTGGATTCAAAAATGAAGAAACAAATATAAAAGGAGGTGAGCAATGGCTCCAAGAGATGTGTTGTTGAGTCTGAATAGCACTTCAGCCTTGACTTCTATATATATTTTGATCTAAAGTGAAAAAAATATAAAATAAAAGATATTCTAAAGTCAAAAGTAAAAGAAAACAAAACGTTTTGAAGCAACGTCTATAACATCATCATCTTTTCAAGCAACAAGTCCCAAGAGGAGCTATAGGTTTATTAGTATAAAATGATGAAATTCTTACACCATATCCGATGTATTTACAAGATTCTCGGCTGGTTTTCACGTTTGCTCGTTGATATCATAACGGCTCCAGTGTATCAAATATTCTACTTTATCCTACTTTCCTCGTGAATCTAATACTTGTTTTACCTCATATTCATTGTGGTTCTCAATTTTAACATTTGGTAGGAATGGTTGTATTCTTTCTGGAAAATGTAACTGCTAATAAGGTTCTAAAAGAGATACATGAAAAACTAGATGTACTTTCATAGAAGCTAGTAGCTCCAAACGATATATTACTAAGTTGATCTGCTTTAGAATGATAAATGAATCCAAACTCCGGTAGTCTAACTTGTCACATGATCGATTGGTTTTAATATTTTGTCAAATAAGCCATACCTTATCTTGGATTTGAAAATCAGGTGCTTAATTGCAATATTTATCCGCCGTTGTCTTATAAGACTCTTGAACGGATTGTAGTTGAATCTTCAAAATATCTTGAATTTCCGATAATTGCCTTGTAAAGCTGTCAGCTGCTGGGTTACTATTTGCTGGAAAATTTAACAAATCAAGCTTTGGATGATAGCCATAATTAGAATAAAATGATGTTTGTTGAATTGAAGCATGAAAAATATTGTTGTATGCAAATTTCACTAACGGTAAGTATATTGTTTAATTGTCTTGCTGATAATTGATACTACATCGTAAATATTGCTCAAAGATTTGATTAACATATTCTGTTTGATTGTCAGTTTGAGGATAAAAAGCTGAAGAGAGATTGATCTCTATCTTTAATATCTTGAAAAAATGTCTCTAAAACTTCAATACATATTGGGATCCTTGATCTGATATAATATCGTCTAGTAAATCGTGATATCGATATACATTATTGAGAAATAGTTTTGCCATATCTTCACTTGATGAAGTTTTCTTACATGGAACAAAGTGTATTATTTTTGTAAATTGATTTATCACAACAAAAATGTTGTCAAATGAATATGATGGCAGTAAATCCGTAATAATATCCATAGAAACTACAGACCACAGCCGACATGAAATAGACAATGGTTGCAAAAATCCATAAAAGCGATGCCGAAAATTCTTGGATTTTGAACAAATGTTACAAGAAGTAATAAAATCCTTTACACTTTTCCACATTTGAAGCCACAAAAAATTTCAGAAACGAATTTTAAAGTCTTGTTGTATTCAAAATAATCCGCAGCTAGAAAGCCATGACGGAATTAAAAAATGCAAAGCCGTGTTGGATCTCTTGAAATAAATAAACGTTTTTCAAAATATAACGAATCTCCATCTACCTTAAAATTGTCTTCTTTACCAATGCAACATTTGATATCAAGGGCTATACAATTTTCAATAGTTGCAACGCGCACTTGATTGAAAAAGTTTTCATTTATAGGTGATAGTATAATTGTAGTGCAAATGCAAAATAGTTCTGACTTCAATAAAGTCTTTTGCTGTTGATCGAATGTTATTTCTTTAGCCTTGTGCGCAAGATATGACATTCTTGATAAAGCATCAGATAGTTCTTATTGATTTTTCGGTTGATATGTGATAATAAAATCAAATTAGGATGGAGACATATTTGATTGAGTTTGACGCCGATTTAAAACACAAGATGACATAAAATACTTCAAATTCTTATAATTTGTATAAATAGTTATTGGGTGCGTAGCTCCTTTAAAGAAATGACACTACTCTTGAAAGGAATCCATAATAGCAAGAAATTCCTTATCGTGACTCTCATAATTCATCTCGGTAGTAGAAATTTTTTGAGAGTAGAAGGCAATAGAATGAAGTTTCTTGTCTTCCTCCAGTTGTAAAAGTATAATTCTCAAAACAAAATTTGAGGCACTAGTTTCAAAATAGAATGCATTTGAAAAATTTAGGTATACTAAAATTGGAGCTATAGTAAATGCAATTTTTAAATTCTGAAAAACTTTCTCTGCTAGTGGTCTTCACATGAGCTTGTCTTTGCTTGTCAACCAAGTAAGCGGAGCAGTAACTTGAAAATAGCCTTTGATGTAAACCTAATAAAATTTAGTTAAACCAAGAAAATATTGTACGTCTCTAATAGTCTTCGGAACTTTATAAGATAAAATAGTTTTCATTTTCTTAAGATTCATCTTCAAGCCTTCCGTAGTTGCAATGAATTCCAAAATTTCATCTCAATTTGATAAAATAAATATTTCTCTGGTATGGCATAAAGTTCTCGTTTGCGTAATTTTTCAAGGACAAAACAAACGTGTTTTGTATGATCCTCTTTCTTTTTTGAAAATACCAAATTGTCATCTAAATAGATAACAATAAAATTGTCAAAATACTCTCAAAAGATATCATTTATCATATATTAAAAAACTATTGGAGCATTTGTAAGACCAAAAGGTATGACATTATATTCAGAATAACTATATTTTGTATGAAATGCCGTCTTCCATTTGTCTCATTCTTTTAATTGTATAAGATTGTAAGCTCCGCATAGGTCAATTTTTGTAAAGATCTTTGTACTTTCAAATTGATCAAAAAGTCCAGAAATCAAAGGTAATGAATAGAGGTTCTTCATTGTTACCTTATTGAGTCCTCAATAATCTACGCACATTTGTAAAGAGCCATCATTATTTTTCACAAATAAAAAAGGCACTCCAGTTGGCAATTTGGAGTGACAAATGAAGTTTTTAGCCAAATTCTCATCAATATAATTCCGTAATTCCGCCAATTCCACCAATTTCGTTTGTAATAGATTGTAAATTGGACCAAAAAGAAGTTGTGCTCCTTCCTCCAAATCTATAACAAAATCATATGGTCGGTGCTCCGGTAATATGTTGACATTTTTCTTCAAAAAAACATCTTCAAAATCTTTATACTATTCTAGGATACTAGCTGTTATAATTTTTTTTCACTGGTTAGAACTGCATAAATAACAAATGATATATTTTATTTGGTCACTTTTATAAACGTCTTTGCTCTAATGAACATAGATTTCTTTACTTGTGGTTTACTAGTTTGTTTGTTAACAAGTTTCTCAATAGGTTTTTCAATATGTTGTATAATAAGTTTATTGACTGAATGACTTTTGAAAAAAATCATTTTTCGTAATTTTCAGTCTATTGACAGAATGTACTCTTCTAACCATGAAAGATCAAGAATAACATGATTTGACATAATTTTAATGACATTAAAGATAATTTGGTTATTATGGCCTTTGAATATTACCTCTAAAAATATTGTTTTGTGTATGACACAACTAGAATATAAAGGTCGTTCATTTATCACTTCTACATTAATGGGCTAAGATTTCTAAATTAAAGGGAATTTGTAATTTTTAATAAATTTTTTATATAAAAAATAATCAGATGCTTTTGAATTTAATAGAGTAGTGGTTTCAAGTTTTTGAGGACCAACAGATAAATGAATAATAAAACAAGAGGCAGGTTAAGCTGAAATGAAGGAATCTAAGTGTTGTTGTGAAATTGCATTATCCAACCGCACGGTTTTTTTTGTGGCTGAGTATCTTTGTTTTCTTGGACGATAGCAGCTCTAGTTTTAATAATACGTTGACTTGGATTCTTTGGGCAGTTGGAAACTCTATAGCCTCCTTCGTCACAATACAAACATAGTTCTTTCTCCATGTGACGCTTCATTTTTTCCGGAATGAGATGCTTGACACGTATTGCGTTGATTTGCATGTCTATAGTCTTTGAATGTGAAATTGAACTACTTGCCGATATAGATGAGGTAGGACGAGTTATTTGTTTATTTAATGGAATCTGGTCTTGACGTCATTGAAAAAGTTGGTTGTCGCATTTAATCGCTTGGCTAATTGCTTCATTTAACGTTTACGGATCAGGAGGTGATAAAAGTAAATCTTTTATATAATTTTTTAATCCCCAATAGAATTGGCTCATGAGGGTTGTTTCATCCCAATTGATATCACACGCAAGTTGTCGAAAGTCTAAAGCGTAAGCCGATGCAAAGCGTGTTCCTTATCTTAAAAAACCAAATTTTTGTAGTAGCCCAATGAATTTTATCATGTTTACTAAAAGCTTCCTCAAAGGCTTCAAGAAAAGTGTCAAAGTTGCTTAATATAGGTGAGCATTTCTTAAACAAAGGAGCAAACTTTAATAAAATTTGTTCTGTAAGTAATATTCCAATCAATTCAACTTGTAATTCTTGTGTTGGATAGTGTCCCGATTGTAAAGCAATTATCAATCGAATTAGATTGGCAAACCCTCAAAACTTAGAGTGCGTGCCATTGAATTTCTCAAAAAGATTAACACAAGGTTTCTTTTGTTATAGTGGTGGTAATATATCTTGTCAAACCATAAGTGAGACTTCTCTTTCTGAATTGGCAGAAGATTGGCTTTGTTGAAAACCACCAATAACTCCTTCAATTGTTGTGGTCTAATGTGACAACGTGGTGATAGCATCAAGGATGGCTTCTAATTTAAACTCTACAGCTTTGCGCATGACAAAATCTTGAGGTTCAGCCATACTATGAGACGGAAAATAACAAGGTTTATAAAATAAAAATAAAATATTGGTTAGAGAGGGTAAACCGCAATCTTTAAACCTTCAAACCTTCAAGGAGAGGAGATGTCCGCAACTCTCACAAGAAGAACAAGACACAAATATTGTAATGAATGATATATCAAATTAGAGGGGGTAAATTGCAACCTCTAACAAGGGTTCTGATATTTAAGTGAAATAAAACTTAACAAACTGTCATGGACATAGAAATAGAAAAATAATCGATAAGAACTAGAAATGAACTTGGATTCAAAAATGAGAAATAAAACATTAAAGGAGGTGAGCAATGGCTTCAAGAGATGTGTTGTCGTGTCTGAATAACACTTCAGCCTTGACTTCTATATATATTTTGATCGAAAGTGAAGGAAATCTAAAGTAAAAGATACTCTAAAGTTGAAAATAAAAAAAAACGGAACGTTTCAAAGTAACGTCCCTAACAAACACTAATTTTTCTTTTTTTTATTCTTGAGGAAAATTTGGTACAAGTTTTTTTTGACTTAAGATATGTTCACATTTAGTGTTAAGAGTGGTAATAATAAAGGAAAATTAAATGCATTTAGATACACCTTTAGACTGCATTTATATTGCTAATATCCCTCCTAGCACCAAGTGTGAACATACCCTTAGCCATGTTTACATTGATGGCTTTCCAATTGAGCGATAACCTTATTCCTAATTTTGATGCGTCAGCAGTAGAGTTCTATTAATTAATTCCTCAAGTGCATTATAATATTGCATATCAGTTTGTGATTTCGATGGCCAGCATTTAGGAGAATTTACCATGATTGTCAATTCTTATTGGTTGGTGGATTAAACCAATAAGGTTCACTACTCTCTTCCTATAAAAGACCAATGAAGAGACAAAAGGATTTGTATAGAATTTGGGCATGTAGAAAATATTGTATTGAATCAAATATTCCTTATCATTTTGGTTATAAGCTGGAAACGGAAAACAATATCTAATCAGTATCGGAGTTGGTTCTTTGGAATATGCTCTTAGTGACCACTCTGTTAAAGCTGTCTCTATTCCATGGAGAGCAATGTTGACTAGCAGTGGGAACATCACGCAATAGGTGAAAATAATTCAACTAAATTATGCAAGCCTACATGGGAATAGTCAATGGTTCAACTGACCAAGCCTAGTTGCGCATGGTTCAACTATCTAAGCCTAGTTGGGAATGATTGAACTCTTTGTTGAATGGTTGAATTATTTAAGCCACACGGATTCAAGTGGTAAAAGCTATCCTTGATGCCTACCGGTTAGAATATAGACCTTGTAAAGTATCAACATGTTCCTTCTCCAATGAATTTTTGGGTTTCCATGCAACAACAAGGTCATGTGGTGCTTCAACATAGGTGGATGTAGCATTTTGGGAGAAGTGTTAGCTTATTGGCTAAAATTCAATAACCCTTTGATCCTTCCTAAACATGGATTGGATGTTCTTTGATGATAAGCACCTCTCCAATAATCAAATTTGAATTTGTGACCACCTCATCAATTGCCAAGGTCAAAGCCATCAAGCCAAGGCCAAAAGTACATATATTGATAAATTATTATGTTTATTAATGAGTTTTACATTGGCTAGATTATACGTTTTCTACCTTTGTTTGTTGGATATTGACTAATGTGACAAAAGCATATTTGTATATTTGACTTTCTAAAAGTTCAAAGTTTGGAAAGAACAACTCTTAATTTAGGATCATTGCAAAATAATGTCATGATTTTTTTAGAGGAATACAAAGGAAATTTGGGTATTTTTATAAGTTGGTGTTAATCAAAATTTCATTTGTTTACAAACTCGTGTGTGCTAGAATGAATGTTCATCCACATTCTTTTGTCAATCAATGAACATTACCAAGTCAACCAATATATGGTTAAGGTTTTTTTTTCAAATTAGTTTGGCTTTAGATGCATAGGTATTGGCTATCAATGGCTATCAATAGAGACAATGCCAATTCTAAAGCTCCAAAGATTCACTAAGGTTGTGAACAATATTTTTTTAGTGAGGTTTTTGGATTATTTCTATTCCGTATCCGACTTACTACTTTTGATTAATTTGTTTAATGTGCACCAAGGTCTCAAGAATGAGTTTAGAGGTGTTTTTTTCATGTTCATCAAATTATTCAACTCAATTTTTATAATCAAATACAATTGATTGCATAGTGGAGTTGCTATATTAAATTCAAGACAAATTTAAAGCACTCCAATGTCATGAAATAATTATAATAGGGATAAGAGATGCTCAAAAAATGGAATTAGTCATACATAGAAACAAAATTTGAAAGATTCACTCATTGGTTAGATGTAGAAGTTATAATTTGATAAGTGATGAGATTGAGGATTTGGAAAGATTGATATTTAGAAGGAAATTCAACAGTGATTAGATATGACATGAAATAATTTGATTTGAATGAATATACATGGATGCAATAAGAAGATTAGATAATGAAAACCGCAAATTAATTATGGAATTATTTAATGAAATCAAAGCCTCTCAATGGATAAAGACTAATTGGAGAAGAAAACATGAAGAAGAATGAAGGAAAATGGAGATTAAACAAAGGAAATGAAGATTACAAGAATAAAGATGAAAAGGAAAAATGAAGCAATGGAGAAGATGAGTACTTGAGGGTAATGAAGACAGTGGTGAAAATGACTATGAAGTTGCAGATAAAAGTAATAGGAACAAGTTAGTGTCAAGGGCATAGTTTGAAAATAATCACAAATAGAGCATAACTTCATTGCAACTATTCTAACATTTGATTATTAACCCAAAGCAATTAAATTTTGATCATGAAATTGCAAGAAGTGCCATGAACAATCAAGTGCATTTTGGAAAGTGTGGCAAGAATTAACTTAAGGAGCTCACAAATAACTTACAATGTTGGTAAAGAGAAATTGGAGGTACCATATGTTGAACAATGTGTGACCAACTAGTGACAACCAATTGTCAAAAATAAAACAACTGTCAAAACCAATAACAAATAAAGATATTGGTAAAAGGTGAACAAGAACAACATTGAATAGTACAAATAACATAGTAGTAATAGTTTGTACATGTGTCCCTATTTAAGTTTATTTTTGTGATTTTGAATCTTAATTAGTAAATTCCTAAAAACTCAGCATTGTAATTGTTAGAGAGATTTTTAACAAAACATTAATGAAATCCAGCAACAACTTTTTCTAAATTTATTTCAATGCTTGAATTATAAAAAAACAGATCCATAAGTAAATTCTCGATGTTAATTGATTGTTGTGTAAGATTTATTTATGTTAAACAAAATTTAAAGTGAAAACAACAACTACCGGCATTGACAAGCCTGCTCACCGTATGACTTGTAAATGTGAGTTTCAATTTTCTAAACCATTGCATGTCAAAGCTACGTTCTAAAATAAAGTCACAAGAGGTGTCACATGTCTTGGATTTTGTCTAGAGATGTTGCTGTTTGTACTCTTTTTGAGATACCTTGCAAAAACACAATCAAATTAGAGCCGGGTTTTGTTTTTGTTTTGGTTAGGGTAAAGCCACTCGCACCCCAAAATGCACCCAGGTCAAGGAAAATTGGTTAAAATTGGAACAAATGAATGATTCATTCAAGTTCATCCAATATGTTTACTGCAATGCTCTACTTTCATTCAAAATCCGACTAACTTGGTGTTTATGTAAGGATAAGGTGGCAATTCTATCCAATTTTTCACCCAAATTGTAATGATAGCTAGTGTCAATTTGAGGTAATATTTTAGGCAAAAATTTGCTAAGAAAAAAGACCTACATTAGGGCCAGGTCAAGTTAGGGTGTTGAACCCGGCTTGGAACTTATAATTGAAGCTCAAAATCTAGTGGATAAGAGTTGATCTAGAGCTGACATTTTAGTACACCTAAAGTCTCCATCTTTTTGAGAGTTGAAAAAACAAAAAATTAACTCTGTTTAATCCAACATGTCTCTTGAGAAACGGGAACACCTCATTTATTTTCAAAAACGGAGGAAACTAAGAACTTTCTCTATTTTGTAGGAAATCTATTGTTAACCAAACGTTTGATTAACAATTCTGAGGGAATGTAGATCCTATGTCTTATAAGGACTTGGTAAATTACGTGTGATATTCAGAAGTATTTAGCGGCTAATTTACTCCTTTACAAACTCTAAGCTATGATTGACAATCTACTAGCAATAATAGGTATAAATAAACTTATAATCTAATCAAGGGAACAAACAACACTTTGAGTTTGAGCTCCTGTATCACAAAATACATGTTTTCACTAGGAGCTCAATTGCACAAATCCTTTAATCAATGATTTGCACAAAAAGAAAAAAGAAAAAAGAAAAAAGTCCTCAAGAGGCTAATATTTTCAAGAATTAGGCCAATTGGCATAATTAAATATTGATATAATCTTTGATGGGTAGTTGCAAGTTCAAACTTGTTGAATACAACTAAACCTTAAACTTGTGCTCCTAACCCTTATGTGGTAATTTTGCTAACTCTCAAGTTAATAATTTATTGCACCAAACAACTTATACTAGATAGTCAACACCTATTTTATCTCTTTTCACCTCAAGAGATTATTTTAAGGTTTTTAACTCAAATGCAAATTAATTTTTTTTCAAATTTGCGTTTATAAAGGACAATCTTTACATTTCCACCACCCTTTCACTAGGTGAAACATTAGAGTCTTGCCACCTTTGGAACCACATGTTGTAATGAATTTAATAAAGAACCAAGAAAGAAGCAAGTTTTTGAAAATTTGAGGGAAATCCTATGCAATATTAAAAAAAATCATTTTTGAACTGACTCTAGTGGGCAAGACTCAAATAGTGATAACAAATAAAATTAGTTCTTGATACAGATTTGGAGTAGCAACAAAAAGAGACAATCAATCTCATTTAAGATAGCAGCATCCATAAGCGTTGCATCCCCATGTCTGTCACCTGACAGTGGTAGGGCTAATTAATAAAAATTCAAATGGTTATGGGTGATTGAGTGATGGTTATGGGTGATGAAGTGATGGTTGTGGGTGACTAGCATGAGGTTTTGAGTATCCATCTCACTATTTAAGAACCAACAAGCCTTGTGATTAGCATCTCTTACACATGGTTCTTACAATTTCAATGATTTTGGATTTTGAAAAATCTTTGTGAACAAATGCTTGCAATTGGAACTTTGAAATTGATGCCAATATTTTTAATTTCCATTTCCTACCTTACAGTATTTTTTTCAAAGTTAGTCAATTGTTTCACCTACTCCAAAACCCTTATTTCCACGCTTATGGGTGCGCCTACCTTATGTCCGTTTCCAAATATGAAAAAGATGATTCAAAGTATAAAGTTATGTTTTATGTTGAAAATGAAGAGCTCCTCTAAGACAATGGTACTGTTCTCCACCAACAGTAAAATGTATTATTGTCAACTACATTATAAATAGTTTTTTTTGAATCTTTTTTCTTAGTGCGACTTTGTTTGCTTACTTGGCTTAGTATATTGAAAAATATTGGCTTCAATATTTACTGGTGGTCACAACAACAAAAGTTGATTTACACATGTTGCAAGAAGAATCAATTTTGAAAGATTAAGTAGGGTTTTCTTTATTGAAAAAGTATAGACTACATAACAATCATTAGTGTCTATATCATTCTTACAAACGGTGGAATTAGTGATACATGAAACAAGGTTTAATCACATTGAATCAACTACCACCATATCAAAAAAATGTAATAAATGACTAAATCACAATAGATGCACCAAAATTGCACAATTGCAATTAATTCATTATGTAGTCTTTGCATATCTGTTCAATTGTTATGCAATTGTTGTTTGTTGTGACTTAGTCATTTATGATCATTTTTCTTGCGCCATACATGGTACAAATGGTCCTCAAAGGGTTAACAAGAGAATTTTGAATATTGAAAGAACAAAGCAGAACCAGCGCATAGAATGTTTCGAAAATAAGATTAGTAAATAATCACGTTGACTTAGAAAAGACGGGATTTTGCCACAAAAGTACACATCGCTCATTCATTTGACATAAAAGCAAGAGAGTACATCTGAGCATCTTCAAGAGGGATATGAAAGTTGAGAGTTCATCTCAAGCTCCAAGCTCAATAATAATTTCCTAACGGCTTGGTTCATGCTCGGCCGTTTCATCACTAAAGTAGCACTTTATATAGCACAATATTCTTGACCATCCACATTCATTTACTAGGACACATACAGTAAAACGCCATATTCATTAATTTGGGAACTTTGTTCAAATTTGAGACTTCAGAAGGTTTAAGGTGATCACCTTAAATTTAGCTGTAGGTTTAAGTAACTTTTTTTTGGTACACTTGTCTTCACTTGAGAAGAGGAATTTGCGAGGGAAAAAAATCTTAGTGTCTCAAATTGAATTTGATACATTTGAATTTGGTTTAAGGTAATTTTTTGGGTTTAAGGTGAAGTTTAATTTGGGAATAGTGTTTTCCCAATTTAACAAAGATGAGGTTGTAAGGTAGGAGGCTCACAAATGGAGCATTTAAGGGTTGAAATTAAATTTTGGGAGGTGAAATGTCTTGAAATAGTTTTTGGTAAATCTTCCTTGAAAGACAAGAGGAGAATTGACATCTAACCTGAGTTGTTTCATATTTTTTGAAACTTTGTAGAATTAGTTATAAAATTTTGAAGTGAAAAGGCCATAAGTCTCTAAAATGGTGCACCTCCTCAAATGCACATGACCTGTACATTGCTGCAAGATTATGAAAAACAACATATACAAAGTACATTTGAAAAGGTGCACCATTTTCGAGCATGCACCAAATTAGAACCTCCTACCTTAGGTCTATTTCCGACATTGGGTATACAAATAAAGACTCTTAGTTTATTCACATAGTTTTCAAAAATTACAAAAGTACTTACTAAAATGCCTAGAAATCCCTTTTAACTGATTCCCAATAGAATCCTGGAGAAATTGCGCTAGTCCAGCAATAAAGACTGAGCTCAAATCATGATTTATTTGGAGAACATTTACTGAGAGGGGGGTTAGCGTTAGCTTAGTAGAGTCTTGGGATGTCCGTCGAGATTCGGTACTGCCGGGCCATACAAGTGCGGCGCCACGCGAGGCGATGCAACCGCCATGAGCTTGCAGCTGCGAGAGTTCGAGAATCCAGGCGCTTCGGCCATGTCGACGTCGTGGGCATGCACACCCTCGGGGAACGACCACGAGAATCCGTGGAACAGGCGCGCCAGCGACAGCAGCACCAGCGTCGTGCCGAGGACGTACCCGGGGCACGCGCGTCGCCCGTTGCCGAAGACGTAGAGGCGATCATCCGTCAACCCTGGCGATGAGTCCGCCCATCGATCCGGGTCGAAGTGCAGAGGGCGATGCCAGACGTGGCTGTCGCGGCCCAGCGAGAACAAGTTGATGAGGATGGTGGTGCCCTTGGGAATGTGGTACCCCGCCAGCTCCGCGTCTTCCATGGACAGTCGAGGCAGCGTGAAGCAGTTCGCCGGGTGCAGACGCAAGGTTTCCTTCACGATGCTCATCAGGTATGGGAAACTCGCCATGTCGGATTCTTCTACGATGCGGTCGCGGCCTACCACGGCATCTAGCTCGGCTTGCAGTTTTTGCTGGACGTCTGGGTGGCGGATAATCTCGGTCATGGCCCACTCATTAGTCGTCGTGGATGTGTCGGTGGCTCCCAACATGTCCTGAAATTTATGTGTCGGTATTTGATTAGCACTACAAACTCGACGTCTATAAAAATAATCCTTCAGCCGGATTTCAACGATTTCAGTTGTCCGACTAAAAGCCTGAAATGCAGTACTTGTCACTTCGGTAACATTCAAGTGGTGAAAATTAGGACATGTAAGTACTGAGATGTATTTGTAGTAGGCACTCAAGTTCCTCGTTACAGGCTTGTTTTAGGAGATGAAACACAATTTTGGCATATCTGGGTAGAGTTTGTTACAACTCTACTGTACTTGTGACTATTGGAGACAAAACCACTTGTGCCAATTAGATTGAAATTGCTTAAGGGCCACCATGAAATATATGAAGAGTCAGTTCTGCTCAGGGAGTTTTTTTGTTCCTTCACTGGCCGAGAGCCGTGAACCCTAGAGTACACTAGAGTGCATGATGGCTAAGGGAAACACAAATAGATTCATCCATGTGTTCCCGTTCTTTCGTAAAAGTTTCTACTTTTAGTAACTTTTTTATAAGCATCGGCGAAACTAATGAAAGGAATTTGGCGATTTTGTCAGTTCTTTCAAACAAATTTCAATGTTTAGAGATAAGGTAGCCAGTATCTAAATGAGAGAAGATTCTAGCAAAAACACAAAATTGCCCAAAACAATTAACTGGTTTGGTTCGCTTATTATGTTACAAGAAAACAGGTGACTGAAATCGTAGTGGTTCCTAGTTAAGTGGTTTTAGAATATGTCAATTTTGTGAAATAACGAAACCCAAGGCCATCTCAAATCTATATTAGTCCATTTATGGCCAGCTCTGGGTACTTGAACATCACAATTTGGAGCTCTGAAGGACGATTGTTGATGATATTGATTGTATTTTGAATATGCACGTGGTGGACTTCGTAGTTCAGCAGTGGACTTACACTGATACAAGCCTTGATGGCTCTGTCATCAAGCTGGGGCTCTCCATCGACACCGGGAGTGTCAAGCATCGTGCTTATGATATCGTCAGGCTTTCCCCCCGGCAGCCTCCCAGATGCAAGATCCCGGTGCTCTTGAATGATGGCATCAAGCACGCGGTCTTGAAGAAGTCGCACCTGAATATAGCCAAGCAATTAATCTAACATTTTTAGTCTTTCACAGGGACTACTTCACCTTTTGAATCCAGGCTTCTTATAACCAAATCGTGTATTCCTGGGAACTTAGCATTATACATGTCTTGTAAGCTTCTCAGCACTTTGACTATGCTATATTGACACGGTTGCTTTGGAAAACACTCAGACACTTGGCATACTGAACTCCAAATTTGAATTGAGCCTTGCATGTGATTGATCACCTTATGCATGTCTTGGATAGCGCCATTTGGGTCAAACCAGTACCCCAGAAACGGTAGATAATCCTGAACCGGCATGTATCCCATGATGCGCAGCGCTTCATGAACAACATGCTTCAGATCGTGCATTCGCGAGCTCAGGTTCCCCAGCAGCAGTCGACACATCACGTTCAGCGAAAGGTTGGTGAACTGCTCCCTCATATCAATCACCTACGTACAAGAAATATCCATCGAATTGCCAAAGTTTAAGGAAAAAAAAACAAATATATGTTAAAAGTGCTCAAAAGTAATCTTTTCTACAGAAAGTGCGAAACTTGAACCTAGATCTATCTTAGCTTTTTAATCTATTGAACATTTTTGGGCACCTGCCCCTGAACACCCTTGCACGAAAAAATCGTCGTACTTTCTCATCATATCCAACATCCTTAGAAAAAAAAGACAAATCACTCACTAAGCATCATGCATACTCACTACTGCAAATATCAAAGTTTTTGGGACATATGAATTTTGCCGAGGAATGGTACTATGAGAAACATACGGACCGTAGAGTACCCGCGTAGTAAGGAAGTGTGCTTCAAATGCGACAGTATCATGTAAAGAGTCCTCGAGGTAGCTCAGGAATAGATATGAAAGTGGTCCTTTGAATGGACCTCTTTAAGTCATAGAGGGAAAGGTGTATTTTATTGCAATAGCCAATCATATTCCTCAATTTCAGCTCATCTCTTTATAAATTACAAAGAAACGATTTATGAGAGACAGAAATAGGTGTGTGTAATTGAAAATTTTGAAAATTCATGAACAATTCAATAAAGCTTAAAAAAAAATGATTTTTGTGGTTATACTTACCTTTAGCATCTATTTCTCTTTGCCTGAAAATTACACAAAAATTTTCATATCCTGAAAAGCCCATGGAAAAGCAGACCAGCCTTTAAAGTGACGCATTTAGAGCATACTACCTTAGTAATGGACAGAGGGAACAAGGTTCCAGACTTCAGTAGCTAAGTACTTACAAGGTGATTTATTTTGATTTTCCATCTAAGAAAAAAGGATGAGTTTTCTCTTCATAGGTAAGAATACTTGGTATTAAGAGTGGTAATATTGAAAGAAAATTAGATGCATTTGAACATACCTTTAGACTGCATTCATATTGCTAATACTCCTCCAAACACCAAACACCAAGTGTGAACATACCCTAAGTTTACTCAAAATTGTTACGGCTTTGGCGAATCGGTGATTTCTAAGGAACAGAGTGCACGCTACCTTTCCTTGCATGGCCGCATCCGCAATAACGCCCTTGATCACCCCCAAGTTTTCGGCATTTCGATCCTTCGCCGAGCTCTGCATCCGCTTGGGAGCCAAGAGCTCGTTGACACACAGGCGCCGCATCTGGCGCCAGTGAGTTCCATAAGGCGCCATGATGAAGTCCAGCTGGTCGTAGACCAGGAGCTTGGTGAACGTGGACTGAGGTCGGGAGCAGAAGACGTGGTCCAAGTCCTTGGTGACTCGGGAGATGAGCTCCATGGAGTCGATCACCACGGTCGGGCGTTGGCCCAGGCGCAGGAACACGATGTGGCCAAACCGTTGGGCCAGCGCCGCCATGGTGCGGTGCGGGTGCGTTCCCATCTGCAGCAGGTTGCCCACGATTGGCAGCCCTCGCGGGCCTGGCGGCAGCGGCAGTCGGTGTTTATGTGACCTGAACAACAGCGAGTGCGAGCTCACGACTGCAAGTACCACAACGCACAATCCAGTGACGACGTAAAAGCTGTCCTGCAATACTACCTCCATGCTGCCTCCATTCCCGTCCACTGTCAATTGTTTGCTTCGGAGATCGACAAAGGCCATTGAATCCAACAGTCTAGGCAACAGTCTAGTAGAATCTAGCAACGCACTTTCATCCACTGTAAGTTAGCTAGCTGCTTCAGCTATGAACAAAAACTTTGTGCAGTCTAGAAACCAGAAGTGCGTGCTGGGCGCATCGATCACTCCACTGGGAAGAATTAACCTAATTGCTTAGTACAGTCAAACCGAGTTGCTAATTGCATTGATTGTAAGGTATGGTTGGGACTTTCGTGGCGATTTAATAGCAGCAACTGCGAAGTTGAGCAATGTTGGGAGCAGAGCGCACAATTGGCATGAGCCTGTGTTTGGCAAGTGCGTGATGGTTGTTTACGTGCCAGCTTGATCGGGGAATCGGGGGACTCAAGTTGAGCCTAATGCACACAATCTTCACTGGTTATGGGGATCACGTAGTTTACGCTGGTGAGAACAAAGCGATAACGGAACTCAAACCACAACTTTTTTGCAAGGGTACGTTGTGAGCATGCTAATATATGCGGGAGAATTACGGCCGGGAGTCAAATTTTGCTGCTCATTTTGAACCTCAGTGCACGAACTTTTCCCGGGCTGGGTCAATGGCCAGAAATGTTACCTTTGCAGTATAATTGCTCTGTGATTGTGGCTGACCGGGACTAGACTTAGATGCAATCATTGGTGGAGTTTCATGTGTCAACGCTTACATTCGTGATGTCTGTGGGGTATTCATGCTGTATGTAGTAAATGTTAAATTGTAGTAAGTTGTGATTCTTACCAACTAGCAATTGTTCCGGCGAGATGTAAACTGTAGCAGTGCCCACAGAGAATAACAGTTGAAGAATTTTCGCACGGTGATCTGGGATCATTTCAAATTTAGAAGGCTGTATGACTGTGGATATCTGCACACTCTTCGTTGTGACTTGTGATGTTCTACACCATTCTTCAAATATCACTTCAGAAAACTAAAAGCAACCTTCAGAAGGTGCCAAAGCGAAATTCTCTGTTTGTGGGCAAGAAATGAAGCGTCAATTCTGGCAGCAAACAAGGAGGGAGTTACTCTCGTTTTGGCTGTGATTTTACAGCTTACATAAAAAACAATGAAGCTCACTTGTAGATTCCACAACATTTTCGCCTTGTAAATATGCATATTTGATCTTTGAATATTAAAGCCAGCATCAGTTTGACATAAATGATAGGCCTGCATGAGTTAGTTCAATTAAAAATATTCAGAGTTTTATGTTGCATTCTACTTCCATGAAGTCATGTAGTGTCGATAAGCTCTTAGGTATATAATTCCTAGCAGGAGCCAAAGTTAACAAGTTGCGTAATATTGAGCTTTAGAATTATAATGATCGATTCGTACTCTCGGGTACTGCGAACTCAAGGGTCTCTAACTCTATAAAGAAAGAGACAAGTCTGTTTCCAACTAAAAAGAGGACTTGACTGTTTTGGTTGCTTTGACCGGGATAAGTGTATCAGGCTATTACTCTATCAGCCATGCACGTCTGAATCCCCAAACCATAAAAGCCGGTCAGGCTTTGACTTGCTCTTGCAGCAAAGAATTTGTCCAGGAATGCTTGATAGATGTGTGGTGTCCAGGAAGGCATTGATGCAGATCTGGTCATGAACTATGTTGCTACTTCCACGCATTTTAAGCATGCAAGCTCACCAGCTCACGTCAATTGTCATACAACAAGACCTTCATGAGCATTCACACTATCCCATGAAAAAGACCAACCACACGACTAGGAAGAATTGAATAAAAAGCCAACCAAAGGCCAACCACCCGACTGGGAAGGATATAAAAAACAAAAACAAAAAACCAATCAGGAGCCAACCCCTCCCCCCCCCTTGAATAAGATATAAGTAAATAACACCAATTATCCAACTCTGCTAAAGCAAATTTATACAAAACATAGCAAGCCGTTGGATGGGCTGTCATTGAGCAGTCCAGATGCAAGATAAATTGATCATTACTTTTTGAGTGTGCCGCCCAAGAATTAGGGCCAAATTATACCACTTTAATACGTTTTAATTGAATGAGCCATCACCTCTGATGGGTCATCATTATTTGGTGTGCATTGCCTCAAAATTGATATTTTTTTGTGGTCTTCCCTCTTCTCAACGCGGCTCGCTCTTCCTCTCTTAACCCAAAAGTGAATTGCATTTCCAGGGCTTCTAGGAATTTTCTCTAATTTGAACTAAAAGTCAATATTTTGATAAGTTGGATCAATTATTTTTGGATTGTAATAGTATAAAATCAAACTAGACATGTTAGAGATCACATTAGAAAAGAAAATACAACAGTATTTCTTATGGATTGAAAAATTATAATGTTTGATCATGAGTGTGTTAAAACTATGAAAGTGATTTGAAGTCTTTCAATCTTCTTTTCACACATGTCAAATCAAAAAAGTTGGTTACCAAAAAAATATGAGATTAAAGAACCTAACATGTATAATCCCAATCAATTTATGACTTCTCAAAATCTACTCTACAATTTTTTTAAATGAATTTCTAATGTGATTTTTTCTCAAAGATCTAGTGTATTTGAGGCTCATTCCCAAGAGCCTCAACACTACAGAAAGTCAAGATTGCAATAAACACCCATGCACAAAATCTTGAATAGAAAAATCATAGTTAATCATTTGCAAGATTAGATTGTTGAAACTAAAACTAAATTTCAGAAAGAAATTTTCAAAAATATAATTTACTAAAAATAGTAATTTGGTTAGGTTTTAATTTAACCTCAAGAATTGGTCGAGGACAATTTTTGTCCCCAATAACGCTTTTGGGTTAAGTTTAATGCCACTTGCTCTTCCTCCCTCCTGATATCGCTCGCTCTTCCTCCTTTCTCAACGCCGTTCTTTCCACGTCGCTTTTATTTTCTTTCTTTTCTTTCTTGAGGCAGCTCTTCCTTCATTTCAACCACGAGAGTCACAAGAGCAACGTAAAGAAGTTGTGTGGAGTTTAAGGACTAGCTAAGGGATGCAACATAAACAATAGGAATTCCAATGCTTCAATTTTTTGTTTCATTATGTGAGAATTGTTGATGTAAAAAGGAAGTAGCCACATTGTTTGTGGTTTAAAGGGTTCAAGTCCCTTGATATGAAAGTATAGTAAGCATAGGTTAAAAAACATTGCTTTTTGATGGTAAATTTTTATCACGCCTGAATTGTGCTTTTGTGGTTCATAAGAGTTTAAGAAATGACACTAAGTATGTTTCAAAGTTTATAAGCTGTAAACACCATATTTGTTAATCTGGGAAAAATGGAGGTACCATTTTGTACTCCACCTTAAACTCAAAAAGTTATCTTTAACCAAATTTCAAGGTATTAGATTCAATTTGAGCTACTAAGATTTTTTCCCTCGTAAATTCCTCTTTTGAGGTGAGGGCATGTGTACAAAAAAAAAAAAACACTGAGCCTGGTTTTAGGAGATCTCCTAAAATTTTGAAAGTCCCAAAATGTACTATTTTTCCCAAATTAACAAATATGGTGTTTATAGCTTGCAAAGGTAATAAAGTAGAAGCGCAACATTTTGAATCATTCAAAGAGATTGCAAGAGGAGGAAAACTTGTTGCAAAATTGAAATTTGCAATCAAAAAAAGTGTTAGAAATAAAAATCTTATTGTAAAAAAGCTGAGTGTGTGCTTCAAAAAAACAACTATAGTAAAACGCAAGAGATGGATGTTGATGTGACCATTGTTGTGGACAATTTTGACATTACAATTGAGCACCATCAAGCACTCCATCCATCATCTAAAGATGAATTGTGGGCTGCTCGGGGCTTAACCCCTAAGCATCCCTAGTTGTTTTGAGTTTTGTGGGTGATTTTTGACATGTCTCTTTTATTTTGATGTCGAGATATCAAAAATTGAGATCGGGCTAATTTTACCATTGAATGAGCTGCATAGCTTGTAGCAGCACCGGTTTGTGAAAAATTTGAGGTTGGTTACCACACCTTTTGCAAGATTATATCAGTCAGCATTGGGTTTTAGGTCCACCTCCAAAATTTGGGTACATTTTGAGATTTAGAAGGTCTCCTACTATAATCTTGAAGGGAAGGTCCTCCACAGTCAAAGGAACCTGGGTAGCCGATGTGCTATCCCCTCAGCAATGAGCGCAATAGCTCAAAAAAGGAAATTGGGTTGTACCCCCAAATCTGAGATAGCTTTCAAACTAGCGTCCCAAACCCTAAGAGCAGATTGCCACTCTCCCCCATGAGTAGTACCTCTACCCGGAACCCCAAGTACAATCATGGGTGAGTACACTCTCCATCAAAATGAGATTCTTTGCAAACTTTAATTTCAAGCAACCACATTTTGGTTTGTGGGGCGCTTAGGGGTTAAAGTACATATACTCATTCTCACTTGCTTGTTTGGGAAGATGATTTCTTTATCTTATAGAAAAGATAAATACACTAGGTGTATAAAAATTAGGATATGTATTGAAAAAGGGAAAATTTTATGGATACCCTTGAAGTTTGTCATATTTATATAGATACTCGTGGTTTTCAGAAATTGCAAAAATATTCTTGAAACATAATTTTTAGACATTTGTTCTATTGTGCATGACACTTCTTTCTCTCTTGTGCACACATGCTGCTTCTTTTTTGTTCTATTGCACTCTTTGCTTTAATATTGATCATGAAGAAAGTAACTTACACAACAAAACAAATGCTTGAAGATTATGGTCCAAGAATAATTCTACAATTTCTGAAAAACCAGGGATATCTGTACAAATATAACAAATTTCGGGATATTCATAAAATTTTCCCTTCAAAAAATATAATACATTGGACTTTGCTAGTTTGCTGGTCAAAACAGAATTTGTGATATCCAAATAAACATAATGAAATATTTTGAATCTTCTCCAGACAATAAGATATGAAAGCAATTATATCAATACAACAATGGCAAATATTCCCGAAGATTAAAATAATTGGATATAGACTCATTTATCATAGAATGTGTTTAGATGAAATTTAAATAAATGAATGCAGGATCATATTTGTTATTTAATTTGATACACAGAATAATGTTATGCTAGTTGCAACAATTTAAGAACACAATAAACAGTGATATATGAGCATATTAAATTGTAAGGTAAAAAAAAGAACACCGTGTAGTACAAGGTTAGCATATGGAAAAACCGAATATCTAGTGATTCTAATTGAATCTTAAAATCCAAGGATATAGACCTAAAAATACTGGCTAGACTAAATTTCGATTGGAAAAAAAAATGGTGGGCATTTTAGCCATCCAAGTTTCAAGTATAATAACTATGTGCTAGTCTGTTAGACCTTCCTCAACTAAGTTGTTCATTAACCTCTTAGAGCCGGAGGCAGAAACTGCCTTCTTAGGTTTTGAAATGAAATTTAGGGTGTGTTACTAATTTTGGATCATGGGTTGATCAATTACAAACATGTAAGGAATGAAATCTATTTTCACGCGCATTTGTTTGATTAAAGTTTGAAATTACATCTTGTTGTGCAGAGAATGATTCATCATAAGGGGTATCAAAAAATTTGAGTGTTTAGTACAAATCACTCACTAAAATACCAACAAGAGGATGACATTGCTTGATGTCTTTAGGGACCAAGTAAATAGTACCATGACAACAACCAACCCAATTTTTCTTTGGCTTTGTACACCCTACTTGAGCTTTTCAATCCTTTTAGCATTGCACCGTCAAAATCACTTATATATTGTCATGCTTCTTTTGAAAAAACACATGGTCATAGATCAATACTATTCAAATAACTTCTCCGGTTGGATTTTCTAATCATTCAAATCTCATTTTTCTAAAAATGATAAAAAATTCAGGATCTTTTTCACAATTTCTGCACCCTAACCATCCATGCCTTTCATTCATCAAATACAACAAATGGTACAACTTTTTCCCAAAATCCTAAGTTCAAGCCCTTCAACATGCCACATATAAGAAAAGTGCACAATTTCAAAATCTAATTCTATTGTAGTTGCTTGTAGGAGCCATTCATTCAACTTGTACAATCCAACCTTAATCCAATGCAACAACTTTCACTTAACAGATGCAGCACATATCATAAGCAGATAGGTCCAAAAATTTATGTGCTTATCTTCCAAGACCGCAATTTACATTGGTATGGTTGGATTGTGCTTTTTACATTTGACCTAATTGAAAAAAAGCCTAAAGCAGTTAGTTTTTTTAAAAGAATAGCCTGCTTGGAAAGCTGGCGGCCCTAAAGGGTTAATAATTGTTTTAATTACACAGCACAGTTTTCTACACATATTAGTTAGTTACCAAATATGCTTTATTTGAGGGAACTACTTAAGTCACACCCAAAATTGCTAACTCCACACCCCTATGAGCATGTAATTTGAGAATTTTATGATGTTTTTTTTATTCAAGTGGTCCATCATTCATACAATCACAAAATGATCAACTCCTTGAGAGAAAAACAAACACACACAAACTTATGTTGTACTTTTATTGAACCATTGCTATTTTTTTAAAATATTTTTGCTTTAAGCAATTCAAAAGTCCTATACTATTAGTTTCAAATTCAAGTACTTCCATTTTTTTGATATAGCCTTAGAATGATAGAAGCATAACATTCAGTAGCCTAAAGAGAGGCTGCCTTTCCCTCTCTTCAAGTCATCCACAAACTTCATCATGACAAAAATAAATGTTTTTTTTTTTTTTTTAAATTTTAAATTTTAAAAATTTCTGACATGGTTGGCCCCCACATCGACGTATGTGCACTAAACTGAGCCTCTATTTCATAAACTCTCTGATAAATTTAGCCAAGTGTCCTCTTAGCTACTGATGTGTGGGGAATATTCCACACTCTTCAGTTGGAGGGAGGGCATGCTTGTATGTTATGAGTGAACCAAATCTCTTCATCCAAATACAAAAATTCAGCATTAAGTTTTCACATTTCATACTCAAAGTGCACCTTGAGATGTGACGATAACAATTTTGGGTATGGCTTTAGCAATTCCCTTAATTTATTATAATTACCTAACTTTTACAATGGCTACTATGCAAAAGGTAGAATATCCAAGGTTTAGCTACAATTATAAATATTTGCTTTCATTAGAAGTGAAAATAGTAGCAACACCCACCATGCCTTGCCTAGGCAAAAAGTTTTTGTATGAATCTAGTTTAGAAATTAAACTATCTTAGTCCTTCAGCACTTGCTAAAATTGCAAGGTAGCATTGTGAGAGCATTGCAACATGAGAAAATGCATAAATGGGTCAGGTAAAAACATCAAAATTGAATAATAATCACAAATTTGAAAAATGTGATGCAATTGGCCATGGAAAAACCAATGAATGAGTATGAACCTATACTAATAGATACCGTTGCTTGGAGAAAAGAATTCTTTTAAGGAATTCAATACTTATATGTTTGCCTAAGCAATATCTCGTACCGACATGAAATTTTGATGACAACGACAATTTTTGAATTCTAAAATCCAGTTTTTTCTCATCCAGTGTGTACAGGTTTTGTATTATCATTCTCAACTCAAACATTAATGAGTCGAATTGGTAGGATTCGGACCAGGGTCCGGGAAATATTTCAAAAATTTCAGCAATAAGCCGGTCACTTAAGAGTATGTTCGGCTGAGCATTGTTTGAGATTGGTTTGCCTTTTTGCATTTAGGGGAAGCGGCCAATTTCTTTTGGTATTGAATTTTAAGCGGCTAATTTTCCTTTCGTCTTATGTATGGACCAACTAATTTTTCTTTCATGTGGGATGTGAATTAGCTAGTTTTCCTTCTATATTTAACTTAAATTAGCCAAAACTCTCAAAAAGATTTCAAAAATAACAAAGACATATACATATAAAAAATTAATAAACAATGTAATATCTATAGCAAAAGTTGAACCTAGAAACTCCTCACTAGTTGAGGACCAAATACTTAGCCTTACTAATGTACAAAGCTCACATTTGCAATTTAAAAAAATCCTACTTGTTGGAAGAGAGAGATAGAGAGATTACTTGGTGGCACTTATTTGCAAATGGTATCATGAACACGCTAAAATGGAATCATCTAGTGGTTTAAAGGCGGGAATAGGTCAAGAGCCTTTGCAACTCTAAGCTCTAGTGACTAGCCTTGAAGTATTGAACTTATAATACCATTGATGAATGGCTATCCTTGACTTTGTCAACTGAAATCCAAACATATCCTTTGAAATCCTTTGATATCTGGTTTCTTGTATTTTCTTCCGGTCAATTTCCTACCCATCTTGAAAAAGAGCAAATAATTTTCCTTCATGTTTTTTTATTAACCAGTTAGTTTTTGTATTATTTTCATTGCTTTCAGTTTTACAGCCTAACGACTTGAATTTGAACCGGCCAAATCTCAATCTTAGTTGGCTAAACTTACACTAGCGGTCAGTTCTTCCCAGACCTTGATTCGGACCTTCATCGGCATGGGAGAAATTTTGACGTCACCGACTAAAACCCGGCATTTCTCAGTCTCAACCGGTTTTCCACTGGATTGCACCGGATATTGTCCTGTAATATACTATGATTAGTTTATTTTATTTTATTTTGTACAAATTTGACTGGTTTTTGCCGATGCTTTCAAATTGCAACAGGCTTTTTTGCAAAAGTCTTGCAATTTAAACCGGCCGAAACTACACTAAATGCCAATTTTTCATTTTTTCCCAAACATTGACCCTCAGTCAAGAAAATATTTCTTGGCAAAAATTTGCCTATACCTAAATCTTACCTCAATTTTTGAGTAGCTCCCATAACACTAGAAAAATTTGGTGAAAAAATGGACAAAGTTGTCATATTCCTCTCCAAGTAAGCACCAAGCTAGCTAAATTTTGGATGAAAGCTACTAATATTTATAGTCTTTATGGATGAATATGTACATGTTGTTAATTCTATCCATTTTTTCCTCACCTAGAGTGGGTGTCAAACCTTGATGTTTTTGATCTACCCAATAACTCTGACAAAGTTCACCCCATAACTCAACCACTTTTGCAAGTTATAAGGTTTGGTAACTCTATCACCTACCTCAAGAAGTGGTTGATAACTCAAACTAGTTATGGCTCTTTTATATAAAAGTTATCAAGTGATCTTGTAGCTCTCTTCCAACAAGCTAACCTCATTTGACTACTAAATCCTAAATTCTAATTTGCACAATTTTGTTATTGAGCTAGTTTGTAACCAACTCTCTTTGTGATTGTTGTCTATTGCTTCTCAAATTCTGTGTCCTTTGATGTAAAACCGCCTGATCATGAAGCATTGTTGTGAGTTTTTATGATGTTGCTACTAATCATACTACTAAAATCACAATTACCTCTATAATATCACCTCCTAACCTCTTTAATATCACATCTCCATTCTCTATGATATCATGGATAGAATCACAATGCCCTATGTAATATCACATATTGACCTCTTTTATATCACATTTGGATCTTTGTAATATCACATCTTCACTCTTTTTGATATCATCACAAGAACACGTTATCTGATAAATTGGGAAAACAATACATTTTTGGACTTTTGTAGGTTTCAAGTGACCACTTGAAATCGAGCTCAAAGTGCTTTCTTTGGTACACGTGCCCTCACTTGAGAGGAGGAATTTGCAAGGAAAAAAATCTTAGTGGCTCAGACTGAATTTGATACCTTTGAATCTGGTCTAAGGTGACTTTTTGGGTTTAAGGTGGAGGAGAACATGGTACCTTTGTTTTTCCCAATTTAACAAATAACACGTTATAGATGCATTTTGAAAACTTGTTAAATTTTTTACTTTGCATTCAACTCAATGTATGAAAATCCTAATAAAATGTCAATGGTGGATGCGTAGCATAGCAATTGCCGACGGTTAATTTTAATGAGAAAATTTTGAAGTTTTCCTTAACAATTCACTCCATTGAGCATCCAAGACAAAAAGGAAGAAATTATGTGGAGAGAAGTGACCAAAATTATCAAGTGATTTATGAAACTTTGTAAAAGTGACAACTTTGTGAATTGTTGTATGAGCAACCACCCCATAACTCTGAGTGAATTTCAGGATAAAGTTATCCAAATATCAAAAGATTTGACACCCCTACTTGCATTGTGGGGTGCGTGTCGCTCTACCACTCTACCAGTGAAAACACCAAAGATAAACCCCGCCCGCACGTGGTCAAGCGACTGCAGCAAGTTCATCTCTTGCCAACGATGCGATCAAAATAGAAACTTTGGATTTCAAATTAGAATATTTAATACAACACCCTCGGTTTCTACGCAGTCAAAACTTCAAATAGTTATCAACTTACCACAGTCTTAGAGAACTCTACAAGAGGATCCTAGTTAATTCCTAGGCGGTTCAAACTTCAATATGAAAGAAGTAGGCCGGCAACCAAATGATTTTGAATGAAAAAGAACCGGATTAGTACAGGAAGATATTTGAACTGTTATGAGGTCGAAACGGGTCCATCGTGGGAAAACCGGTACAATCCTAGTTTCCTACCAATAAACTTAAAAACTGGTGCTTGCAAGAAAGGGTATTAACTTACCCGCGGAAAGCTTCAAACCTCGCCGAACGCGCGCACGCATGGCTTTCGGCTGTCACTGCAACAACGAGGCTCATCCACCATGGCTCATCACTACCGCTTCAATCTCTGTCTAATCTTTGTCTAGATCAAGCGCTGCTCGATCTCGAGTGTCTGGTGATCAGATCCTGCAGTCTCTCGACATGATCGATCGAGTACCGCGAATGGCGGCGTCACGCTTGATCGTCTCGGCGATGGTGGTGGTGGTGATGATGCTGGTGACAGGAGCGAGTGCACAAACTAATAGCAGCGATTGCACGACGGCAACGACGACGTTGACGCCGTGCCTGACGTACATCGTGGGCTCGGACGCAACGCCAGGCACGCTGTGCTGCGCGGCCGTGTCGCTGCTCAACACCAAATACCCGGACTGCTTGTGCCAGGTGGTGGCCCAGCTCAACAGCTCCGCCACCGCCTTCGTCAACGTCACCAAAGGCTACGCCTTGCCCAGCGCCTGCGGCATCTCCGCCAACACATCCTCCTGCCCCGCGCTCGCTCCAGCTCTCGCCCCTGCTGTTGCTCCCTCCGTGGCGCCCTCGCCGCCTCTCTTCGACTTCTCCCCTCCCCCTCCCGCCTCTGCTAACTCCACGTCTGCCCCCGGAAGCGCTGCCCATGTCCTTCGACCCTCCTCAGTTCTAGCAACAACCGTTGCCGGCCTTGGCGTCTCCGTCTACTTCTCAGGGTTCTGGGTTGGAGCTTGGCAAAACTTCTAAGAGGTCATTTTCGTCCGATTCTGGTTAGTTCTTCAAAGCTATTGAGCATCTGAGTTTGTTCAATGGGGTGGGCTTGTGAAATCATATTTTTTGGAATTGATGACTTGTGTTAAGGTTTGGGTAGATTTGCTGCTATCTAGTGACATAACATTCTTGAACAATCCTCTCTTCTTAGTAGAGGATGACTGACATTGTTGTTTTATTAGGTTTTGGTTTAGTTTCGCTTATCTTGCGATGTAACATCCTTGAGTAGTTGAGTTTGTTTTAAGGAACTAGTTGATTTGCGTAGTGTAGATGGCAAAAGTGACCAGAAAATAATTAGTTTTGGAGCACCGGGAGGTTACTTGTTACTGGTGATTCTTATTCATTTTAAAATAAATGTGCAAGTGATTTCTTCTCAATGGAGAATTGTACGGAGCTAGAATTGTTGAGTGTGTGAGTGCGTTGGAAAAGCGTGGGGTTTATATGGGGTTGAGCTGTTTTGTTTTGTGTGGGTGCTGTTGATTAGGTCTAATTGGTGTAGTGAATATATGGTTTTGTAGTTGTGATGGTAGTTAAGTGTTATTAGCAGTGGGTGTAACTATGCTTTGATTATTAATATGGCTTGTTCTTATGATGAGCTACTGGGTATCATAGCGAGTTGTTATCATTACAGGGATGCGAATTGCGTAACCGTTGCTAATGCAAAGCAGAATTAGGGCACAGACAATAAACCCTTTAATCGAGATATACACCTGGCACCATACTATGCTAGATATAGCCTTTTGCAGACGATTGTTGGCTGCAATATTCGTTGTTCCCAATGGTCACTATCGCATAATCCTCGGAAGCCTTTAGGTTTGCATCGTGACAAAATGAATGGAGTATTTTTCAGACAATACTCCTGCTTTTTCATACTGAACAATAAACCCCCAACTTCTGAAAAGTTCTTTAAAATTCTCTGGGTTGTTACATGTACTATCTATACTTATCTATGACGATTGTTTTTTCCGATGACCTAATCTTGATCTTTGCAACCTTTTTAAATTCTTTTTAACTTACTAGTACTTCAGACGAGCGTTGGCCTAAAATTACTTTGTTGCCCACTTTTTCCACAATGCAGGTTTGCGATGCTTTATCAAACACATGTCCATCGAAACTATCATGAGAAGCAGTTGTAGTATGAACGTTTGGTGCCGGCAAGGGCAATTTTGGGAATTTTTTGGCAGGGGTTTAGTAATTTTCCCCGAAAATAAAAGAAAAGCGACAGTACATTTGTTTGCAGAATCAGAACCCTGGAATTGTGAAAAATGGATGGTCGACTACTTGGGAAATTGAATGAAACTTGCAGACGAAATTTTCAAAGTTTTCTTCTTACTGTTGCAAATTTGAACACGTTCAGTTGGGAATGGTAGATCCCTTTTTCAGAACAGGTCTAGCTCCATACCATGCGAGCACAACGTCTGCCTAATTCTGTACTTTGGATAGCTGGCAATCCCATATGTACAGACTGCTAGTGCATTACCTCTAGAGGCTTCATAAGTTAGCTGTTGTTTTCTACTAGGCCTACACAAACTCCTTTGCATGGAGGTATTTTCTAGGAGTAACGACGAACATCTTGACCCCATGAGAAGGAACCGTTTGAGTGATTTCTTGCAATCTTTCAGCCCGCTTTATGGTTTTGTGCTGCACGTCAACACCGTTCAAAATGAGAACCCTCACCATTTCGGAAACAAGAACCCGCCTGAATATATCAGTGGTAAAAGCGCAGAAATAAATGGACTTACCTCCCAAATATCTCTTATAGCAACAAGAGTGCCATGCCGTATCCCAATGTCACAACATGTTGCGGTGATGCGGGCGGTTTTGCTACTCCGATTCCACAGTATCAATGCAACACGTCCCGAAGACAACGGTCCCGCCCATACCTGCAAACCCATTGTCCATGAACTGCCTCAGTAGACTGCCTAAGAGAATCGAAGTGTATCAAAAAGACGATGGTTAACTTACTCATCACCCGCATTCACTGCTGGCAGGGGAAGATAGCGGTATGCAAAACCGTAAAGAATCTACGAAGAAAGAATAAAAGTTCTATGACAAGGAGATAAAAATGAGCTTGTACTGCTCACCTCGAGCCCTGTAAGCCCTTGCTGCTTTACTTTTTTTCCCTGTATCCCAAGCGGATCTGCACGACGCAGTAAATAATACGACAGTGACTACCTCAGCAATCGGAAAGCATGACGTTCGTGGGTGTTTTCAATCTTATACAGTGCAGGTCAACCTCCCAAATAGTGCTGATAACCAGCTTTAAAGACGATTCTTATTGTTTGTGCCGTTTGTTTGTTTCACAAGGATTCTTCACTACCATGTTCATTATATAACGTGTCGAAAAAACTGACCTTGATTCACAGCTATTACTTCCTCGTTTGAAAGGATCTTATGAATATCGAATGAGATGTTGCGGACATCACATCCAATGAGAAGTGGTGCCTGAAAGAATGTAACATGTCACATTATTTGGTTACGATAGTTTCAAAACATTATCTGACCTCTTAAGCCTATTTGGCCTCATGGCAGTACCTGTCCCATCAAGAATGTCGGTTGTCAAAGACGATTAGAGTCGACGCTTACCATTTGTTACTAACAACTATTAAACAAAACTCCATAAACAAAGAGAAGCGTTTACATCGAAAGAAACACACTTTAGGTATAAGCTCTTACTTTCATAAGGGCCCACAAGCTGAAGTGGGAGCGATATTCTTCTATTGTCATTCCTCCATTACCAACTTCCAACATATCAGGATCTGCATGATGGTTATATGTATAAATGAGCACATGTGAAAATTCACTTTTAATTTGTTGTGAAGCAATACGAAAAAACTACATCATCAGCGCAGTAGAGCATTGCAAGGAATGAATGTTACCATTCCAACCACCTGGTCCGGCTTCGGCTGCCCATACGTTATTCAAATCAGCAATGCCAACCATGCTGCAGAAATTTCTAATGTGAGGAAGAAGATCGCAAGAATACAAAGCATAACACCTCGTCTCCGCACGGCGATAATCTATACCAGATTTACAGTTGAAAGGAACTGTATTCAACTAGTGCTAAAACCTCATGCAGAGAAAATAATTTCAACAAGAATCCACATGTGACATACAGTGTTTCTCACCTGGTCCAATTATCAGAAATGTCTCCGGTAGTGCGCCAGCTGTTTCCAACGGCCTTCCCCCATGTTGCTGGCTCATCAATACCCCTACACCAATGAATCCATTAATATCAAATGTCTTTCCGGTTCTTATTAACTTTTATCCCCCACAAAGCCATCACAAAAAGCAAACGCTTTGTATCCCTTCACAGCGATGCTTACACAAGATGATGTGACTAGTGACCGGTCAGGAAAAGACTCACCATTCACACATGGAGAAGAAAATAGGGCGACCAGTCTTGTTCAAGGCATCCCGCATGACAGGGTATCTGAGAAAAACCAGGCAAATGAGAATCAGAGTCGTCTTTACACGCGTACATCAGTCATAAATCGGTGACACTGGGCACTTCCCAGTTTCCTTTAAACAAATCTTCATGCTATTTGATTCGTACGCCCTTCCAAGTAACTTGGGAGGCCTGCTACCAACGATTTACGTCGGAATGCAACGTTAAATACTCCGAGCGAGCCCTCAGACTTTCCCTTAAAACAGGAAACATTATCAAGTTCTAGGTGCTAACCTAATTTCACAAGTAAGAGCTCAACATGATAAATCCTTTTTTAACAAAATTTAAAATAAATAACTTAATTACCTCTTCTCCGGTTTGCTTCCATCAGTGAAGCAGTTATCGTACTTGAGATAGTCAATTTCCTGAATAACAAGCGTGACACTTCAGTCAAAGAGGCGCTAAGGCTGCCAAGTTCACATCAGACAGCCATCGAACACTAGACAGTTGATCTTCATCTAGGAAGGACCACTAAATACACCTCTAGTCGTCAAAGGAAGCCTACCCAAGAAGCAAACGTCTGAGCATCTTGAATCTCGTACCCGAGTGAACCGGGCTGGGACGCACAAGTGTAATACCTGCCATTGTGCAATTACCTTAAAAGCAAAATTAGGATACGCATCATTCTTTTTTTAGTAAAAGCGGTGCACAAATAAGTTGCACGACCAGCATCGAGGACACAATAGCAGGAAATATAACACTTCTTCAGCTGCTATATCAAGAAATCAAGAGTAGGCGAACGTCTGGGTGACCAACAATAGTGTACGGTGACACACACAATTAGCAGACCTTGATAATGATATCGGTAAAAAGGTCTTGAAAGGTGAAAGTAACATACCAAATGACCTACTTACCCAGCATCTGAGTATATCCCAATCTTGAGTCCTTTGCTATGCACATAATCTGCCAGTGCTTTGATTCCCGAAGGAAAGGTCGTGGGGCGCGCCTGGAGGTTACCCTGCCACATAACAAAAGATTCAGTCAAGGTACATCACACGCGATCCTGTCAACAAGAGCATGTCATATGTTCATATAGTTGTTTGAACAACACACTAATCAGAGTACAGTACCCTCTAGAAAGTCTTGCAACCCCTTTTGAGAAGCCCTTCAAATTCTTTCTTTTATTTTCATTGTAAAAGCATTTTGTCAAAACTATCCTATTAAATGTATTGCTTTATAGCACCTTTACCAACATACAAAATATTAATGTCTAAAAATAAAAACTCTATTTTTGGTGAATTAATTAATTTTACTTCATTTTATTGGCTTCACATAAAAATTAATTGAAAATTATATGTGATGATTTTTTAACATTTGATTGCACAAATATATAGGAAATGTCATTGTTCACATCTTTTATATTACAAAGATGCACACTATGTAGGTAAAATTTTCCTCTATGTGGCTATAAAGTTTAAAATTTACCCAAATTTGTTTTCCATTGTTCTTTCAAAAAAAGGCTAAGGAAATCAAACTAATGTTATAGTAGGCTTCTACATTATTATAGCTTTCTTATGATACCTTATAACACTATGTTTGTTCAAGTTTTAGCCTACAATAATATGAGTTTGATTTCCATAGCCTCAAATTTGTATGAAAGAAAATTAGAAAACATGTTATAGCCACATAGAGGAAAATTTTACCTACATAGTGTGCATCTTTGTAATTCAAAAGATGTGAATAATGACATTTCCTGTATATTTGTGCAATCAAATGTTAAAAAATCATCACATATAGTTTTTAATTAATTTTTATGTGAAGCCAAGAAAATAAAATTAATTAATTCACCAAAAATAGAGTTTTTATTTTTAGACATTGACATTTCATATGTTGATGAAGGTTCTATAAAGCAATACATTTAATAGGATAGTTTGGATAAAATACTTTAACTAAACAAAAAAAACTGAAGAGCTTCATAGAGGGATTGCAAGACTTTCTAGAGGGTATTGTACAATAAACTTGAAGCAGTTTCAAACCAAAGCTGACAGAACAAAGTCTTTAGAAGCCTCGTTGTGGTACGATAACCCAAAAAACGGCAACAATTGCACGTTCAACCATCCTGTTAAATGCTTATTTACCTGCTTATCACGTTGCAAATCAGCCCAACAGTCATCTGCCACGTTCGAGACAGATCATCGAAGAGTCAATTTTATTGCGTGAGACAGATCCGAATGCTGACAAGTACAGAATGTGTGCCACTCAAAATTCAAGGAACACCTCTCTTAAAACTCAAGGAAACTGAAATTCTTCACGAGGGAATAAAATGAAACATGTTACAAATTGCACTCAAATGCAAGACTCGTTACCTAGGTTGACGTGGTTGTAACCCTTGGCAGCTAATCCCGTTGCTACAAGCGCATCAGCTGCACATTCACGGTTCGAATCAAAACCTCGATAACCAACCCTCACTTTCATACAGTTTTTTCATTCACGCATTTAATCCTGTACGTAATGAGATTCCTGACTCAGTGCATCCTCAACATTAAGAAACCAACAACACCAGCTAATAAGCAACATGAGTTGTAGGAAAGCTTTCTGAAGGTGTAACTTACCTGTTTCAAAGATGACAGTCTCGTTCACATCACACGCAAAATGATTCCAGCTATTCCATCTGTAAAACCAATAAAGCGATACATCGACCAAAGAGAAAATTCTTAGAATTAAATAATCAAGTCTCATTCTGTTCATCCAGACCGCAATGTTGCTGGCAAGGACATCATAAGGGGCAAAGCATTCAGCGTTTCCCATGAGAAAATTTCACTTGAAAGAAAAATTTGATATATCCTAGGTTCACGTGCGTTTCATTTACCAACACAAATTTCATGAGAAACAACCGGTTCAACGCAAAAAAACTGTTCAGAGGACAGTCGACAGTGATCAAACATACTAATTTCTACACAACCGAAACAACTCCGTAATTGATTGACATTTTTGCAAACAAAACATCCTCAGCTTCAGTAGCAATTCCTTTGCTAATCAGAATCCTCGAACAGAATGAATTTCAACTCAAGTCAGCCAGCTACATAAAATTTCAAAAATGAAGAAAGAACTCGACAAAAAACATCTGACTAACCCAAAAAACGAGATAATAAAAGGACATATACCGTATCCAATACTCATGAGGCATAGGATCCTCCGCTTATTTACTTAAAAATGACATAAAAACGTCTTCTTTATCCATAATTAACCCATCAAGAAGTTAATGTCCCCATTATTCGGTAAGAGAAAAGTGTGAACCCAAAAAAGTAGCAAACTTCAAAACTCCCAGGATGCATTCGTCCGATTACAAGATTCCATTTTCAATGAAGAAACAATAAAATCGAGAAATCAGCAAGCGACGATAAATCAGAACTCCACTCAACTTAGCGTGCAAGAAAATTCACGACAGTGAAAGAAACGACAGAAAACAGCTTCGAGATCGACTGTGAATGAGAAAATCGCACCCCATGGGCGGAGTAACAGCCAATCCATTGTTGAGGCTCACTCGAGAATGGCGACGATGCGCTACCAACCTCGGAATTTCGGACCGAGAGCTGCGAGGATTCATGTGCTCCGAAGAACGAGCTTCCGCAAGACTGACCGCCAGCAATCCGAGCAGCAAAAAAGCGGCAAGCAAACGCAGGTCCGCCATAGCCAGCGACACTGATCCTCGACTTGCACAGTAAAAATGCTGTCTTTCCCCCGTTGGCAACGTTGTTGGGAAAAGAAAACTCAACCAGCCTGACACAAAACTGAGATAACTTATAACCAAAGTATTCAACGAGAAAGAAGTAACAAGTAGGTTTCCCCATTATATACAGGGAAGAACAACAAAGATAGAAAGTAAATTTAATGTCCTTCTCTACTACTAGATTATGTATTTGTTGTACCAACACAGGTAACAAAAATACCTTTGCAATATACAAATTGTGCAACAGCAATCTCCAACATGCTCCTTTAAGGTAAATACACCCAATTTGGAGCAAGTTCTAAATCCAACCCTATGTACCCAAATTGTTCATTTCAAAACTGAAATGAACAATCTGGGCACATAGGGTCGGATTTAGAACCTGCTTCACATTGGGTGTGTTTACCTTATCCTTGTGCCTACTATCTATGTGCCCTCTATCTCCATGCCCCCCAAATTTCACTTTATTCCATTTATAAATTTAGTTAAACTTGTACTCTTAGGTAAGAGGCTCATATTCTGCTCAAGCTCAAAAACGGTCCACCTTCTCAAACGTATTTCATGTGTACATGCTGTTTTTCATAAGTTTCAAAAATGTACAAGCAATGTACATTTGAGGAGGTGAACCGTTTTAGAGCCCTATGACTTTTTCACTTCAAAAATTTATAACTAATTCCACAAAGCTCCAAAAAACATGAAACAACTTGGGTTAGATGTCAATTCTTCTTGTCTTTCAAGGAAAATTTACTCAAAAATAGTTCAAGAAGTTTCATCTCCCCAAAATTTAGTTTCAGCCCTTAGATGGTCCATTCATGAGCCTCCTACCATACTCTATTTTATTTTCATCCAATATGGGAATCTTTTAAAGAATACATGAGTGCTTTGATTGGCCAAAGAGAAAGTTGTGGTGCAACTACAAGTGACTTGTTGTTAACGTCCGGTGAAGCGAATAAAAGAGAGTGTTGTCGTGTAACTTGCAGTGAGTGGTGTAACTTGTAGTGATTTGTCATACCTTATTGTTACTCTATTCTAATTCATTTTCATCCCAAAATGGGATTCTTTTATATATATGGATTGGTCCATGGGATCCCTTTACTAAAGTAAACTCTAGTTAACTATGTGTAGAGCGTATTAGTATAATCTTTATCTTAACACTCCTTGCTCAATACAATATTTGTATCAAATTTCTAAACAATGTCATATATGATAGTTCTGTAAACTTGTAAGAGACACTTTTATTGCCTCATTAAAACCTTATCCAAGAAAATCTTGTTAATAACCAAGGACAAAACCATAGATGAAAGAAAAAGAGTACAATACCTTTAACAATCCATTCACATGGTAAAACCCAATGGGAAAAAATCCATGGAAGGATAGTAAAGGCTTAGTATAAATCTATTGAATCTCTTGCTCCAAAATATTGAATTGTCGCATTCTAGTGCCATGAATAAGTCAACAATGAGTACATAATGGAAGGGCCTTGGTGAGGAGATCCGCAAGATTATTTGCCAATATGACTTTCTTGATTTCAAGTGCTTGCACTTTAATTAAGTCATGGGTGTAGCTAAAATATTTGGGATCAATATGTTTGGTTCAATCACCTTCAACAAAACCCGCTTGCATTTGTGCCACACAAGCACTATTGTCTTCATATAAAACAGTTGGGGAATCATTATATGGTAATCCACAATTTGCTTGAATAAATTTATCAATGGATCTCAACCAAATGCATTCAACACCATATTCATTAAATTGGGAGTTTTGTAACATTTTGGGTTTAAGGTGACTAACTTAAACTGACCATTAGGGTACAATTTAGGAAGCTCGTTTTCCCAATTTAATGAATATGATATTATTCCCTAGAAGCTTCAAGTAAAGCAATAGTTTCTGCATGATTGGATGATGTTGTAGTTATTGTTTGCTTTACCAATTTCCAAGATATGGCTCACTAATGAGAGAGGAAAAATAACGTACACTTAATAACATTCCCATCCACTAAATTCAAAGGTGGTGTTCAATGTTGGAAACCACATTTGAGCTTATTTGCGTCCTTGAAATGAGTTCAAATGATGATCCCACGGCCACTTCTTGTCATCCTAGATACTAAAGTAGAGAAGCCAATCAAAAATTGAATGAATTGTGCAACTACACGAGGAACGGAAGTTGACATTTTCTTGGTTGGAGAGATAATTTTTAATTGGGCTCTTATTTTTTATTTCTTCCTTGGTCATGAAAGCCTAGAGAAGAATTTATGTTTTTCCCTTTGTCATTTTTTTTGCCTTAGACAAAGAGAAAGGTTGAAGTTTTAGGCCTTTTTCCAAGTTTTCTTAATTTGTCTAGAATACTCTCAACTAGGGCAATGTCTACTTTCTTTGATTTGCAAATGAAAAACTATGGAGGTCAGCAAGCAAGTGTTGTGCTAATGAAACTTGCAAAGTATTTAATCATTAATAAATTTATATAATGGAACAACTCAAAAGGGCTAGCTTTGCTGTTGAAGGCCACTGCAACCAAGTTTAGCTTGCAATAGTGTGGATGGTGTAAATCATAAACCAAAAGGCATGTTCTTTCCTCCAACCTCATATATGCATGCAAATATGTATTGAGCAAAATGTATAATTTCACTAAAAAGTTGTTTGATGTATGTTGTATGTTCAAAATTACATGTGTTACGAGGTGATTAAATGCAATTCTATCTTAGAAATTTATGGACACAAAATAAATTTAAGGCATTGGTTGTTGCTTGAAGATTGATAGTTAGTAATTCCCAACATCTAATTGGTGATTTGTTTCATCTTCATGGTCATATCTTCAAAATCCATAATTGTGTTTTGCAAACAAAAGTGCAAGGGTTGTCTTGCCCAAAAAGCCTTTTATTTCACAAGAGTGTGTATGTCAAATACAATAACAATTCATATATAATGTAAGCATATACATAATAAAACACTACAAACCACAAATGGTCTCATGAAGCAACACAAAGGGCATTCAAAACATGGATCTTGATGATAGTAGCTGGAAGACTAAGACAACAAGAGTTGTAATAAGGGGTTTCAAACTTTAACATGTTGAATTTCTAGAGTTGTTTATGAGGTTTCAGATTTTTTGAATACATTGACTTTGGTCAATGCAAGCATTTGCCTTCAAAGCTGAAATCCCACATTTGTATCATTTCAAAAATTGATTATAAGAATATCAAATACAATGCCCAAAAGATGGCTAGATTGGTTTTGTAGCAAAAGAAAAACATAGTAACATTGTCTCTAGAATAAGAAAAAACAAACCTAAAGTGCAACCAACTTGTTGCTAATGCTACAATAAGCTAAATGACATTGTTGTGCTCCTATTGTTTGAGAAAGAGAGCAATCTTATTTCTTCATGAACATCCAAATCCTAAGATAGCAAATAAGTAGTCAACTTGGATAGGTGGATAGCATTGGCAAGAGGTAAAACCATGTAAATATTTATATGGACATGTAAACGTTTACATGGACATATAAACACCTCAAGAAGAGCTGATTTTGCCAAGCCATATACGCAATTATATAGTGTAGTGTAAGTGTTTGATGAGTGACAATTAATATGGAATAGAAAACACAAGCTGCCAAAATTAGAAACCCCTTAATAAGGTAAACAAGGACATTAAAGCAAAAAAGACAATGAAAAGGAGATTGCAAGACACAAACGTAAAATTTGTTGTGTTTTATACCAACACAAGTGGTTTTTCTGTAGTAATTAATTATTATTTTTAATGAAAACTATAATCGACATTCAAACCCCTAGCAAGGACAATCAAGCAAGATGAAATAAATTTCGTAGTAAAACTAACGAAGTGAAAGACCTCAAGAAATATGAAGTTTTGAGTTTTAAGTAGTAAAAAGTAGGAAAAAAATGAAAAGCATAATTGAAATCAGCCATTCGGAACAATTTTAAAGTCAACATTAAATCTAAAATCAACCTAACTTTCAAACAAACCCGGAAACTAAATCAAAGCTTGTACCTTTTGAGGGCTTCAAAGACACACCAGTAGTACGATGATGTTGTCTTTAGGCTCAGTTTTGGTTTGAAGTACACGAACCTCATGTCATGTCATGATCATAAGTTGAGTAATCCGTGAAATGACATGCATACATGTTCAAGCATCACCCCCGGTCCCCCACAACTTCAGGATGATTCCACCAGCTGTCACACTCAAGCATAGAAAAAAAACTGAAAGGGATTTCAGTTTTTCAATTCCATTTCTCCAAGTCACAGCGAAGGATAATGGACTCTTTTGAAACTTCTTATATAGAATTAGAACTAATGACTAATTCAATTTTGCCAACTCAAAAATTTGAAGTGCCCACTAATTTTGTTTTTTCTTATAAGTATTTCGGTCATCGAACGTGCAAACATTAATTTTTGGTTTTCTTCTCCCTATTTTATGTGATATGTTGATGGGCTTCCAATAACGATATCATCAAGCTCTAATCTGAAGTGAATCCAAAGGATTATTTGTCAGTTTTAGGGGGGGGGGGGAGCAAGGATGTCATTAAACTACTTGGGCAATTGTGCCAAAAAAACCAAGTTCATGCCAATACCTGAACTTCAGAATCACCCTCATCTCTTACCATCCATCTTCGTAAACTGGCAACATCTGCTGTCATCCTTTGACTACTTTCATTGTCATGATATCTACCGAAGCGGAGTACCAGAAATCATCCTCATCTGGTCTGAAAATTCCGCACTAGACTAGGGATATCAGCTAGTGATAGAAATTGGCATAACAGCTATTGCCTTCTAAAATTTAGGGGTGGCGCTGATATATGATAGAAGCACTTTAACCTCATTCCTTCCAAAAGTGCTATAACTACAAGTTCCTGAAAATGCGTCTGAGAGAGCTAAAAATGCCACCAAGTAGCAAGAGAATAGTTCGGTCATGTCGTTCCAACAATGGTTGGAATGGATCAAAATTGTGCTGAGAAGATGAGAGCACTGACTCCAGGAAAACCTCAATCAGGCAGAAAACTCAACGGTACCTTTCTGCTCTGATGCAGGAAGGTTTTCATCTGATGCTTGAACTGCTGTAGTCTTCCGTTTAGCTTCCAAAGCCAGCCCCATCATTTCATACACTTTTCCTCCAAAAGCAGCCGGGTTCGCAGGCTACAACAACCAGAACCGAAGTGAGCACATTACATAGTCAACCAAACTCGTGTGAAAAAAGAAGTAGACAGATTGGGCTGAATATGAAATAAGCACAAATGATATTATAGACAAAACTTACAGTAAAACCACTAGATAGGTTCGCAGTTTCGAACAGAAGATCGGCCAGCTTCTCTGCTTCCATGCTTGATGTGTCCTCGTTGAACATCGACTGCAAACACCATTCGATAAAGAGGTTCATAAGTGATTATACGACAGTCAAGATCTAGTTTAAAAACTAAGGACTGAATGAAAATTTCAAGAATGAAATTTAGAAAGTGAGACAGAGACAACTTACGTTCAAATCCTTGATAATTTGATGCTGAGGATTGATCTCAAGAGTGCGTCGCTTGAGCAGATTGCTGAACGCCTTCGATTCATCTCCAAATGATTGCGCCTTCATAATCCTGAAACAAATAAATTTTAGTATGGCATTAACATAACAAGTTAGCTAAATGTGCAATGCAAGAGACTAGATTCAGTTATAGGAACCTAAATGTCTCAGGCCATGTGGCAAAATTTCAATAAAATTCCTTCAATGCCTGTATTGAATTTCTACCCACTTCACACATAAAGCATGAAGTAGTCGTTTAAAATTAGTAAATAAAATTTTGAGAACTCGGTTTCTGCCAACCGGGTTTATATTCTCAAACAAGGATTAAAACAAAGTTAATAACATCAGCCCCGCCCCCCAAATATTTTCTCCAAAGCATGCTTACTTCTCCATGTTTGCTGACCAGCCAAACTTCGCAGACACAAGCACACAGGGCGACGAGGTCCTCCGTTTGGAGACCTGAACCTTCGCCACCTTCTCACCGAGACTCTTGGATAACCAATCACACAACCCTCGATACTCCTTCTCTGCCTCTTCCTCCTTTGCCTTGTCTTCGTCCCCTGCCAGATGAAGAACGCAAGATATCACATTTCTGAACACATTTTCCAAAATAAATATCAAATGCTTAAATCAACAGTTCTAAATTACAATGGAATTGTACAGACATGAAAAGTGACTTCAAACGATCACCAAAATAAGATCTACACGATAATCATGGATAAGCAATTACCAAGGTTCAAATCCTCTTTGCTGATGTCCACAAACTTCTTCTCCTTGTATTTAGACAAAGTAGAGAGTGCGACTTCATCAATTGGATCCACCAAATACAAAACCTGTCACAGAGCATTGTGAGGACAATTCGAATAATCACCAGAAAGAGGTCATACTCCTTACATCCTAACAGAACTTGGTGATGTATGGCCAAGGGTTCACTTTGCGCCCACCTCGAGGTCTCTCTTCAGGAGGTCCTCAACAAAAGGTGCGTTCTTCGCACTCATAATACTTTCTGCAGCCAAAAAGTATATTTCCTTCTGGTTTTCTTTCATGCGCTCCACATATTGATCTAACGACATGAGGGTGTCTTCACTCTTGCTGGAGAAGAATCGAAGCAGAGGAGCAATACGCTTGTGATTGGATGTATCTTCAGTACAGCCCAACTTCAAATTTCTCCCAAAAGCATCCCAAAACTTCTCATAAGCCTGCCGACAATACAGGCTTGTCAGCGTACTTGGAAACCCTTCAACTTACAACTCTATAAATGAAATCACTCTGGTCCATAAGCAGAATTAGGCTTCTCATGTAATCATAATCATCCACCCATTATATATGATATGGAAGAAGGGTTAAAATTACCTTTTTATCTTCGTCTTTAGCAATCTTTTCGATCATATCAAAAGTTTTGCGAACCAGACGATGTCTCATCATCTTTACCTGCATAAAAAATGTGCATCAGTGTTTCTGATAGACTAAAGTCTTTTTCCAATATCAAGACGTGTTTTGAACACAGAAATTTGTAGATATCAACGAGTTCAAGTCCCAACTTACAATGCGACTCTGCTGCAGTATTTCCCTTGAAACATTCAGTGGTAGATCATTGGAATCCACAATGCCCTTCATGAAGCTCAAATATCGTGGAAACTGCGGCACGATTAGACTCGGTCAGCCAACAAATTTACAAATTGATGCCGGTATTTCATTCCCGAATGCCTTTTAAAAAAGTAAGGTATTAACAAAAACTTAGTTAATATACATCACAACTAGCTACATTTAGTTTATCACATGAGTAGCACTAAAACCCAGGGCCACCAGAATTGCGGCCTGTGTAAGCAACTGATCTCTGCACAAAACTTGCAGCAACCTAATAAAAAGAGACTCTGTCTTCAAATCCCATCCAATGCGATACAATGACAAGCGGCAAAGGATAAAAATTTTATGACAAGAACCAATTGGCAATATCCTAATGCAACATAGAGTTAGAAACGAACCAGTTCCCCATTAAACTGATCAGAGATGAAGACACGCTTGACATATAGCCTAACGTCTCCTTTCCTGGAGTGCCACATCTCCTCTGTGTTTAAAGACGCCATAGGCGGTATGAAAAGAAGACTCCTAAATTCAATCTCACCCTGCAATTAGTTATGTACACCGTTAATAAAAGTCAGACACAATCAAATTCTGAATTAACTTGAGCGTAACAAAGCAAGGTTACAGCAAGTATTCTCAGCTTTATTCCAAGTAAAGGATAAGCAATCAGGGGCAAACAAACCTCAGCGGTAAAATGAGAGTAAGCCTGAGGGTCCATGTATTCCTTGAAAGTGCTTTTGTAAAATGCATGGTATTCCTCCTCTGTCACCTCTTTTGGACTCCGCATCTGTGAAAGAAAAATTTCCTTAGTCGACAGAATGAAGGAAATCAACTGGCAGAAAAACAAGCAACTCTTTAAATGGATTTTCAGATTTGCAGATGACTGAACAATTTGTAGATTTGTACAGCGCCTACCCAAATAGGCTTGGTGTCATTTGTCAATTCCCAGTCCCAATACTTCTCCGTAGATTTGGTCTCCACGTCCTGAAAGATTGTAAACAACTACGTCAATGCCACTACGCTCCTTTCAAGAATCAATTCACATGTTGCAGATCTGGTAAAAATAAAGACTGCCATTTAATTAGCTAAGTAGGAACCGACGAACTTATTTCGAATAGAAGTCACGCCACATACCAGATCGGAAGTAATAAGGTTAGACTTGCCAAAAAGGTCCTTACTAATATTGAAAAGTAAGATTTTTGAATCGCTAAGCAATCAATTATCAGAAAGCAACATAAGACAGAAAACCTACCTGCTGGAGCTTCGCATCTTCGTCATCGCTTTCAGATTTATCAACCTGAAAAGGATCCCCGGTTAGCTTCAGCCCACAGCAGACCTTGAACACTTACAAAACAGCAATGAGAAAATAATTCCATTACATATCAATAATTAAACTAGTCCCCTGAACCATGCATCGTTTGGCTTCAAACATATACGAGAATTATAGTACCTTCTTGCTGCCTGCCTTCTCCTGCCATGTATAAATTGGAAAAGATATGAACTGAGAGTAATTCTTGACCAAACCTTCTATCTTAGTCGGATCCGCAAATTCGTACCTATGAGCATCCTGCATGGCAACAACGAGAACTTTGGAAAACGATTTGACAACACATACATGAAATTTCAATCTTCGATCTGGAGCAGGTTCGACAGAAACCCTTAGGATTATCGTATAACATAAAAACCAACGGCAAAGATACCTTCAGGTGCAGAGTGATAGAAGTGCCTCGAGGTATAAACTTGTCAGAGTCCGTCTCCTCCCTAATTGTAAATGAACTTGTGTCTGCGTTTCCTTCCCAGACAAATTGCTTTTCAGAGTTTGCACTTCTCGTTGACACAGATACCTGCAAGTCAAAAGGAAAAAATCCTTAATGACATCATTCTTTTGAACACAATCGATTCCACCACAATCGGGCATCAATCGAGAGAACTAATGGGCAATACTAAAATCAGCATATCCTCCCCAAATAAATAATAAAAAGTATGAACACATGTATTTGACGGAAATTGCAAGGCACTTGCAAGAGCCAGTTTCAATAGTACTCATTTCATTAGAACGCTAAGAGGAAGCAAAGGACTTGTAAATTGCATATAAATGGCAGAACACCATTAGAAAGCTAATCCTAGGCAAAACTTGCAACTCAAACCACAAACGTTAAACTGCGGAGGAAAAAGACGTCCTACAGGTATGCGTGACTATGTTGTCATTGAAAGCAATCACCACCCATGGAGAAAACAGCCGCATTCATGTTCTCTTACCTTATCTGCCACAAGGAAAGCAGAATAGAAGCCAACGCCAAATTGACCAATCAAATTGTTATCCTGATTACTCCCCTGGTTTTCCTGTTGATATGGTAAAACAACATTGATAAGTACAGTCACGATAACCTTCAGACGTAGCCATTTTGTTATAAAAGCAAGACACCACATCTTCTGGCAAAATCCCTGGATATAATCCAATCGCATTTACTCCTCGCATGCGTTGAAATAAATCTCAGCCTCTACAAAGAGTACGTGATCATGCTTGAAATAAGGAATTTTGGAAACAGCTGTGTTGTGTATACAACAGGATAAAGTATGCATGTAAAGACAAACTGGCATACAGAACATTTCTAGTGATTTATCTACTCCCAGAATACCGTTCCTAGATGAGTGTCATTGCAACTGCGCGGAGGGATAATCACCTTTAGCGCTTTTAAAAATTTGGCGGTCCCACTATGTGCAATAGTTCCCAGGCTTTCAATCAATTCTTCGCGAGTCATTCCAACACCTGAGTCTCTGGCAGTCGCAACATTGATTGAAAACTCAAAGTCACAACCCTACTTGATCATCAGAACCTTGTACAACCTCAAGTCAAGCTGCAATGCAAAACCTAAAGAGCATCTGACTTCCAGTTCAATGTAAAGGTTGCCTTACTATCAATAGACCGGCCCCATCCAGTCTGTCACTGTATATGTTAACAGCAAATTGGACAAAGAGCTTACGTAATAGTAAGGGTGCCAGCATCATGATCAGCCTTGATGCGAATTTCTAGATTGGGATTGGCCGCCAGCATGCTCGAGTCTGTAACGCTTAAAAACCGCAGTTTGTCCAAAGCATCACTCGCATTGCTGCAAAACTCCATCCATATTCACTCCAGATTTAATAACGGTACAGTCCGACCTTGTATTGTACAAATGAGCAAGGACATAACGAGACACAAATTATAAAACAGATCCTTACCAATACTTCTAAATCTTAAGGTAAAAGACAAATATTACCTGACAAGTTCTCGCAGGAAAACTTCCTTATTGCTGTAGAGACTGTTCACAATGAGATCCAGAAGCCTGCTAACCTGTTCCACATGAAGCTCGTGACTATTAGCCATCACTCACGTGGACTTCTAATTTTTGGTAATCATGAGAGAAACAACAATAGATAGGGAACAAAAACGAATAAATTCAGAGGACATTAATACCTCAGCTTGATATTCATACTTCTCCACTGGTGCAGTTTCCGTTGCCAAATTTGACTCAAACCGAGTGCTGGCATGCCTCAACTTATCATAAATAGGAGCCGAAAGGGCGGTTCGTCCAGTACAGGCCCCGGAAATGCTTCGAACTGAATTCAAAGAAAATCTCGAGTTTCTGAACAAAGATTTCGAGAGATCTCCTGATTGAGCATTGTAACTCCTCCTGTCGCTTGGACCCTGTAATAACCGGAATAAAAGGTCAAATAAACCTATGCAATGCTTCTTTGATGACTATTTGTGCAATTCAAAAGGTGACCTATACCAAGTAACGAGCTTCTTGAGATGAGATTTCGTTCAAACTCAAAGATCTTATCAGACTAGGAAGATCAAAGACCAAGGTACATACAACGATCACGCCAAGCTGGAAAAATCTCAAAATTCGAAGTGTAACAAAACTCTACGTTTAAACCTTAAACCGTACTTAAATCTTAGGGCGAGAAAAGTGCAACAGATAGGGTTTCAGTTTGAAGCGATCGTCTTTCTTACTACAGGTAATTGCTAACTGCGCTTATCTTCGGAAAAATCGCGATCATCAAAATAAATTGCGCAAGTTACAGATTGTGAAGGAAAAGCTTCGCAGCAAAATGCTTAAATAGAAGAGGAGAAGAAAATGAGACAAACACTCGGGAAGGAAAGCCAGCTAACCATTTCTAGTGGAGACGAAGCGTTTAAAGCGGCCGCCGAGGGAAGACGGTTAACATCAAATGAGGCCCCTGGACACGCCTCAACGGATCTCCACGCACGCTTTGCAAGCGTGCGCCGCGATAACGAATACATTTTGCGCAACAATAAAAAATACTGAGCGAAGAGAAGAGTTTCGAGAAACAGCAACCCGATCACTCCGAAAATTGAACGCGAAACGTGCACCAGAAGAGGCAATGGATGAATCAACTGCTGCAAGTAACTGTGAGCGAGACAATCCTCCGCTGCTTCAATCGTAGCTCTTGACGCTCTCACTTCGAATGCAATGAGCCTTCGTCAATCGGCGTAGTTCTGTTTCGGAAGAAATTGTGCACAGAGTCGCAGGTATGAAGGCAGGGACGAATCCAGAAGCCGACGGAGCCCTACAAACCTTCCGAGGAGAGAGAAGAACGACGAACGACAAACACCCGCCGAACAATTTGCTTCGTCCAAAAGTGAACGAATAGTTACAAAACACTGGTCGTGTGACTTCCATTCGTTTAGACCTGTCTTCGTTGGACTTGCTTGAGGCTCTTTGAGGCCCCGTTCAGAATAGCGACCGGACGAAACACAAAAAGTGGCACATTATCCGGATTTTCATTTTTGAGATGTTGGAAAAAAATGTTGCAATAAAGTAGGAGTGTTCATCTATGGAACAAGTTTGGAGCCACCTTTGTAACAAGCCCCTGAACTTCACTAGTTTATTAGTTGACATGGCTATACTAGTTGATGACATGACAAATTAAAATATTGGACAAAACTTAAGTGTGAGTACTTCAACAAACAAAACTGATATTCTAACCAATGAGGTTTGAGATTATTTTGTCTAGTCGCTAGTCTGACCGGGCCTCAGGGCGCTTTGCACTTGGCCAAGCTAAAAAATCAAAATTTTTGAGCAGCCTCTTTAGGTGAGCTTGCACCATTTTAAAGCTTTTAGCAAATGACGAGGTTCATAATTTCTCATTTTCTTGGTCTTGCTCCGAGCGTGTAATCGCCTTTTGTATACATAAAAGTAATTGCACAGTTCATGTGAATCCCAAAGGAATTGTATGATTGGACAAATTCAGCATGCAAGTACACGTTAACCCCGAAGAGTGCAAGGGGGCGAAGCATGTAGATCTTGAGACACAATGATCAATAGCTTACAAAGATTTCAGAAACAAGATCTTCATTTTTGCAAGATTTTTTTTGTTTCCATCTCAACATGAACTTATTCTAAGCCTTGTACAAAGTCATGAAGCACTCTGATAGATAATGTAACTGAATTGAAAATAGACAATAATAGCTCTTTTAGCATAATTCAATAAACTTCATCCATTTCATATAGCTCCTACACTGTGCGTTTGAAATAATTCCAATAGGGAAGTAGGCACTCTTATGGAGACCATTTCACAATATGTCCTTGTTTACAAGTTTGCAAGTCCCAACTCAAAACCACATCTCAAATTTGTTGAATGTAAAGGGCAAAAAAAACTCTAAGAAAAGCCTTGAATCGTTTAACCCTTTAGGGCTGAGGCGACCAAAATTGGTCAATCATAGCACTGATCCAGAGGTGCCTCAACCCTAAAGGGTTAAGCAAAAGAATGGATGGAATTCTGTTTCAAAGTTGGGTCTCCATTTTTAATAAATCTAATTCTTGAGCAAACTCTCACTTTATTAATGCCAATAATGCCAATACTTCCAAAAGATATTGTCATGTAGGCATTCTAAGATGAACCAAGGCTTGAAACTTAGGACAAAATGTCAACTTTCATACTCCAATTTTCAGCCCTCAGCTACTCACGGTAGTGAGAGATGCATTTAGAAGTTCATAGGTCCCCCAATGTAGTGTAACCAAAGACCGTTGAACCTTTACATGGAAATAAAATCCCACTTCACTGACCATAATTCTATCTTTTAAATAGAACCACATCGTCGGAAGAGACTTATCTTATACCTATCAAGAGCTCTTGGACACTACTTGTATCATTCATTTTATTATGTATAAAAAAATTAATTTGACAAAGCTAGATATCACAGATAACCAATTTACCAAACACACCTGATTTTTATAGTTTGTCCAATGGATGCAAAGTAAATTGATGATATGACCTACATTCACAAGGATGTACATAATGGAATATAAACACCTAACACCACGAGCCACTACCTTCAGTACAAGTGCTTATTTCCATTGACCCATTCTCCTTATCATTTACACCATCTGTAAATAACTATATGAAAATTTGTAATTTATTTCAAATGGGCCTACAAAGTAGAAATTCAGTAGCACTTACATGTTATAGGAGTGTGTAATGCACAAAGCGAACCACTCTTTTTACGGTGAATTTGTAATGGCACTGCAAAACTTGAAGTCATATGTATTTGGGCACCTAGTGGGATGTACCATGGGTGTGAATGTACTGTTACTGAAAATTTTGTCGACATATCATGATAGATACGACGAAGATTTCATTATTCCCATGATTTTATTATTCCCACTCTTCCACATTTCGGTATGAAACAATTCCAAAACTTTCATATGTGCTTGTTGGCTAGAGATCAAACGGGAAGAAGACTTGTTAACAAAAGTAATATGTAAGGATATTTGGGTATGGCCAACTTTGCTCAAGAGCAAGCATTTGCTAATGCCAACGTCAGCAGCGGCATCACTTGCTTAATCTAATCACAAATTCTCATGGGATGCATATCGGAGTCCTCAAAGGAGTCCAAACCATTCCGCACTTTGGCGTAATGGTCGGAAATTATGAACTGTGATTGATCACTCCAAGTAACGAGGCTTTTCAATAGCTATTTGATTTGCATGTATTTTGATGATTGCAGGGGCATACTTGAAAACTCTAAGTGAAGATCCATGAGATCATTGGCTTAGTCACAGGTGTAATAAACAGAACTCGGATAATCACATATCTTAATCCTCAATGGAACATATAGATGGCTATCAGTTTCTCTTCCCGTCCCCATTTTTTTCTTCAGTTCTTTAAAAGAGCCTACAACTCAGGTTTCATGACTTAATATTCAACACAACATGAATCGGGTAATCCAAACATCTGTGCTGATTAGTAGCCAAATAAGCAATCACTAATCGTCAAGACACCACACTGGGATTCAAAGACAAGTTGCACCATACCTAAGTACCCTTCGGCCTGACGGAAGATGAACACATGCCAATGGATGTACTCCTCAGAAAATGAAAAAATCGGATTACAACTAATATCACAATTGCAGCTCATTATGTGCTGAAATCTGATGGTGCGCACGTGCTCCACCAAAACATGCGTTACCATACAGCAGACGGTTCCAAAACAATTCCGGAGGTTGTACATACAAACATATCCATAAGCAGAACGTGACAGAGTGATGCAGAAAAAAAAAATGTAGCAAAGTACGATAAAGCAGCATTTGATCAAACCTATTCAGAACTAAAGCCACGTACAAACCTGACTCCATTCCAATAACAACGCTTCATAGATTGCGACGAGGATCAGACAGCACTGCGAATGTCTACATGTGAATATGTACTATTCAAGAAGAAATTCCGGTAAAGCGCTACAATTGCCATGACCATACACATGCAGAGAAGCCATAGAGATGAAGTTAAGCTACAATGTCGTGTTTATTACACCAATCAAGCACAGATACAGTAGGAGATAATCATACACTACGATGAGAGAAGTAGTTCTTTATCTGGGGGAGACGGTGATGTTAGAGTTCTTCTCCACCAGCTTGCCATTCCGGAGCTCGCCGAGGGCGGACACAGGCCACGTCAAGCCCTTGGACATGATTCCAAGCGCCAGAGGCACGTCAATGATGATCTCCTTCTCGGTAGGCTTCTTGCTGTTCCTCACCTCGATCAGGTACGCTCGGCCGACCCATCCAATCCACCCGCTGATGTACAGGAAGACGACTCCCGGCAACACGAACTCGCCCAAATGCGCTTGGTCACCGTCCACGATCAAATGCGGCAGACCGTCGGTACCGCACAACAGGCCCTCCTTGCCGTAGAAAGCAAACCGTCGCCTCGTCTTCTCGATGGTGGCATTAATCGCCAACGACGGAGCGCTGCCAGGCGCGTACAGTTTCAACCGCGACTCGAGCTTCTTGATCTCCTGCTTCTCCCTCTTGGCGAAGCCCTTGCTCTCCTTGCAAGGCGTCAACCCCGCCACGTCGGCGCGCGCCTCCGGCACCACGAAGTCGCTGGTGCCAACGACGGCAGCCAAGGCCAATGCGGTGGCGAACCTCCCTGCAGTTTGCGCAACGGTAGTGGATTCAGTGTGGTCGACGGATGAGGCGGAGCAGACAGTCCTGGCCCGGGTGTTCTTCACGAATACGGAGGTGCGAGCGCCGGAGATGGCCGAGCGGGAGGTCAAGTCGAGAGGAGCAACGAGGCCGGCGGGGGCAAAGGCGGCCATTGAGACCGTGGACGCCATCGCTGCGACAGGGGAGCGGGGACTCGGGGGCAATCGGGAGAGAGATAGAGGGAGAGAGAGCAGAGGAAAAGGACGGGAGGGGGGTGCTGGGGAGTGAGCGGGGCGGAGAGGCGGGGCGAGGTTACTTGGGCATGTGTGGGGCACAATCTTATCCAGAGGATCAGCCCCGCCTGGATTGTTGGCCTATCGTGAGTATCGACTCCCTTCTCTCCGATGGCCCTGCTGGATCCCCTTTTGGGCCCTTTCCCATTGGCCTGGGGTTTGTGCCGAAAACGTCCCCCCCTCCCTCGTTTTCGCCTTCGCCTTAGAGCATCTCCTGCAAGCCTCTAAATGTCAAGGTCCTTCCAATTCCCTTCTATCTGTTTTAGAGGGAATGGTCACTTGTATCTCTAACAGTGCAACTCGTTAAGTATAGTGTCAACCAATCATACGTCAAAGAACTTCCAAAAGCATTAAAGTAAACTATGCTCATCATAAAATATAGCTTGTAGAGGGTTTAGAGGCCCCCTTCAAATATGACTTATTTGAAGGGGGAAGGTAAATGTAGAGGCCAATACCTTTAGAATTAGTTGCTTTTCATCCAGAAAGGGCCCGGGCCTAAAAATGTGGCATGCTGCAAGAGACTCCTACAACACTGGAAACAAGCCCTGGAGCTCAAACCCATAACGGCTGCAGCAGTGGTATTCTCCAACGACACTGCACTTGTCCCCGCAAAGGCACCGAGCATGCAAGCCAAGCCCAAATTCTTGTCAAATTTCAACATTCTTCAAGGTTTTGTTACAGCCCCTCCCACTGATAAAATTTTAAGCCAACCAGGTCGGCGCAAGGTTGCAAGTGAAGCAAAGCTGCAAGGCTGCAAGGGAATTTTCCTCTCTACTCCGCTACTTCCTATAATAGCTTCTGTAAACCTGATTTGCAGGTGCTTCCTTTATAGTGCTGCAAGAGATGCTCTTAGATGGGCAATTTGAGACTTGGTTTAGAGCATCCACAATTCCGCACCCTTGCACTCAATCCATGACTCACCAAGTGTTTCCATTTGCTTTTGGAGAGCCTTCAAAATTCTTGTCCCCCACCCTTACTCTTCAAGTGTATTCCACAAATAGTTGTTTGGTCCCACAAAAAGTTATTTGACCAATCATCAAGTGTAGAAGAAGTGGAGAAAAAGATAGAACTCACTAAACTTAGAATGAATAGTAATTTCAAGGGCCATTCCTTGACATATTCAAGTTGAGAGTGAAGAGAACCTTTTGAGGGGCCCTGAGCATTTCTCATCCAAGTATTGCGTTCTAGAGTCCTTGTGTGAGTGTGGGTGCAAAAGCCCTTAGGGTCTTCCCTTAATCCTAAGCCCCTAAATGCTTGAGGCACCAAACTTTTGATGTTGACAATACTTTGAAGTTCAATAAACTTACCTAATTCTCTCTTTTCAATAGATTTTATTTTTGAACTATTCTCTTTAAAATCTAGCTTTAGCATCAAAGTTCTGATTTTGAAAATGATTGATTATGATTTTTTTGTTCAAGATTTTGTACAAGGGTATTGACTTTTTGTAGTTTTGAGAGCTCTTGGAAATGAGCATCACATACACTAGATCTTGGAAGAAAAATTGCATCAAAATTTTATTTAAAAAAATTGTAGAAGATTTTTTGAAAAGCAATAGTGATCGGAGTTATGTACATTATGTCCTTTAACCGTATATTGTTTTAGTGACCAATTTTTGAATTCAACATGTGAAAATGAGGATTGAAGGATTTCAAGTTATTTTTGTAGTTTTAACACCCTCATGATCGATCATTATAATCTTTCAATCCATAAATGATATTGTTGTGTTTTCGTTTCCTATGTGATCTATAACATACATAGTTTGAAATTGTATGGTTACAATTTTGAAAAAAACTAATACATCTTATTAAAACTTTGACTTTCTTTTTATTTAGTACAATTTCCTAGAAGCTCAATAAAGGCCTTTGGTATTTAGGGATTAATATCTAATGTAATTCTATAATTACTAACCAACAATAATTTACAATTAAGACTTTGAAAATGACTTTCTTTCCAATATTGTATAGTGCTCAGAAGAGAGTATCAGTTTTTCTCTTTTAAGCCATTCAAAGAGCTTGTATATAAAATATAATTGGCATTTTATTATCTTACACCGTTGATATTGAAGTCTTATGCAATCTTGACCAAGTGAGTCAAATTTCAATTCCTAAAAACCAAAACTCCATTTTTGGTGAATTTTGTTTGTAAAAATTCATAGTTTTACATGATAATTGATTATAAAACATTTTTTTAGATTTTTAGAGATGTGATTGCACAAATATTTAGGAGACATCCACATTTACATCCTTTGTGATACAAAAAATCTCATTTAATCTCATTTAATAACAAAAGCATGATATACTCCCTCTATTTTTGAAAGAAACCCGGATTCATGCTTTTTTCCTATTTCAGAAAGAAACTTGTGTTTGTCTCTTGAGTTTATTCTTTTGTATTTTAAATCCTTTGGTTATCTCTAAAATGAAATTAACTACTTAGCATGTTTGGTGATATTTTTTGGGCTTTTTATGCTCATTGATTGCTAATGCTAGCATTTCAAATTTGATTCAATGATTTTTGTTTGCAAATTTTGCCCATCATTAAGCTAAAATCATCAATAATATCAACAAAAAGATTTGGTTTTTTTATAGATGGGACTACTAGGGCAATCAAGCTAACTTGTTCTTTACTTACAATTGCATTGACACATTTCATATCAATCATTTTTCTAACCATTTGTGACAATAACAAAACACTTGAAATTTCAAAGCTTAGGTATTAATTTTCTCTCTTTCTAAAAAACCTTAATTCTAGAAAAAATTAAAATTAGGTTTGGAATGATTTAAGCTTAGTATCCAATAACTTCCAATTACAATTTGTTGTTATTATCCTTAATTCCTCACAAAGTCTCAGATACGGATTTCTTTCAGAAACAGAGGGAGTATGAAGAATTGAATGTTAGATGTGATACAACCAAATTGTATAAAATAGATATATCTCTGCTTTTGAACTAGTTTTTGGCAAAGTAAACATATCATCATGCTCAAAGGTACAAACTTAATCATAGTGTATAAGTCAAATAGTAAATTCTAATCACCATAGAGAAATACTTATTTTACAAAATTCGGACATAGCCAACTCAACATTGAAATCTTTGTAAAAAAATTGAAGCTTTTTAGAGATGCTTGTAGGAAACAAAGTTGTATGTATAGATATTTCCTACATATTTGTGCAATCAAATCTCAAAAAATCATCACCAATGTTTTATAATCAGTTATCATGTAAAAATATGAATATTTACAAAACACAATTCACCAAAAATGGAGTTTTAGTTTTTAGGAACTGAAATCTGACACACTTGGTCAAGATTGCATAAGACTTCAACATTAATGGTGCAAGATAATAAAATGCCAATTGACACCATATTTGGTGGGCTAGCTCTAAGAGCGCTAATGCTAAGGATACAAGAGAATTTGACAAGGAGCTAGGATTCAATCTTGGATAATAATCCTAAGAGACTGCAATTACGTATAAGGAGACTAGATGTTAAGGTGCAGTTCAAAGGGGCAATTCTAGACAGTTAAGCTCTGTCTACTATCTCTTCTAAGTATTAACTGCTACTTGAGTTGGAAGCTGGAAAGGTTGCATGAGGTTCCATGAGGTTCCATAAGGTTCCACGAGGTTCCACAAGGTTCCACGAGGTTTCACAAGGTTCCACGAGGTTTCACAAGGTTCCACAAGAAGATCAAAGGTTCCACCAAGAGAACATAACTGTGGGCACCAAGCCCATTAAAATACCCCCCATTTTAAGGGCACGGCAAGGCACGTCGGAAATCCAAAGGAAGGTCACCAATGTCGTAGCAGAAGGGTGAGGAGTACAACTCCCAGCAATCAAGAGCAATTGTATCTTGCAAGTTGTCGGCAGGCTCTCATGTGGGCAGAGTATAAGCGGACCATTTTACTTTGAAGTATTTCATGCGGCTGCGTCCGCGCTGTTGCCACTACTTTGCAAGGATGTTGTCAACGTGGAACTTGTCATGGCTGTCCACTTGGATTGGCAAAGGTTGGGCATCATCAACAATTTGGCTAGGAAGCAGGTCAATGGCGACAAGGCGTAGTTGATCAACATGAAATTGTTATGCGGGCCAGCAAGGGTATTGAGGCGGACCGAGTGTTTGCTCACAAGCTTTGTCACTGTGTATTTAGCAGCCTTCTAGTCCCATTTTTTGTTCTCCTTGCCTGTAGAAAATTGCCATTCCAAACAAAGCCATACTTGTCACCAACGCAATAGCGCGTGGCTTCTCTGCATTGTCGATTTGCTAGACGCTCCCAATCTTGCTGGGCCTCTACCATCGCCGCTTGTGCTAGTTCCATAGCTTACCAAGTTTGCCCACAATGGCTTCAGCCTTCTCGCGTTCAGTCTTGGCATGCCAATTCATCTCGTAGTCGGGGCCTTGTGGAATCTCAAGCTGGATGGGGTCAACATTATAGCCATGCTGCAAGAAAAAAGGACTGACTCATGTTAAAGATGCATTTTGTCCACAAATGGCGATCTGGGCCATTGAGCATAGAATTGCCCAATCCTTCTGATTCCAATCAACATATGGCTGCAGGTACACCTCAACAGTGCTACTCATCCGTTTTGTGGAACCATCAGTTTGGGGATGGAATGCAATAGACAGTCGTTGGTTGATCTTGAGAATCTCACAGAGTTGTGCCCACATAGTACTCAGAAACTGGGCGCCTCGATCAAAAACTATCGCGCCTGATAACCAATGATGTGCTACTACATGTTCCACAAAAGCCTAAGCCATCGTATTGGTGTCCATGTTCAAGAGAGGGACTAGTGCAATGTCTTTACTCGGCCAATCCGTGATCACCATGAGGATTGTGTTGCCCTTGCTCTCAAGTAGCCCTTCGACAAAATCCATGGATAATTCCTTCCATATGCGTTTGGGTATGGGTAGCGGTTCAAAAATCCATGTAGTCCATGACGCCATGGTTTGCTCCTTTGACATGCATCACAGTTCCTCAAATATCGCTGAATATCTGTGGACATTTTTGGCCAAAGTAATCTCGCATCAACAGTTTGTACGTGACTTGACGCCCTGGGTGGCTTGCAGCAAGTGACGTGTGAATTTCATGAATGAGCTTTGTGTAAGGGTTTAGACTCCGGTATCCACTTGCGGTCTTGATAATACAAGACTCCATGCTCATCAAAGGAGCAATCTGAAATAGAGACTTTAATCTCTAGTTGTGTCATGAATTGCCGATCATTGTTGCAAACACTACAAGTTAGTTCTTGGTATATCTCGTCCAATGAGATAGCGCTCAGGTACATCTGCCCGAGTTCGTTCACCGCATTGCTAGTATCAGAACCTCGGAGCAAGTTCACTGCTATTTCACCCTTGTTGTCTGCACTTCGCGATGGTGTTGCTCCTCAGATAGCCATGACTAACAAGGGAGGCTTGTCATCTTTGTCTCTTGGTTTGGATGTGATGACAGTGGCAGGTTTGAGCAAATATATAGCAATGCCGGATGCGTGGGTTGTCTTTGCCTTTAGGCTAGTCTTGCTCCCGTCGGAACAAAGCATCCGCATGCTCATTTTGTTTCCCTGATTGATATAGAATTTCCAAGTTATAACGCCCTAGAATCAATGACCACCGCATTTATCGCTTGTTCAGCATATGAGGTTGCATGAAGTATACTAAATTTTTATGGTCAATTACAATAGAAAATCTCTTCACCGAACGCAGATCACAATCCCATTCATGTAAACAATGAACAACCTCTAGTAATTCCTCATCATGAATTTTATAATTGCATTCATGGGAGCTTATTTTCTTGGATGAATAAGCACATGGGTAGAGAAATCCGGTACTATCATATTGTGAGAGTACACCTCCAATCGCATATTCAGAAGAATCGGTCTCTAGTATCATTTCACGATCTAGATCAAAACTGGCCAATACAGGCTCGATGATGAACATCCTCTTCAAATTCTCGAAAGCTCCTTGCTCGGTTGCAATCCATTGCCAGATAACGTTCCCGGTGAGATGGGTAAGGGGAGCAACAATGTCAGAGAAGTTGCGTATGAATTGCCGACAGTAATTTGCAAATCCTAGAAAACTTCAAATCCCTTTTACTGTAGTGGGAGCTTGCTAGTCCTGGATTGCTTTAACCTTGTCTGGGTCCATCTGCATGCCTTTACCAACCTCAATAATGAATCCAAGATTCTTGGTTGTTTGGACCTCATAATTACATTTTTTTATGTCCAAGTATAACTCTACATCTTAAAGTTTATATAACACCAAACATGCTTTCCTACGGTGGTCATGTAGGGATCCTGAAGAGTAAATCAATACATCATTGAGATAGGTAGAACATAATTCATCCAAATACTCTCGCAAAGTCCAATTAATATACCTTTGGAAGGTGCTTGGAAAATTGGCCATGCCAAATGGAGTCACAAGCCACTCATAGAATCTAAATTGCGTTTGAAAGGCTGTCTTCCACTCATCTCCAAATGCTATCATGATGCTGTGGAAAGCACTTATGACATCCAATTTTGTGTACCATTGAGCCTTGCCAATCTGTATCAGGGTTTCATGAATCAATGGCAAGGAATAGCGGTACTTTTTGGTGATTTTATTTAACACGCAATAATCAATGCAGAACCTCAACCCTCCTCCTGGCTTCTTTGCAAACAACATAGATGCTATTGCAGAGGAATGACTCATGCAAATGAAACCTTTGTCTAATAAAGAAATGAGTATCCTGCAAAGTACAAGCAACTCACCGTGTGAAATGCTGTATAAGGGACCCCAAGGCGGGCCTATCTCCTTGCCATCCTTCGTTTCCAGCTCAATTTTGTGATCAATGTTGGGCCCACGTAATGGTGGAAGCTGACCAGCTCAAGAGTGACTGAAGAGATCCAAGTGTTGCTAGTAGTGTTGTGGGAGCCGGGTTTTTGGATTGATCAATTTCTTTTGGGCCAGGGCTCGGTCAATGTCCGCCAGTGAAGCTGCAAAAATTTTCACTGCACCAGTCTCGCTTGCCTGAGCATATTGTAGATAAATTTTTGCACTGACCTCCTGCAAGGACAATCTCGAGCTGCCAAATTCATTTGAAGATGAAGATTTGCAACCAGGTGCTCGCCCTTCTTGATTCCAAATTTGTACACTAGAGCTATAGATAAACAAAGACTTTTTAGTAAGTGCAATTGTGACATTATTCCTATTCATCCATCCTCTTCCCAAAATTAGGTCATGTCCCATAGTATTCCTGAAAATGTATGCAAAAATAAACTCCTTGTGTCCGTGAATATCAATATGAAATTTTGCAACATGTTGTGTTAACGTATTGCGCCCATCAATTCCCTAGATAGGTCAAGGCCAGATATGAAAGCGCTTGAGCTTAGCTTGTTCTGCAAAGTGGCAACTGATAAGAGCATAACATAAACACCCGCTATCGATCAATGTATCTGCAATATTTGTTTAATTGACTATAGCATGTACAATTACATGTGGTGTGTTCATGTACTCCCTTTGAAAGCCTACCCACTCTACTTCCTCTGCTAAACCCAAATTATGCTTTTGCCTGCGCCTTTGGGCGAAAGCTACTCGTTTTTTGACCCCGAGTATGACTCTTCCTCGACTTCCATTGTGGCCAATGTCTCTTCTCTTGTAGGACCAATCTGGGCTTGGCTGATGGACACTTGCTCCTTGGGGTCTGGTTGTGCAGCAAGATAAGAACATGCGCCAAAAAATGCCCTACGGCGCCGCATTGCAAACAGCGTTTCTCTTGTTTTCTCTTCTCAACCTCCTCCTTGCTCACCCATTTTGCTTGTTTTGCGTGGCCGCTATTGGTGGTTGCTGCACTCACCTTTGTGGGCTCCCACTCCATTAGATCCCTAGTAGTTGATGCAGCTAGTGTAGTGACAATACCGACACGCCCCTTTCCTGCAATTTGAAGCCCCGCGCAAAAATGAGCATCAGACACACGGACTACTTTGTTCACAAACCTTTTGAATGACAGATCCTAGGGAATGAATACTATGGATTTTTGAAGGTCGGCATGCAAGGTATTTGTAAGCATCGCCTTCTTCATAGCACCGCCGAGTTCCGTCCTTGCTAGCAAGACTTGTTTATTGAAATTAGCGTAGAAGTCCCTTACAAAACTCCACCCTTGCTTCATGCCTTGCAACTTGTTGAGTGCGCGTTCGCGCTAGTGGGGATCCTCAAACTATGCATTCAAGAATTCCTAGAGTCTCTCCGTTGTCACCGCAAACTCCATGTCAAGCCAAAGATGAGTAACCAACACTACTTTTCCTACAAGATGAGAAAATATATATCCCACCCGCAACCTCTCTGTTGTATAGAAGTCTGCATCATATTCCATCTTGTCCTCCATTTGCCGTCAAAAAAGAGGGTACATCACTCAATCTCCTTTGAACCTCTTGGGATCAAGGAATTGCAACTGCCAAGCGCTCTAAGGTGCCGGGGGCGTCGCTATCATTGCTGCGTGGTGCCACCGCATAGCTAAGAGCTCTCCTTTTAGTTGTTCGATCTCCAGGTCCTTCTTGAGTTGTCGTACCTCCCAAGATGTTTCATTGATGGCCCTCTCGGCCCACTCGTTTCGGGGATCCAGTTTGTGGCTGGGACCGCCTACCTCTGCATGCGAAAGGTTGGCGCTTAGCTTTACTCTATGACCGGCACCTGATATTTCCAACGCTACTGCTTGAAGTGCAGCTGCTACTTGTTCATCTGTGAAGCCTTGTTGTTGCAAGTGCCTCCGTAGCTCCGCCTCAACATGCTCCTGAGAACCACCGTTGGCCAATAGCTAAGAAGCCATTTGAGCCAAAGTCAACACAGCTTGTGGTTGTTTGTCCATCGCTAACACTTGAAAATTGTAAGTTGTTCGTTTAGGGTTGAATTCTAATGTGGTGGGCTAGCTGTAAGAGCGCTGATGCTAAGGATACAAGAGAATTTGACAAGGAGCTAGGGTTCAACCTTGGATAATATTCCTAAGAGACTGCAATAACGCATAAGGAGACTAGATGTTAAGGTGCAATTCAAAGGGGCAGTTTTAGATAGTTAAGCTTTGTCTACTATCTCTGAGAGTTGGAAGCTGGAAAGGTTGCATGAGGTTCCATGAGGTTCCACAAGAAGATCAAAGGTTCCACCAAGAGAACATAACTCTACGCACTAAGCCCATCACACCATATTTGTTAAATTGGGAAAAACAAAGGTACCACTCTGTACTCTAGCTTAAACCCAAAAAGTTACCTTAAACCAATTTTGAAGGTATCAGATTCATTCTGAGCCACTAAGATTTTTTCCCTTGCAAATTCCTCCTCTCAGCTGAGGGCACAAGTATCCAAAAAAATGCTGCAAGCTCAATTTTAGGTGGCCACCTAAAACTTTCCAAAGCCCCAAAATGTATTGTTTTTCCCAATCTAATGAATATGGTGTTAATTATATTTTACATACAAGCTCTTTGAATGGCTTAAAAGAGAAAAACTCATACCTTCTTTTGAGCACTTTATAGTGCCCTTCAAGAAGTTCTTGAGTTCTTTGAAACTTATGCCCATTTAATACTAGAGTAGGCCTCTTTAATTTACGTTTTCTAAAAATAAATGCACAAATTAACAAATCAACCCTTGACAATGTGCACAAATTAAGCACATTGATTCCCTTTAAAAAAAAGGTTGCACTTGGCATATGCCACATGGCAGTCATTGTGCAACTTTTGTGGTGGTAAGGCCACCATATTTCTTAGCATGGCTAGAGTTGATTTGGACTTCCTTATTCTTAAATTTTCAAAAGATGAGCGTTGTAAATTGCTAACTACTTTCACAAGGGGGTGTGGCAATGCAAGCTATTTAATGCTTTGTTGCAGTTAATATGATATCAAGTATGAAAAGAAAAAATACAAGTTTGTTAATTTATGACAATACACAAATTACCTTTCATAATGTGCATAAATTAGGCTAATTTGTTAATTTATGAGAAACGTAAATTAAAGAGGCCTGCATTAAGGGAGAGATTATGAAAGCCCGAAGATTTTTTTTATTGCAGATACAACCATGTTTTTAAGCTAATAATTAAGGGCAGTTCAAAATATGCCAACTCCACAAGCTTCAATTTAATGCTACATCCGAACTTTTGTAGCACCAAAGGACAAAAAAACCATGTACTAGGAAAATGCTTGAGTACTCAATACCAAAAAGTTGGCACTCAAATCCCGATTTAGGTTTTTTTATTTACTAGGTACATTGCTTTAAAAAAATGTCCCATGTACTTGGCACCAAATTTCTAAAAGTGTCAATTTTGTAGTGAACCAAGATTTGGCACATAAAGAGCCATAGGGTGAATTGGTGAAGCTAAGTCCCAATTTTGAACCTCTCGAGTAAACAAATATTTGATGAAAGATAAACTATTATGGTGCTCATTTAGAATTTTTAATGGAAACTCAATTGGTAAGTAGTGTTTATGTTGACGTTTTGTGTTGATAACATGTTGTTGAAATATAATTTTGCAGTTTGTAATTAATGTAGCAAAAACTAAATGGCATTATTAGTGTAGTGGGATTGGGACCAGTGACGAAGTATGAACCGCCTTTTTACCAAATAAGATCCAAGCTGGAACTCCATCTCCAATCCAGTTTACTTAACCCCTGAGTGCCCATGTCGTTTTCACCAAATTAGGGTTTTGGAGAATTACAATTTTGATGCATTGTATCTCAATCAATCAAATGATTCACAAGAAGTGACCATTGAAAATAGTGGAACACCTACTTAGAAAATGGCTTGCAAATTTTGGGAACAATTTACCGCGGGAGATCGGAGATTATAACATTTGATCAAACAACATGTGATGACAAATCTCATGTTTTGGTAGGTAGTGCTATTTCATGATTTTTACAAAATTCTATAAGCCCCGGATTCATCTCAAATTTTGTGAGTAACAAGATTAGATGTGAATGCATACACTAGTAAATTATTGAAGATTGCACTTCTTTTCATGTCAAGTTTTAGGGCTTCAAATTGCTATTGTTTAGAAAATAATGATTGGCTTAGTTGTTGATGGTTGCCATAATAAGGGTTTAGAACATGCTTGAACCCTTACCAACAACTTTCCCGCTACCACAAAGCTTATACAAGGAAGCTTGCAAGGGATTTTGACTGGTTGCAGCTTGTAAGACGCTACTTGCCACCATACCCCGTACAGTGTTTTACCCAATCAAATCCTTGTACAACATTTGGCTTTCCTTGCCATTACTCCAATGGCATGAACAAATTGAATGCCTTCATAATTGAAGTTTATAGCAAGATCAAAAAATTAGATCATGTTCCTCAAACAAGCATTTGAAATCTTAGCAACAGGATCCCCTTGCTAGGGTGCTCAAGGGTTAAGACATATCACTATAACAAAATGGGCATTTTATGACTCCAAGTTATGACTATTGTGAGTTATTCATAATTAAGAATGACTCACAATAGTCATAATTGACAGTCATAAAATGCGTTTTTTGTTGTAGTGTATGAAACCTTTTAAAATTGTTGATAAATCAAAAAGTATCACAGCTACGTCAACAAACCATAAAATGCATGCAAGCAAGGGAAAAATGGGTAGAATTGTCCATTTGTACATGTTCATCCTTACAATTGCTAATTTCAATAATCCACATATGGGATAAGCGGATGCTTTTGAAAGGGGTTTGGCTACTTTGTTCATTTTACCATGAACACCATATTTGCTAAAAGGGGAAAATCATTGGTCCCATTTGTTTTTCACTTGAATCCAAAAAATCCCCTTAATTCAATTAAGGAGGTCACCTGAAATTTGCTTAATGAAACTTCTGTTCAAAATTCCAAATTTTCAGTCCAAAAAGAACGTATTTCTAGAAGATATATTCTCATTTCATTAGAAAACAATCAACGAATACCAGATTCAATGAATGTGGCGTTCTTAGAAAAAAAGAAAAAAACCAAAAGTGCCAATTTGTAAGAGTTGTACCCTTTTAGCAAACATGGTGTTTCATACCTTCACTTATTAATGATTAAAGTGCTTTATACCACATGACTCTTTATTTAGCCAAAGTGACGAGTAAAATTTTAAGAAAATTACTTGCTTTATGAAGAGTTTGTTAAAATTTACCGAGATAGGCCCTCAAGTTATACAATGATGATTGGACATTCAAAGATTGGAAAAAGGCGTATAGCATGATCTATTCAAATTATTCAAAAACAAACACAGAATAAAATATATCGTACAGTAAAATGAAATAGAAAATAGGCAAATTATTTAAATAACGCATAATTATTCATTAAATTGGGAACACTTTCCCAAAATGTATTTTGGAAATATTGAATTTACATTACAAGGGAGCATTGTCAATTTGGACATTTTTTGTCAATTAGGTCACATTGATTTGAACACTTTTTTGTTAATTTGAACATGTTTTTGTTAAATTTTTGTCAATTTAGACATTTTAATCAATTTAGACATGTCATTGCAGACAATTTTTCTTGTAGTGTTTTTATTTGTGAGAATATTTTGGTGATTTGAAGTGAATTTTTTTTGATAATTCTTGTAAGATATTTCATCATTGAAGTGAGGTCTTAAAGAAGTCATCATAATGTTCACTCAAAATCACCTAAAAGCTCTTAAAAATGTAAAATGAAAAATTTCCAATGTGTAAGCTTTTTCCCAATTTAATGAATAACACATTTTAATGCTCTTTGTATGTGTTTTACCCTCACAAACTGTCATATCGTGTATGAATTTGACCGGGCAAAGTTCATAAGGAAGTCTTACCAACAAGTGGTTTCACCTCAAAACAAAAGTAACCCACCGTAAATATAAGATTGGGCCTTTGTTGCAAGGTCTATGAATTAATTGAAGAAATTAAGCTTCTAGACTTGCATAGTTGAATATTCAAAATGCTTTCCGCATGCTTGAGGCAAATGTTGTATTTCTGCCTACGTAAACATTGTTTGAACAAAATCCTTTGCATATTTAACTTAGGTGCCTAAACCTCTCAAGGCCAAGGGGACCAAAACTGTCCTTCCTTGTTTGTAATTTGGAATGTCTAAATTTTCTACATGATTAATTACAATGATCATTATTTTTTAAAGTTCTTGTTGAAGTTTTGTCTTTGTATCAAAAGTTTGATTTTGAAAATGACTAATTGTGATTTTTCTATTTAAGATTTTGTGCAAGGATGTCTATTGCAAACCTTCACTTTCTAATGCTAAGAGCTCTTGGAAATGAGCCTAAAGTACACTAGAACTTAGAGAATTAATTACATTAGAAACTTAATTTAAAAATTTGTAAAATAGATTTTAAGAAGCCATAAATTGACTAGGGTTACACATGTACTCTACATACTCACATTTTTTTGGTATCCTCAATGATAAGTTTGAGAAGTGAAAAGAGGATTGAAAGACTTCAAATCACTTTCACAATTTTAACACCCTCTTGATCAAATGTTATAATCTTTCAATCCATAAGAGATATTGTTGTGTTTTCTTTTGCTATGTGATTTCTAACATATCTAGTTTGAATTTGTATGGTTACAGTCTAAAAAAATTGATGCACCCTTATCAAAATGTTGACATTTTGTTCATCCAAGAACAAATTCTGAGATACTTGGGAAAGAGCATGGGCCTTGAGGGGTTAAACTTGCGAACATAATTGGAAATTGCAGAGTGGGTCATAATGTGGAACCTCACTCTTGCCAGCACAAAGGACAAGTAGCATTATTTTATTCAAGCAATGCTCATGCAAGCTAAAAGTCTCACGCATGGACAATATCACACTTGCACCACTGATTACTCAAACTTTGCCCTTGTTCTCATTGACTTAAATGTGAGAATACCTTGAATGAAGTCCTTACCTTAAACATAAGATTAGTTGTATGCATTCATAAACTTCAACACAAACAATTATGAACATTCAAAAAGTGATGGTGAATTCTTTCATTTTCTATTGTATAGGCCAAATCACAATAACAAAAGACACTCTAGGTATATACATTGAGAATAAATTTAAAAAATAAAAGAAAACTCAAATAAACTAAGTAAAATTTGCCTAGTACTTCACATATTATCTTGGAAATGAAGGTTGGATGCTGCCAAGGTTTCACAAAACCTCACGGTGTGGGTATCTATTAAGTGGGTATCTATTAAGGTAGGAACACCCATAAGTGGTAGTGTCCCCATAATTGTCACCTTTAAAATCTTGGAAAATCTATAGAAGTATATAGACGTAATTACAAGGATGTACAACATGTGAACATGAAAACTTAGTGTTGGTATTAGGTGTAATTGTAGTCAACTCTTAAAAAATTCACAATTTATTCTCACAATATCCAAATAATACATTCAAAAGTGCAAACTTGTCATTTTTTTCTAGCTAACATGATCCTACAATTTGCTAAATGTTTATTAATAATCGTCATGTTCAAAACCCTTAAACTAATGCTTATGGGTGTTCCTACCTTATTGGGTAGCGAATCTTGAGATGAATGAAACAAATTCACAATAAATAAATAAACACAAATGGCCCCATATCCATGACCAGCATTGCAAAGGTGAGGGCTTTGACCAAAATTTCATTTGTTTTGGCTCAATCCTTAACCCCTAAATGCCCAAGGCAACACACTTTGGTATTCAAAAAACTTCATGAAACTTTGAAACCTTGTTGAAGGCACACATTTTATTGTTTACATGTTATTTTCTTTGAAAATGTGCTTGCTGTAGTCAACTTCACCACTCAAATTTAACTTTCTCAATATCTTATCCCAATCTTTTTGGTAATAGGTTAACTGCAAGCATACATTTTGTGTCATGAATAATGTCATGAGAAGTGTCATGAATAATGTCATGAAAAGTGTCATGAATAATGTTGTGAATAGTGTCATAGAGCCTATGACAAGTTGCCACATTGAAAAGACATACATTAAGTTGAGAAAAAGGTGAAGATTTCCCTTGGGCACTCCCTTGGGAAGTATGGGCTCTTTTACTAAAATTTTGACATCTAACAAAATCTAAAAGTACTTTTGGACTAATTCTCACTTAGAATGTCTTTGTTTTTAATATTAGAACTCATCCACCAATGAATTTTCTTTCATTCATACAGATTTTTGGTCAATGATTGAAGCTACAAATTTTCTTTGTATTAGACAATTGTGCTTTGATAGTTGCATTGCAAGCTTGTTTGTGAAAATGTGATCATGGATTTGGAAGGGGGGCCATTTGATTTGAAGTAACAACAACAAATACTAAAGCACCCTAAGTGGTTGTTTTCCAATTTTGAATCTAAAGTTGTCAATTTGCATTAGAAGGTTTGGGCAGCTCCAACAAAAGCAAAAGAATTTGTACTCATCATCATTCATTCACAAATACATTAAAATCTGCATGGTCATTTTGGATTTTTTTTGGATAGCGCTATCTAGAAGCCTTGGAGTTCAAGATTCTATGGCTACAATTTAGTTTTGATGTTTAATAGTGATTTTACAACGAGAAATCAAAAACTTCAAAACTACCCTCCTAAAACGAGAAAACACCCTTGGATGTTTAGGGGTTAAAGGCATTAGAGGAAAAATGAGCTCAAGAGAAGGCCTCCCAATCTTGACACACTACCATGTTTATTGAGGTAGGATAAGCATAGGTAAGGTACCTACACAAGGGTCTCTACCTTATGTGAAGTACTCACATGTACCATGCTACATGACAAAAGGATTTGATGATGCAAAGCAATATTATAACATGACAATCACTAATGCAAAGACCTCTAGTGGGATACAAGAATCTCGGGGGGTGCAGAGGTAGCAGTAGAAACTATGTGCAAACAAATGATAGGGTGCCTAAAAAACATTTGAGATAAAAATTATAATTTGGTTTTTTATACTATAGGGTACAAAAATATCATGAGATGTCTTCAAACTACTATAGGGTATAGAAAAATAGGTCCAATTAGAAAAAAATTAGACCTAGGATACCCCCTTTTCATTCTTTTTTTCAGCTAAAAGTCATAAATCATGCTGTCTTGTGAGTGGCATATTCAAAGTGTTCAATAATTTTATAGACTTTACTAATTTCTACAATAGATGTTGGATGGCTTTAAGTGGTTGTCATTTAATTTTGGAAATTGGCTCCGAGCCCTCTGTTTGTTGTTTGTTGTTCAAGGTTCAAGGTCCAACTTGGGATTTGGGAATTTGCTTAGTCTGTCTTTTCCACTGTCTCCATTTTTTGGCTACTGTTCAAAAACAATTTCTTACATATTATTTGGCATATGCTGAAGACATATACAACACCTTGAAGCAAACATACATACCATATATTTTTGCCAATCAAAGAGTTTGCATAATATAAATTATATTTGACAATTTCTTGTTGTGCACCACAATTTAGTGAAGCATATTATTTTGCATATTGTAAAGACATGTATAGTACATTGAATCAAATAATGTAGGTTAAAGTAAAGTTAATATCAAAAAATGATCTCTATATCATTCATATTAATCATGTAAAAAGGACATAAACCTAAAGTTCAATTTATATAGCATTCAATAATATGATACCTTCTTAGTAAATGAGCATCATTGACAATTTTTATGGAAGGTACAATAGTAGTATTGAGTACATTTTTTTGTTAAGATATAGTTGAAACTTGAATATAGTCATTAGTAGGGGAAAAAAAGTTTGAAAGAAGTTTAATGTCTAAAAAAAATTGTGGTAGAATTTTTTGTTTTATCTAATTTACCATATCATTTATTCATATCAATTTAGAATTATAAGTAATGCAAGCTCCTTCTTTAATAACGCAAAGTAGAAAATTACATAATGATAGGGTGTTAAAAAAAAAAAAAAAAAAAAAAAAAAAACTAATACCCCCCTAAAAAATACTTGGTGTTTGCTCCTATCCCCTTATTTTTTTACACACTAACCCCCCGACAAGAATAAATTATGATTAGAATTCCCAATCAAACAAGGACACTCATCAAACAATAAAATACTATATCTTAAAAAGAAAATATCCTCATGAAGTACTACATCATAAGTTGCAAGCGGATATAGGGCATTACTCTCTTTTGATTTGAAAAAAGACATTACATTTAAATGCTTTTGACCCCTTTAGCCACCTCCTTTGAGGGCCTTCTCTTGAACTCATTTTTCCTCTAATGGACAAACCTATGACCATTATTTGCCTTCCAAAGTTCCTCTCCCTATTTGCTCCCATTTTGAAACTAAATTTGAACGATTCATTTGTTTAATTCTCAAAAATAAAATTAAAACAATTTACAGGTACTTAATATTTTAATGTTTTTTGTGAAATTTTGAATAAACAGTGAAAAGGAGTTCAAATCAAATCCAAATTTTGCTTTAAAAGGAAAATTTCGGAAGGTGCATGTATTGTGGTTGGAATACGACAATGTAGAAGAATGGCAAGGTATCCTTCTAATATTAGAATGCCAGCACTTCATGGTAATAGGTCCAAAGTTCAAATGGCAATGAAACGTAATCAAGTTTGGGAAATTTTTGAATTTTCTAAATGGAGGAGAAACTAGATCTCATAAGCTACATTACCTTGGTTGCGCTCAAGCTCTGAAATTAATCATGTTTGTGCTTAATGTGAAGTAAAAAGTTACTTTTTAAATGTGTCAAGTACACTATATGAAGATATATGGATGTGCCATTTTCTTATGTAGGAAAGTCAAAAGTATCACTAAGAAGGACTACCTTACATCTTTCATAAGATGGAGTTCAAACAGCTCCTTCAAATGGATTGGACAAAAAACTGTTTTTACCATCACTAAAGTCCCCATATCCAAATAACACAAAACGTCCATCTACGCGTTGTAGGATTAACAACAGGGGTAGTCACACCTTCTTCACCTTGTTTTCAATCTTTAAAGAATGGGGACGTGGCACTTTCTTCTTGATTTGTAGAGATCCCATTCTAAAAGTTTTTATCTTCATTTCCTGAGGAGAAGAATGGGCATAAAGACATTGTAACATGTGAGTTTTATACCAATGCAAGTCCGGGTGCAAGTCTCTTGTTCATCTTGCTCTTCTTGCTTTCATCCTCCTTGTAGTTGGAAATGTACGCCGAGTAGTGAATGCAACTTACTACCTTCCCAAACTACCATTTTCTAAGTAAACTCATTCTCCATTCTCCACAGCAATCACACCTTCTTTGTGGAGAAGTGCTCCCATTAGCTCCTATTTCCACTTCACAATAGTTGTGGTATTAATTAATTTGAGAAAAAAACACAATTTTGGGACTTTTAAATTTTCTGTTTTAAAGAGATTTTTGGTGATTTAGAGTGAGTTTTATGATCATTTCTTCAAAATCTTACATCAACAATGTAATACCCGAAGGGATTATAAAAAAAACTCAGACACCTTAAATAACTAAAATGCACTCACCAATGCAAAATTTAGGATCCTCAAAATCAGTTTTGGGATAGTCTTTTTCCCAAATAAACGAATATCGTGTCCCATGCTTCACACAAGTTTCATTCTTGAAGGTGTGACTAAGTTACTCGTAACGGTGAACTTGGTCAATTTTCATGTTGCATAGGAACCGACTACGGTGATCAGCGTTTCTAAGAAGCGCATTTACATTTACCAGAGAGTTTAGAAGTCTAGACTCGTGATCTAATTTTGAAAGTCACATCTGGGGATCACTGCTGACTAGTACGCGGCGATGGGCTTTGACAAAAATCCAGTCAAAACAAAACAGCAGCTGGGCACAGCACACACACTCACATAGTCACACACCAGTGTCAAAGGTGCGCTTGTCAAGGCCGCTACCAACGTTACTCCGGAGCGCCTTTCCCCGTTCTGGCATTGCCACTGTCGCTCCGCATCCCTTCAACGCCACGACATCCGGCACGAAATCCCACAGGATATATCAGCAGTACAAACTCCGAGTTTCCGCACCGCTGGTGATCGATCAATCCCTTGCAACCAACTCTTCCTTCCAGACACCACGGCCTGCTCTGCGCTGTCGACGGTCTGCATTCCAGGTACAGCCCCCTAATCCTCTCAAGTTCACACCGTGGCGTTTCGCAACTATCAAGTGACTAGTCATTCTCGTCCTGTCCGCCATGGCGCATCATTCCAGCTCATACTCACGTTCTAATTCACACTTGCAAATCAAAGTTGTCATGGCGATTTGTAAAACTGGTACTCACTTTGCGCTGATGGAGGTTTGGATGAGGATTTAAGTCTTACAGAAGTTACGTTGCTGGCATTGCACAGGATTCGTGCTCGGAGAAGGTCTGGAGCATCATGGAGCTGAACCACGGGTCAAGCGTGATCCTGGTGGTGAGTTTATTGCTGGCAGCGCTGGTGCATTCCACTGATGCGTGTATAGCGGCGGAGCGCACGGCACTTCTGGCATTCAAGGCTCGCATTACGGCGGACCCGCAGGGCCTGTTGACCAGGTGGGTCGCTAATGGAGATTGCTGCAGCTGGGGAGGGACGTTCTGTGACAATTCTGGACATGTGACCCAGATTGACCTCGCACCTGATCCTGCGTTCGACGACGACACTTACTTCTTGAAAGGTATGAGCACAAAACCAGCATATCCGTTTCATTGCATTAGCAAAAAAATTCTTTGTTTTGGCAAAGTTACGTACAATTGTGCATCCTGCTTACTCATTCTAGTTATGGCCATAAATGGCACTCCTGCGATCTTTGGAGCTAAAAGCGCCATTGCTGCTGTAGGTACATATTGTATGTAATTAAGTAACATACGATGAATTTTGGCAGGCACTATTTCGCCAGAATTGGCAAAGCTCACGCACCTCCAGAGATTGGACCTCGCAAGTCTGAAGCAGCTCTCCGGACCACTCCCTGCTGCTCTCGGCAAATTGAAGAGCCTGCAGTATTTCAGTGTCCGAACCAGCAAGCTCACGGGCTCCATTCCATCAGCTTTCGGCGGCTTGACGAGCCTCACCTTGCTAGACCTCGGTGCCAACATGTAAGCTTAAGTCCTCCTTTCAATCCACACGAAACCGTAACGTTCTCCCTCACAGGTTTCAGTACTACCACAGCAGTATGGCGAACAGGCGCAGTTGAACTCGCTATTATGGGCTAACAGTAAGTGGGTTTCACATGGCGGTGTTGAGATTTCTCGAAGACAAAGAAAGGTTGCTTAGAGCATCTGCACCCTTGTACATTGCACCCTTGTACATTATACAGGCCTCAATACCACTTGGCGTGCCTTGCTGACTCACCAATGTCGTATGTAAGTCAGGGCTCGTTCAATTGTATCTCAAATAGAACATTGAGGGTTTGATGAATTGTTAGTGCGGGCTAGCTCAATTGCATCTCAGACACTAAAATATTGGATTTGATGAATTGTTAGCACGTCCAAATCTTGAACAATCTTTATTGACACAAGAAATCTTGAAGCTTCACACATGTCTTCCATGTGATATGCTGTGATACGCTCTCAATGCTTACTTGTACTTGTTTGAGGACAAGGGTGGGGCATCAGAGATGTGCAAGGGTGCGGATGCTCTAAGTCTGAGATGAAATGTTATGTATGATGATCTACGACCTTCGCACAAAACCCAAAACCTAAAGCGGTCTTTTGTGCTCGTCTTGTGGACGCAGGTTCACAAGTGGGATTCCTCCATCTCTAGGCAACATTGGTCCACAGCTGCTGACGCTGTTCTTGGGATACAACAAACTCTCCGGTGCAGTTCCAACGACGCTGTACAATCTGAAGGGTCTGCAGGATTTCTACTTGACGGGCAACAAGCTCACCGGTAGCATCTCGCCGCTAGTAGGCCAGCTGAAGGCGCTCACGAATCTCGACTTCTCCAACAACAAGCTCACAGGGCCCCTGCCGTCCGAGATCGGATCACTGAAACAGCTCGGATTCTTCGACATGAGTGGGAATCAGTTGACGGGCACCATTCCCGCGAGCTTCGGAAAGCTGACGAAGATTTATCACTTCACCATCAACAACAACAAGATCTCGGGTCAGATTCCCGCGAGCCTGGCGAAGAACTGGAAGAATTTGTTGTATATCGACTTCTCCAACAATGAGTTGTCCGGGCCCATTCCGCAGGGCGCCCCTTTCTCGTCGTTTCCCGCGAGTTCTTTCTCCGGGAATCCTGGACTTTGCGGCAATCCTCTTCCCGCGTGCAAGTGACCTGTGATTAGCTCCCTCTCTCTCTCTGCCACAAGGCTTTGGAGTCTAGAGTCTAGACGATATATGCATTTTTGTAAGCCTTTTGTTGCCAAAGAATTTATACTGGTGGATTTTGAGACCACTCTTGATACTGCTGGTGGTTATCCCAGACTCACTCAAATACCGTGGTGCTTGGGTAAGGTCCAATACTTTGGGCTAGAAAACAATGTTGATTGTATCCAAACATTGATAATAAACTAGCTCTCCATATGTATTACTTCCCCTAGTTTTGGTAATTGCAATTCTAGAGGTGTTTTCTCGTATGTGTTTTTGGTATACTAACCAAGTAACCATGTGCCATCCTAATTGATGAGTAAAAATGGGTGTTGATAAAAAGTAAGTGTTGATTGTACGCAAGCACTTGACCTTCTTGAAGCTCATAATACATGTTTCTAACAAAGGGGGAGTGGAATTGTGATCCTATCCAATTGTTTATGTCACAAAGGTTGACATTAACCACGCACCATTGTACCCTTTTAACTTTTATATATCCAATACGGTGCATGACGCTTATAACCAACAACTCCCAAATTTTAACGTCTAATCTATTGCTTTGTCAAAAAGCAAGCTATCAATAATCTAAAATCACTATGATGAAGCTTAGGATTTGTTCAATTTACTGATGGAATTGCTTTTGAGCTAATGGATATATGTACTGTGCTTGAATATTTTCTGTTGCTGCCATAGTTGTTGGTTATAACTGTCATGCACTATACTACTTTTAGTTTTGTTTTTTGAAGCATGATAGTTTTGCATGTATTGTGTAAAACTCGTCTCCTTTTGGAACTGTGTAGACCTCCCCCTTCCCCGTGGTCAAATAGCTTGCCATACTTATGAGCTCGTCAAAAGTATACTTGCAAAACAATTAATCTCCTTTTTATTGTGACAATTTGTTTGTATGTGGAACTCAACCTCGATAAGGAGAGGTATGAAGAAGAATTCACTGATTTTCAACAAAGTTTTAGAACACGCAAAGTTGAAGTATAATTGACTTTCTTGTTGATGAAAAGATGGATGCAAAAGTTGATCACATAGAGAGTAGACACGAGGTAGCAGCATAGTAGCTTCCTAAGAAAGATATTGACCTCTTGGACGTCTTATGGAAATTAAAATCCAGGAGTTGCAATTCTGTGCAAGGTAATTTGGATTCAGCATTGAAACATTGTGGAGAGAAATAGTCTGAGGAAATTGTAATGAAATTTTAAACTGATTGAGAGCAGTCCAAAATCTGGAGAGTACAATCCAAAAATCTCAATACATTCTATGTCTTTTAGTGTGCATCATGTAAAACACTTTGGATATTAACAAAATTTACTCAACCAATGACATATTTCATCACTTATGGACTATTCATCCAATTATGGATTGTCTACTTCCCCAAGCATTGGAAATTTTCCATTAAAATTTTCCTACTTTCTTTTGGAGTTTTGCACATATGTTTTTGATTTGTACATGTATCTTGCAAACATGGCACAATGTTTTGACAGTACCTTCTTTTCTTTTGCAAACTAAAGCAATTTCGATCGAAAGTATGTCTTAAGAACTTTGGATGGTCCATGTACAATTAAAACTAAGTAACATGAAAGCAATCATTTGCTGTTTGAAAATATTCTTCGAAGCTGGTGACTATCCCAACTTAAGTTTGACCCTGATAATAAGTTGCTTAATAAGGGTATCAAATGTGATTTTAAGTTGAGAAAATGTATCAAGAAAGCCTGTAAATAAAATATTCTCTAAATATGTCATTTATACAATGGAAGACCAATCCTTCCCAACACACGAAATTTTAAAAAATCAGGAGAATAATAAATTGATTGACGTTTCAAATGTTATTGATAAAATTGAGGCTATGTAGCGCAAATGTAGTACTGCTAACATAGTGTAGGGAAAATTTTGAGTACTTTAGTCTATATTTTTGGAGTAGGTTTCTCTACAATGCACAAAGTTTGAGGAAAAAAAATTGAACAAAAAAGAAGAATTTGTTTATTGAATAGACAATGCACAGATCAGCAGGCCCTGTTAAAAGGTTTGTAGCTCATCCTCTTCTTCATACTCTACTGAAATTCAAAACCCCTTGAACTTCTCGTAATTAAATCTCCGGTAGCATTGCATCTATAAACAATGGCCCTTCCTGCCATTCATAAAACAATCAACCCACATGTCACTGCAAAACATCATTGAAAAATAGGTACTTAGAAATCCCTCAATAACTTCAAGATATCAAAAATCCATTGAATTCACACTTACTTGTAACACCAAACTAAACAAAACACTCTAGCGTCATATCTTGAGCTCATTTAAATCATTCGTCTATATCATATTGAACACTTGTATCTATGTGTTGTGAAAACTAATAAAATCATACATTTTTTGGAGTAATTTGTGGCTTGCTACTAGAGTAGGAAACCAAAAGGATGAACAATATAAGCAAACAGTCTCCCAATTTAGTATGTAAATATCTTGCAAAGAATCTACATGCTCATATCCAAACCCATAAGTTACCTCAACTCAAAGACAGCATCTAACAGTTGTTTATACAAATAATATAAACATGCCAATTAGAACTAAAGTTAAAATACATCAAATGACCTGTCATGATAACCAACACTGTAATAACATCCTCATAAGCATCCAAGCATGGTGCCTGTCCTTAAATTATTTTATTTCTATCCAAGTCTTGTGGGCAACTATAAGGAGATTAATACCATATTCATTAAATTGAGAATTTTGTAACATTTTGGGGTAATGTAACCACCTTAAACCCAGCATTAGGGTACAACCCTGGGAATTTGGTTTTCCCAATTTAATGAATATGGCGTTGATTACAATTTTTTTCCTATCGATGTTTTCTAATCCTCATGAATAAGTAAAGAAGCTTTTTTGTACTCTTCATAACTGTACCCAAAAGCGATCCTATACTCTCTTGTGTAGGAACAGGTTTTCACTGTAAATGTGAAACATACAAGGGTGAACATTCCAATGTCTATTTTTGATGTCTATTTATCCCAACTGATAGACGCACCAAGGTTGTTACTTTGGGAGAGTTTAGGCAAAGGCCAAAGGACATGTCAAGTAAGCAGATGATCTAGATTGGGCAAGGTAGTTGTTCATGTTGGAATTATAGTGTGGATGTCAAGGTGTAGACGCAAGGTTGCATCCATGCCCGCACTAAAAAAAGAAAAAAAAGAACACCTTGATTGTTTGCGTTTGCATTGGATGAGCGATTTAGGGTTGGTACAATGTGACAACCGTGAGGCGCACTGCAAAATATCTGGTTCCATCCCCATTCAAGGCATGCTTACATCCCAAAAGACTGAACCAGGAGAGATTCAAGCTACAGCCAGTAATCGAAAATGCCATAAGCTTCATCAGAAAATTACCTGCATTCAGCACTGCCGTTGATCCCGGGAGGGTGGCACTTGTTGCCACACATGCCGCAGTTGTTGACGTCGCCGGGCAAGAGGACCTCGCAGCCATCTTCCCGAACGCCGTTGCAATCACCAAACATACTATTGCAGGTGATGCGGCACTGGGCTTTGGTGCACATGGTGATGGAGTTGGGATACGTGGCGCATTTGATGGCTGTGCACCTGTCCGTGTACTTGCACTCCCCGTTCTCGCAGTTCACGAATTCATACGACATGGGCTTGCGGCATTTGCGCCCGCACTTGCCACAGTTCTGCACGTCCCCGTCCTTGACGTTGGTCTCGCAGCCGTCGTCCACACGGACGTTGCAGTTCTGGAACCCGGGTGCGCAAATGAGCGTGCACTTGCCGTTCTTGCAATTGCTGGGCGCGGGACACAGCACGGTCGCACAACTGCTGTCACCGTAACTCTCGGCGCCCACAAAACCTGCATCGATTAGTCAAGTCCGCCTAGTCAGTACTACTGACACACTTCAGCAATCAGCATCCCGCTAGTTTCTCACCTCCGGTGTCCGGAATCAGTGTCGACACTGATTAACTGATTAATTGTTCAAATTGACATACCTGAATTAACGAAACGTGTCTGAAATGACGAAAAATGTCCACAGTGACTGAAGAATGGCCAAATCAACACGACCAAATAATTGAAAATGTCCTGATTGACACTGCATTGTAGTGGTCGTGGTTGACCTTGGCACCAACCAATCCCCAAAACTCAGCGGCAACTTTTTGAGTACGCCAAGCGGTACTTATCATGTTCTCACCTACGATAGGAGACGATGCTAATAACAATGAAGGTAGAGCTCCCATAACAGAAGCTTACACAAATGAATGGTCACCTCATTTTTGTACTCAAAACAATGGGGTTTATCATTACTTTGTGCCGATCTTATTCGTGAACTTCATTTTACTAAACCGCCTTTGGCGGGTCTAGGAACGTGACCCCTCATTGCCCGAAACGGCCTTCACCGGGAGACGATCCACTGTAACAGAAACCAAGTTCATGTCCACTCTCAAAATTGCAACTCGGAAAAGCAAACATACAATGCCTAACCAAGGTATTTAGTAAGAAACACATGCATGCATCGCATTCAACGAAGTCTGAAACCCACTACTGTCGAAATGCAGTGGTGCGGTGGACTGAGCTGCAGGTCCTCACCTGTGGAGAGCACCACAGCGATGGCAGCAATGAGGAGGATGGCGTTCCGCCATAGCTGAGAGCTGGAAGTCGTCGTCGTCATGGTTGTGCACTTGGCAGATGGCTCGATCACGCAAGGGGTCGTTCAAAGTGGAAAGACGGAGATAAGAGCAGTGCAGGACAGACTGAAGATAGCTAAGCTTACTTGAAAGCTCAGTAGCTCAATGGATATATACGATGACTGTAAGCGCCGAGTGATGGAGTGCTAGCGGCCCTTGACGCTGACAGCAGCATTGAAGGATTGTTTACTAATGTTGCAAGTGCCGGCAATTGCGGCGAGGTGGGGACTGGGTATTCATTTGGACAGACATTCCTTTTTGCAGAAACATTTTTGCTTTGACGAGGCGCTGGGTTTATGAGTCTATGACTCTAGAGTCTAGACTGTAGACTTCGAAATCCCCGTTTGACTTGAGGTACCCCTGTGGCATTGTGCCACAATGCCCTACGGCTCTGTCATGAGTGGCACGGACTCAACTATGTCCGGTGAGAACCGACTTTTAGGCCCGGTTCAGACTAGCAACCGGTCAAAAATTTCTTAAACGTGATTGTTGGTTGAAATATGGTTTTCGTTTGTTCTAGGGTTCATATTAAGGATTTGTCCAGTACTTTAACATCTGTGTTCACCAACCAATATAGTCATGTTAGCGGCTAAGATCATGAAGTTTTGGGGCTTGCTCCAAGGGTGGTACCAAACTTGTCCAATAGAAGCACACTCTTGGATGACACACAATGACATGGAAAAGTTTCTACTCCCTTTGTCCCAATATAAAACTCCAAATCAGGCATAGTTCTTGTCCCACTACAATGCTCCCTTTTTCTAATTTCAATTGCTGAGAAACCGTTTGTCATATCCAATGATCTCATGGGGGCAAGTTAAGCAATTAAAAGAGCATTCCTCTCCTAACAAGCTTGGCCTTGCCCATATGAGGTACCATTGTTGCTAGTAGTCTTTCAATCATCAATAATGAGGAGCTAGCAACACGTACAAATATAGTACTTTTTGCATGGAATTTGGGTGCCCAAATGGCAACATCAAAGCTGGAGATTTTGCACACATTTGATAGATGGTATATTGATTCTAGAACGCATGTGTCATTGGTAGTTTGGTACTAATTTTATAGTAATGAGGAGCTAGCAGCCTTCACAAACTATGCACAAAATGGTACGTTTTGCATGAAATTTGAATGTCTAAACAACAACATAAGAACTTGAGATTTTGCAGATGTTTGGTAGGTGGTATATTGATTCTAGTATGCATATGTCACTAGCATAATGACTAAAAATACAATCAATCCCTCATGGAGAAGTTTTTTGGAGTTTTATAATGGGACAAAGAGAGTAGTGGTCAAAACACTGGACAAGGTACTGGTTTTTGTGTCTCGGCTGGTTGCTAGTCTGAACTGGGCCTTAGTTACAAGCTAGGGGTTTTTTTTTTTTTAAATTGTCAAAATGAAATGAAAGCTAAGTTGGCAGATTTACTTCCAAGCAATGTGGCATGAAAAAATTGGCAGCTCGTTCAAAGTTAGCAAGTGACATTGGGAATAAAACTGGTTGCATTTTGAAATTATTAGAAATCTAAATATAGTATATAACGATTTAAATTTGGAAACATGCTTCTTAGCACAAGCTAGCAAAAATATATTGGTTGAATACAAAAAAATCCAGATTTTAGCTGGTGAAGTCCAAAAAGTTTCTCAAACATTGCTTCTAAGCATATAAAGCATGGTTTCATGAAATTGGCCATATTGTAAGTTAATCTTTGAGAAACTTAGTCGAACTTGCACTTGTAAATGAGGAAATGGTCCAAATGAAATATGAAATCATGAAAAAGCAACCTATGAACTTTCGTGTGATATGGAAATTTTTTTGACCTTCTAAACAAAAATCATGGGTTTTTTCACATGTACCTACAAGAAAAAGGACAATTTTGGATTAAGGATTTTGACTACCAAAACACTAAGACAACTAGGCTTTTGTGACTAGTATTTATGACTACACGTAGTCTTAAATAATTGAATTTATGAAATTATTCAATCATAAATTAAATTATTTATGACTACTTGTGGTCATAAATATTAGTCACAAAAGTCTAGTCGTCTTAGTCTTTTTTGTAGTCAAAATCCTTAGTAAAAAATGGCCCTTTTTCTTGTAGGTACATGTGAGGACATGATTACTTGGAGCCACAGTGTTCAAACATGCCATCCTAATCTACTTGTGTTGTTTGAATTGGGCAAAGACCACAAAGTTCAATTTATTAATGGTAGTACATCTACTCGTGAATGAGCATTTTCTATACAAAATTTGATAAAAATTGTTGTTAGGAATAAACTTGCATAAAAGAATCTAGAAATTATGATAAGAATTGCTTTAGAGGACTAGATGAAAATTTAATAATAAAATTTGTGAAGCAATTCCTCTTTGAAAAAATGGTGTTAGGTTTAGATGCCTCTCACCTAATCTAGAGAGGTATTGAACCTCAAGTTTAGATGGTAGTTGTAAAGATTTTTTTGAAGAAGCATCATGTAATGAAATTTGATTTGCGTGTTTTTGTTGATGTACTAACTAGGTTCCTAAAAATGCGCAAGCTTCCAATTTGTAATCCAAACATTTTTTGAAGACTGAATCTTTGGTCCCAAAATTGGTGGGATTTGACCTAGTCCGTATCTAGCACCAAGGATCTTTAAGCAAGAAAAGTCAACAATTAATCCTTTAAAACCTAAAGAGGTTAGCATTGGCTAGGAGTAACTCAGTTGTTAGGTTATTGGTGACTCAATCATAGGTGTGTTCTAGTGTGCCACGCACTTAGAAAGTAAAAGATGAATCTTTTTGCAACATTTGTACAAAGAACAAAACTTGATATAGTGCCATTCAAGTTTAGAGGTCATGGAAGTTCATTAGTAAGAGTTTGGACTTTGGACTTGACAATTGGAGGCTTCACACTAAAAGTGGCCAAAATTTACAAATATAATATTTTAGTGCAACCCATTATTTTGGCTCTCAAAAAATTTGGCCACTCAATCCTATGACCTCTCAACTTGATCAACTATAATATGAAGCAGCTCTAAGGCTCATCCAAAATTGGTTGCTCATCCAAAATTGGTTGCTTGCATGTTCCAAAGTTAGTTTATGGTTGTCAAGATGACTTCCCCAAGTTTTTAATCAATTGTCAAGTTGCTTAGACTTCCAAATTAAAATAATATTGGATTGTCCTTGTCATTTTGTTTTAATTTTTTGTGTAGAAAAATCAAAGTACTTGCAGGGCCCTCCATCCATTTATTATTCTTACCTATATTCAAGCAGACCGAGGAACACGTGTACAGCAAGTACCCAAAGAAATGAATGGCCATGCACGGTTCTAATCCTTGTTCCCATAAATGCTCTCACACCATGCATTCCTTATATCTGGCTGCCAAATTTTTAATAATTGTGGCGATATTTTAAACGGCTGCTACTTTGGAGAAATTAAAAAGTAGGAAATGCGGTCTGTTTATCAATAAAACAAAAAGTCAGATTTTTGAGGAAAACTGGACAATTTTGTCAAATTATAAAATGGAAAATGGTAACCTTTGGACAAATGAAGATTGCTTCAATCCATGATCTTCATGTTTATGGATGTGAATAGTTCCATTCCATTGTCCTTGCATAGATTGCCGTAGAAGATTGGCAATAAAAAAAATTGCATACCAAATCTATCCTGGATGTTTCCACACACAATATTCAAAATGACAAGACTTGCAAAAGGTCATATTTAAGTTGTGTTAGATTGTTAACAAAATTGTAAAGGTGTAATAGTCTTGGTTAGTGCTCGCAAGATCTTTCTTACACCAAGAATATTGGAACATCATAAGAATGAAGGAGCTAAAAAGATAGTAATCCAAATTGGAGATGTCTTGTCCACCAATATCTTCCACAATGTAGATATTTCTTTTCTATTTTTGTGCACAGTATGACACTTTTGAACTAACATATGATGTTTTGTGTCAAGATGCAAGATTTGCAAAGTAAAATCACAATCACATATCATTATGTGAACATTGTTTAATAGAAACAAAACAAGGAGTAAAGATTCCATAGCTCCAATTTGCTAAGAACAAATGTAGCACAACCTCATTTACCTTGCTAGACATATACAATATTTGTAGGCCATTGATTATTGATGGTTTGGTGTAAGCTGCACTAGATTGAATGTTGCATCTAGTGTGCTACAACTTAATACTCCATCTGTCCCAAAATGATCTTCCTGTCAACCTTTATTTAGTGTCCCAAAATGATCTTCTTGTTGAAGGAGGAAGGGAGCTAGCGACACTTGCACATAGTCCAAAAGCATGGGCATGCTAACCAATCCCATGCCATCAAGTAAGTGGCCACCGGTGCTCTTCAAAAACGTCTCAAAATTTTAATTTTCAAGCACTTTGAAACCACACTTTGGAAACTAATTTGAAACTCAAAATTTCAGAATAAAAGGAGGACATCAAACTCTATTCATAGGTCAAAACAAAATTTGAAAAATGGTTCTTTTCGAGCTCAATCTATAACATTTTGTGTGAAAGGAAGATCATTTTGGGACGGAGGGAATAATACATATGCCATGACCAAATCACTACGCAACTCACCACAATATCATAGCACACCATATGCTATACTCAATCTAGGTCAATAAAGGGGTGATTGCAAGAATGACCTGTACTACATTCTATCCCCCTCACCATGTGCGGCTTGTTTTTTGCTTGTAACTTTTGCAAAAGAAATCATGTTGACTTGTCCTTTTAGAGTAACGTGAACATGCAAGTTATTGACGTTCCATGATTTTTTGGTGTTTTTTAAAACTATTTTGCTATTTTTAAGCAGCCCCCAAGTGGGTGTCTACCTTGGCCATTTTGGGGGTTTTTAGTACTATTTTGGGTCCAAAAAAGCTTTTTCTAGGGTTGTAAATCACGGATGTTGTTTATGGAGCATGCTTACACGCACTTGTAAAAGGGTTTTGCAAAATTATAAATTCCATGGCATCTACATTGTCTCAAAGTGGGCATCCTATCTCCCTTCATAGGCAAAATATGAAGAAATTCCTCAACAAAGCAATTGTACCATGTGAATGTGTTTATTGGGTTCTCAAATGGCTAGTTTTTATTTTATTTTATTGAATTATTCTACTATTTTCTAAAAAGCAAGAAAAAAATTGGCTTTTTGTTGGTGATTTTGTTTTGCGCATAACTTTTAGAATAAAATTTTTCTAAGTTTGAATTTTCACAAGTATGCTATATTAAGTGCTTTACAAATTGTCCATATTTTATTTTATTTAAAAAAAAATTATTCCAAAAGCTTGGTAGTACTATTAGTACTACCAGTAAAGGGTGTTTGAGACAAAACAAAGAGGTCATTCTTGCAACTACCCAAAGGCTAATATACGCAAAAGAAAAAATAAATGAAATTTATGATGCAATACACTAACTTACCATTCAATTGAAGATTAAAAATTTATAGTTCCATAGCTATAAATTGCTATTTTATTGTACTCTACAAAGAAAATTTTGATAACAAGGGGGATATAGAGGCATGCGTGAAACAAGAGTCTTGAATGGCAACAACAGGCCTTACAAAAAGTTGACCAACCAATCAAGTATAATTGTTTACAACCATATAGTCTTGTTGAAGCATTATGGACCATTTGCCAATTACCCGTGAAGAGTAAATCTATTAGAGTTTTAAATATGACAAACAAGCTAAGAAACCCTAAAGGATGTGAGGGTAAAAAATGGTACAAGACAAACATTTTGTCAAACTAAAAAAACGGTATGATTAGAAAGACGGCCAGGTTCAGTTGTCCATTCAAGAAACTCACCTCACTGAGTAGGGTACAATGATCAGCAACCAAAGAGAAACACAATTTCTCTAGTGCCAAATTCAGATATGAGATAACCTCCTATGATAAGTACATGGATATACTATTGGAGCACACATGTCAACATATTATCAGACCACGCTGTCCTGTGGTGCAGTATAAAGAGCGGCTTTCGTGATCATACTGCCAGGTCTAAAGTTCAAAGCATTTGGCATTATCTCATTGAGTGCTCAAAAGAGGACTAAAACCACAAACCTTGTTCTCATATTACGCCTTTAAATCGGCGATAAAGTACAGAGATAATGATTTTAATTCACCATCTGGACTATCATCTCACCAACAGAATCCACAATCCTTGATTAAGCGAGTTCTAGAAAGTCCAACTTTTTAAGCTCATGTAAAACTGCTTATCACAGCTGCCCATGATCAATTCTAATGAAAAGAACAGTTTAATAGCAACGATTAAAAAGGCCACATATAACACCGGCATTTGTTTCCAGGCACGCAACGTACTCGAAGTAATATCGTAGATCTCAACACCTTGACCTTAATGCCAGAGTGAAGGACTCACGAGTTTGGATAACTTCATTCAACAACTTGTCATCCTGCAATAAAAGAACATTCACGACGAAGCATACTTGGATGAGCAAAACTCACTCCTGAGATATGATTTCTCCACAAAAGTTTCGGAACACCAAGCTTCATAAATTGCCCCAGATACACAACCTGCACAGAAACGATTGATCAGTTTTACAATACCCTGTCTAAAGTGATCAACGAGAGCAAGTTGCACTGATAGGAACTACTTGAAAGTTGACTTTCGAAGTTACGGTACACGATTGATGCCGTGAAAAGAGTGGACACAACTGTAGTCTGAATCTATGCAGGGTTGAAAACAGAGCAGGGCTCGGCAATGACCTAACTCTAGAGAGCGAGTTACAATAAAAATTTCAGAAGCTCGTGTAAGACCACACGCGTTGAATTCCTCTCCAAATTAGCAGGCTTAAAATATTCATCAAAACTAATTAAGGTAAAATTACGCATTATTTCACTGCTGCTAAACATCCTAGAGTTAGGCTATCGTCTCCGCAGTTTCAAAGTGCAGCATCCGTTCACAATACTCAAAGAATCGGCACAGCTATTCTTAGAACCATACTACAGAAGAGGCAGGCAACACCACTTCCTTTATTCCAAGTCGAAGGGGTATGCAGTACCTTCGGTAACGCGTTCGGTGATTCGGCGTTCGAATTTGCTTGCATTCTAAGGTGGAATTCTCATGATGTATACTGGAAGGCTTGTGGTCTTATGAAGATGATTCAGCTAGCTCTTTGGCATGAGGCACCGTTGTCAACCACTCCAGTGCTAAAGGGTCGCCGCCTTCAGCTGCCTTGTCAAAATAGATTCGTGCATCCTCGCCAAGCTCAATGGCTTGCTCAGTACCATTTTGTGCTAAGCCTTCACTCGTCTCCACTTGCTTCTGATTCATCTCATCGTCCTCATCTTCCGCTACTGCGTCTAGCCCTTTCCAATCTGCACCTTTGGTAACAAGTGATGCATACACTGTAGCTGCAGGTACGTGCCCCTGTCAACGTATCAAAGCGAAAGCTTTCGTTAGCTCCACCAATTCTCCAACATATTTATACATTTAATTCTACAAAAAACCTCCAAGCTTCAGAAAATAAAAAAACCAACACAGGTCAAACACTCACCTGCTCTGCAGCTTTGCGGAAGCACCAGGCAGCTGCCCGCAGGTCTCGACGCACATGTTTGCCAGAAAGATAAATTGACCCAACCAGAAATAGAGCTCCAGCATGTTTCTGGATCACTCAATAGTAATGAGTATCACATCATGCTCTTCATTTTAATTCGATCTATGGTAAATAAATATGTTAGACGATGCAAATAGCCTGACCTTGTAACGGAGAGAGATGGAGGGCTACCTGGCAAGCTGCTAATTCCAAATATTTAAATATTTTATCATCCATTGCATCTTCATCGCCCAATAGTGCAGCCTGAACACCATAACGTCACCAAAAGACAAAGCAAAATTACTTAGTAGGATTCCGCCAAGACTAGGAAACACAAAACGCTCTGGACTGAGACAGAGAATCGAGAATGTTCATGAGAGGATGAACAGAGGTCAAATGGTACCATGGAACATTGAAAGCCAGAAAATGGGTGCATAGATACATCAATCCCTAATTGCCCAAAAGTGGCCGCTTGCATATCCATAAGAGTTGAAAGAAAGTATTTAGGAAGCTTTAGGGAAGGTACAAAATAAGCTTCAAAAGAAAGAAGAAAGCATAACCTACAGTTTTGAATAATAATGTACGTTTTGAAGTTTATTGCCAATATGATCGACCATTACGTTTCAAAATGGACTTTCTATTCTAAGATGGGCACTCAGAGTTAAGTGAATAGACACGACCATGCGACTATATGAAGAGTTAGCACAAAAAAGTTAGAAAAGCAAAACAGAGCACCTCTGACCGGATGCGACATGCGAGCTCGTATTGTGCCTCGGCAAATCCAGCATCCGCAGCTGTTTCCAATAAGTTCGCCCCACTGTATTATCAGATGAAGGTAAGAAGCAGATCTGCTCAAGTACTGAGCATGTAGTAAAAATTAAAAATGAAGAACTACAAAAGAATCATCAGGGATTAACCTTAACCCTCAAATCGTGAAATGTAAAGTAGATATCACAAAGCAGTAAGACTACCTTCTTAAGCAAGCTCCTGGGATGTTGTAATAGAGGTGAAGCCGAGCCAGCCATAGAATAGCTGCCATGTTATCCTTATCAACCTCCAAAGCGAGCTCAAAACTCTCCTTAGCGGTCTGCACCAGTGCACACCCAGAGACAACCTTTAAACGTGAGCACTAGTGATACACGTTCAGCACAAACTGCAAACCCTTAGTGGGAGTAAAAATCATAAGCTTTGAAGAATTTTTCAAGAAGTAGCAAAGACAGCAAAACTCGAACCTAGCCAAAACAAAAGCTTGTTTCGTGAATAACTCATAATTCCAGAAACTAACGTCTTAATTCTAAAGCAAGTAAGGCCAAATTCTAAATACTATTAACCTTAAGCAATGGCTTCAGGCGAATGTCATTGAATTCAGTATGCGGCGAGATTCGTTCAATTTCACCGACAGCTGTCAAGCCTTTCCCCATGAACTCTCGCACATCTGGTGTGTTACTGCATTGCCGGCTCTGATTAGCAAGCATACCACAGGCATACCACAAGCATTAGCCGTGACATTTACAAAGATTAGCTCCAGTTTCCTCCACCATGCATTCCAACGTAGATACAGAGCCAGTGCTGCATGTCACGGCATTGTTCGACTCTTGCAAGTGCACCTATGAGATGGCATGAAATAGAGAAAAACCTACCGAATTGGAAAAGACAGGAACTAAGTGTTTCCGGAGCTGCACCAGCCTCCGCCCCCACATGATTGTGCAATATCCGCTTTAGATCTGCAACAATGAGAAGTGCACACTCAACCGCATGCCTCAATAGGAGATTCCGTGCCCTTACTAAACCCTAAACCCTTGGATCGGACGAGCAAATCATTAAAAAAAAAAAAACTGGCACTATACCACAGGGGAGAAGAGGCTTTGCATCGACAGACGCTACCCTGAGGAAGTATAAGTGCCGCTACAAGGACAGATCCTCTTGTAGCGCCTCTTGTAGCATAGCTGCTTGTTTTCCATTCAAGCATGCCATTAAGAAATTCAAGCAAAAAACCAGCAGGCAAGATCACGTGGATGTTCAAGAATCCAAAAACATGCAAATCTGAACATATATATTGAAAATCTTACCGATTTGCGAATGATCTTTACGAGCGCGACTCTGTGTACTTGACGCATAAAGTAACTCCAGCTGTGCTTCAATAATTTGAAACGCTAAAGAGATGCTTAATTATCGGTCGCCCGTCACAATTGCATCAGCGCTCATGTCCTTGAAATCAGAATTTGAACAAAAAAAATTGCTGAAAACCGAAACAACAGTCTCACGTATGATTTCACTACAGAAGCCGGTTCACTACAAAGTGTGAAAAACGAAATGAGTAGAAAGTCTGTGGCCAAGGCAACATGCATCTCATCATCTCAGAGCAAATATACCGCAAGATCCTCAGGGTTTCGAAATTAGAATTTCGAAACCCTAATTGCAGAGCTCGGATTTGAAACCGTAAGGTAGAGGAGCCCATACCCGATCATTTAAGCTCCTACAGAATAACACATTAGAGCAACAATGCGGTGTAAATTCTTTTGTGGTGGTTTTATACAAAATAGGGAATTACTACAGTAACACTTTAACCTCTAAAGGTTTAAGCAGTTTTCTCCAGTGAAAGTCACTGTTAACTGTCACTTTGAAGGGAATGAGTAGAAAAGTAGGAAATAAAGTTTGTTTTGCAAATCCAGCCATAGGATCTTGTCTTAAACTAAAAGAGGTACTTGTGGGAAAAAATCAAGTCATTTTAGAAGAAGAGGAGGGAGATATTTACATCTAAAGTGAAAAAAAAGGTTTCTTTTTGTGCAAATTTCAGAAGCCTTTGTCCACACTTACATGAAAAAAATTACTCTACACAAAGTTGAGGTTTATTTTTTACATGTAGCACACCAAGTTAGGTATGCGTGGGAGAATTTTCAAATCAATTGGAACTATACAACACATGGGGGAAAATAGTAAGTAAAAAGAAGTAGAGAATGAGTCAAATCACTAAATTGTTAAGAATTTAATTATTAAAATGAAAAAATGAAAATCCCAAAGGTTATAATGTTGTGATAAGCAATCTACTCCCTTAGGTTTAGTTTTTTTCCAAAATGTTAAAAATTGTGGAAAATAAAAGACTTCAAAGTTTATTTTAGAGTAGAGAATCCATAACTGTCCACAAACTAGAACATCTCATAACTTTCATCTCATCCATTGAAGTTGGATGATTCAAAGCTTCTCTTGTATGAAAAAATCTAAAGAACCAATTTCAGATTTCTATTTTTAGAAAATACCAATTTTTAAGAAGTTTTTGGGCTGCCCAGATTGCCCTCCCTCCCCTAGGTAGCAAAAATTCTTGCATAACTTCTTTGTCAAATGTCAAAATGACAAAAAAATTAGATTCCCAAGTAGGTCTTGGAATTCCCCACCTTCAATAAAAGTTCAAAAAAATCACAAAAACTAGATTAGCTATAGGTACATGCCTGAAATCTCAACTATCCCCTGGGGGACAGCTGGGCCTTTAGGGGTTAAATTGCTAACAAGACACTCCCTCTGATCATGAAAATGTGATTTTTAATGTTGATTTTGATGAATTTTTTAATTGGATCAAAAGATTTGTTTTACCTTTATCATTCTAAGGCTATATACTAAAAAAAAAAGGTGTGCTTAAATTTCAAACTAAAAATATAGGACTTTTGAGTTACTTAAAGCAAAAATATATCAAAAATTAGTATTGGAGCAATAATATTTCAACAAAAATTTGTATTTGTCATTCTTTCAAGGAGGTGATATTGTCATGATTGAATGAATGATGGACCACTTAATAAATCAAAAATAGCACTAAATTTTCAAATTTCATGCTCAGAGGGGTTGTCCCATTAGCATTTTAGGGTGTTGCTATAGTAATTCCTTCCAAAATATTGCAACACAAATTTTTTCATAATTTTTCATGCAAAATTAAATTTTATACAAATTTTGAAGTGCATAAAGTGTTGGAACCCATACCCACTCACTAAACTCTCGTGATCCTGATCATAGCCAAAACACTTCTTACTCACTACTTCCTATCTTCTTTTGAAACACATGTCATGATTTCATTCGTCTTAATCTTAAAAAGGGAAAAAAATTTGCATTCCAAGGCTTAGAAATAGGCTAGTTGGACCCAAAACACCCTAGTGGTTGGGAATAGAACCTCGGTTGGGAATGGGCTCCTCTACTTTAGTACCAGCTGAAGAATACACGATTGGGGACAAGGGGTTTTTTTTCTTGGCAAAATTTTGCTAGCTCTAACATATTTCAACCCAATGTAGCACCTTCCCTCTAGATAAGGTAGAAGCACCCAAATGCGACACTAGCTGCTTAAGGTAGGAGGCTCATAAGCCGTCCAGGTTCTAAAACCGCTCACCCTCTGAAATGTTCTTTATTTATACATGCTATTTTTCATAGATTTCTAAAATGTACAAGTGGTATACATTTGAAGAGGTGGGCAGTTTTAAAGCCCTATGCCATTTCAGCTTCAAATTTTCATAACTAATTCCACAAAGCTCCAAAAAATATGAAACAATTTGGGTTAGATGTCAATTCTTCTTGTCTTTCAAGGAAAGTTTAGTGAAAAATATTTCAAGTAGTTTCACCTCTCCAAAATTGAGTTTCAGCCCTTAGATGATTGATTTATGAGCCTCCTACCGTAGTGACATTTAAAATTAAACCTAAAAGTAAGCACTTCTACACCCAAACAAGACAAGCATGCACCCAAATTAAACACGGAAGTTGATATAAGGGAACATAAACTGTGTAGGTGGTGGTTTATGACTAGGTATGACATGGTCTTTTCGTTGTCGCATTGTCATGAGTCTAGTTTCCATAGTAGGTCAATCTAGGGAGTTACCTTCAACAATTTATAATTTGTTCATACAATCTCCAAAATTTTGAAAACAATTTTGCTTGAATACTTACCCATTTCCTAACAAGCACATGCCATTACATTCTCAAAAGACCCTCCAAAATACCACATCTAAGGTAAGTGTTGCATTTGGGTGCTTCTACCATATTAACCAATGTGAAGAGGACAACGCACATTCCACTATCACTCAGAAAAAATGGGGTACACATCATAGCATTCAGTAGCATGATTGGTGAGCTGCCCTCCCTCCAATTGAATGGTATGGAATATTCCACACCATTCTTTAGCTATGGGAACACTTAGACAAGTCAACAAAATTATATATATATATATATAGTCAAGATGAAGTTCAAGGATGATACTTGAAGAGAGGGAAAGGCAGCCTCTCTTCAAGCTACTAAATGTTATGATGGCTCAACCTTCTCCAACTATTCCTTTTGTAAGTTCTTACATATTGAGAATCTGCTTAATAAGTGGTTCATTATAGGTGGTTGCCCTATTATTGCTTCTCTATTTTTAAATATCCATGTATTTTAGGGTTTTGCTTCAAATATGGGTTTACCAATATTGCAAGAAAGGTTTTAGAGTTCTCTATTGTAACAATACAATATTTTTATCCTTTGATCAAAAGTTGCTCAAGATAGAGCATTTTAGTTATGAAGACCTCAATTGGACATAAAATATATAGCCCCAAGGTCTTAGTTGTAACAATGTCAATTGCAAAAAATCAAAAACAATTGAATTTTGTCAACCAAATTAGCATTTATAGATGATCACAAAGGCTAAGGAAAGGAAAAAGAAAGACAAAGATGAAAATGACAAACTGAATATGATCATGTATAGTGACCTACAACAACTTATAAAACAAAAATCTCTAAAAAAATGGTAGTAGGACAATTTCAAACATGAAGTTAATACTGACCCTACTTTAACCCGTAAAGGACCATGGCCTTTATTTTGTCAAAAGACACTCAAAATTGTCACCTTTATGGCAAAGAGTAAAAAAGTTTGAAAATCAAGCATTTTGCATATCTAACCGTAGGATCTTGTGCTAGACTATTATAAGAATGTGTCATACAAAACTCAAGAACTTTGACCGCACAGATTGGAAGATATTTGCACTTAAAAAGTAAAAAACAATTTTTTTTGCGCCTTGCCTAAGTAGATTTTTTAACTTTGAACATTTTTAACTTAAATTTTTTGCACCACAGAGTTTGGAATTCTATTTTTGCATGGTGGGAAGTTGAGTTGGGAATCTTGGGAAAAATTTTCAAAAAAGAATACTTAATTTTCATTCTTTAAAAAAACATTAGGTAGAGGAAGGTATGAGATTGAAGAAAAACTTAAATTGCTAATAACCATGCAATGGAATTGAAACGCAATAATTCCAATGGTGAGATTGTTCTAGAAAGCAAACTTCACCCTCTCCAACAACTTTTTTGAAAAAATGTTAAATTTGCATTCAAAAGTGAAGTTTATAAGTTATTTTTTCAAGAATTTGCTTGAGTTGCCCAAAAAACAAGATTGTCCATAACTTTCTCATAACTAGTCCAAATGGAATGAATCAAAGCTTCAAAAGTAGATAAAGATGTAATCTATGAGAAAAAATTAATCAATTAATTTTTCAAGTTTTTATAAGAATTTTTTTTTGCTGCCCCTAGTCCCCAAATTTGTGCTTATTTGGGCATAACTTTTGCTCCTTGGCATCAATTGGAATAAAAATTAGATTCCCCAAAAGCTAATGTGTTTTTCTACCTTCAAAAAAAATTTCAAAAAATTAAAACAAAAATTGAGGCCGTAGGTACCTGCCCGAAATCCCATTTGTCCCCCAAAGGGACAATGGTCCTTTAAGGGTTAATGAAACCCTGATAACTAACACATATTTCATTCATTTAGGAATTTGAAGTTTGAAACAAAACCTTGACTTCGTTATCTTTTGACAATATCTTAATCATAGCATTTGGTGTACTTTAGTTTCTGTAATTGATTTTTCAATTAAGGTAGAGTGATAATAGGACAAACTACCTTCACAATGTTTATGTTCCATTATGAAGTTGCTGTTCGTGAAGATCAGAAACTATCCACATGATTGAAACTAAAAAATCTTTAAAATTAGACCACCGTCATTTAAGATGAAAGGCAATTTTCTTTTTGCTTTTCAAAAAATAGTAAAAAAATTCGAAAATTTAAATAAAAAATGGTCATTCTTGCTCTATTTGAGTCACTAAAACTGATGAAATTTTTTTTGCAAAAGTTTGTTTTCTTTTTTCAATACTTGACCAAAGGATGCCCACTTTGAGAGCATGTGGAGGGAAGAGAATTCACAATTTCTTAAAACCCTTCTGGAAATCCATGTAATGCTCTATGATGAACAACTTCCCTGATTTGTGGCATGAGATTTGCTTTTTTGAACCCAAAATAGTACTAAAAACCCTCCAAAATGGCCCAGGTAGACACCTATTTGGGGGCTATTTAAAAATAGTAAAATAATTTTTAAAAAACTACAAAAATTATTGAAGGTCAATAACTATGACATGTATCTTCCTTTGAAATTTCAGCTCAAAAGAACTTGTTGAGCAAAAGTTACAAGCCAAAAAGCACCCCCAAGAGAGCAAGGAGACACAAAATAGTACTAGTGTTTCTTGCAACCACCCAACAACAAAGAGGAGTAAGAGCATCATCAATGAATACATTGCAAATGGGACTTAGAAGTAGCCGGTCTTGCATTGCTCCTTGCCCCTTAAGTATGCAGTTTCTTTCACTGCCCGGATCCTCCCAACGTTGACGCAACACCTGCAACAAATTCAAGCATAATAGCAGAAGAATGTAAGTACATGCAAGTTGTTGCTATGAAATTGCAAGCTATTGCAAGCTATTATAAGCTATCATACGCAATGTGTTACTCCATCAGCAAATGCAGTGCGCATTGGGAAAACGAGCTGGGGCACAGGAAATTGAGACACTGCCGCTCCAGGAGGTGGTTTTAACGGGGTTAGGTTCAACGTTTCCATTTTGGTGACGATGTTGGAGCCTTGGAAAACCCTAAACTTCTTGCTAAAAGTGACTCTCACCAAGCGAAATGCAAGCTTGTCTCTTTCCGAGTGTACGCATTGATGATGCTCTAAGAGACTCTAGTTGTAAGGAAAAAAAAGAATAGAACCATTCACATATATATGTTCATCAAATAAACAATTATTTGTGAAAACTTCTATCTAAATGGTGGCTAACCAATATGTTTGGTTAAGACAGGTTTGACCATTTGTCCATTTTTGGACCCAACTCGTTTCTTGGTGATGCAGAAGGCAATGTCAAGATTCTGATGAAAACTCACCAAGAAACAATCATTAGCTCATTCCCTCTACAAAAACATTGTTTGGGGACGCTTGAATGTTTTGAAGTATCCCAAACTAATTCTCTTTAGATGAGTTTGAAATTAATGCTAGATAAGAGTGATATGATGTACTATAATAACCTGTGTGTCCTACGGACACACTTTGGAAAATAATTCATTAAATGCTCAAACCTTTTTTTCAAGGTTTTTTGACATTATATGTATGAATAAGTAAATGAGTCTCACCATAATATATTTTGAATGTTTGGCAATAGTCATAGGCACCCCGGGTGGATAATTTAACGCATTTTAGACTTGACTTGCGGCAAAATATAGAGAGGGGTTTATTCATTTGAGGTAATAATTATAAAAAAATTACAACTAAGAAAGGGTTCATTCAAATGGCAAAATTGAGTATAAGTAATATAGGTAGGATTTAAACATGCCTCATTACTTTTTTTTACAAGTAATTAAGGGGTCAGTATCGTGGGGTATCCTATGGTCCTACTATTTTTATGGTGGGTATAGGGTATCCGTTGTTCCAATGAGGGTGCCAAGTGTTGGGTGATGAAAATTGAGGGCAAAAAATGTAAATGAATGGTTAGGGTCTACTTCACTTTTGGGTCAAGGTTTTGTTGCTTGGTGTTAGGGTGCACGTTCCAGCCTTCCAAATTTTAGCTTGTTTTATTTGGCTTGTGCACAATAGGGTTTTTTTTAATACATACATGTAAACAGAGTTCATTCACAAGCTTTGACTCTTAGTTGATTTACTCTTGAAGTTTTGGAGTGAAGAGGCATTTCTATTTGTATTGTATATTTCCATGATGAATTTTACCTTTGTCTTGAAATTACTTATGAAAGCATAGTGCAATTCATACCCTAACCCTTAAAGCCTAAATTGTCAGATTACTTAACAATCCAAAATTTTCAATTATAAAGAAGATAGCCTTAGAAAAAAATAATTGCTTAGCCCTTATAAATATTTAAAGAGTGTCCTAAAATTGGCCATTTGACCCAATTATATAATTATAGAGACCCTCTTATTTGGCCCAAGGAAATAAATAACTCCTTATAAATTACCCCCTTGCTGCACGTGGGGTACCCAACATACAAAGAGTGATTCACCCAAGTAGGCACCCATTGGTCAGATTGATGCAAAATCATTTCAAGTTCAACTATCCAAAACATTTCCCCTCCAAGAAAATAATTCTTATTTTTTATCTGCGCAATCCAACTACAAACTTTACGCATGCAATAAAGTATTTGTTTTTGTTTAACAAACATTCCCTTGCATTAAAGCATTCTTGTTTTATACCCATAAAGATTTTTACCCACACATTAAAAGTAATATCATTGTTTTCTCATGCATAATTTGTTTTTACCTACACAAATTTTGTACTCACATAGTAATCAATCCTAGAATTTTTTTATATCTTTTGTTTTTTACCCAAGCAATTTTTTTACACATGCAATTTTTTATTCATACAATTTTTTACCTATGCAGCAAGTATTTCCCTACACAATTTTTTTACCCATAAGCTTCCATTATGCTGCAGCTAATACAAACTGACAAACAACCTAATCTATTACATATCCGCAAAAAAAATTATTTATTTTTACCTACACAAGTATTTTATCCGCACGGTAATCATTCACGTTCTTTTTTTATATCTTTTGTTTTTTACCCATGCATTTTTTTACACATACAATTTTTTACTCATGCAATTATTTACCCTTTGCATAAGCAATATTTTACCCTCAACTAATACGACCGACAAACATCCCTAATCTATTATAGATATATAGATCTATTATATATAGAGATAGACATTGATGCCATATTTAATAAAATTTGAAATATCAGAAGTTTAGAAATAATGATTCATATGTAAAATATTCAGAGATCTCCTTATGTTTTGCATGTACTGTACATTATGAAAAAACATCAAAAGATTTATTGAAATTTTCAAAAGATCAATGAAAAACGTAAGGGGATCTATGCAAAACATTGAGAGAGCTATCAAAAGCATTGGGAGATCTCCTTGTGTTGTCCGAAATTGCATGAACAGTTCAAATTTGGTTCAGTATGGCATAATTAGATTCAACAAAGTTCCCGCTCATAAGATTGTGCAATTCAATTGCTACTAAGTTTGTCGAGTAAATTACTTTCAGCGTTAAGAAAAACTAAATTCACTGGTGCACTTGAAAGCAACTCTCCGTACTTGGCCTGGAAAGCTGCAGTTCTAGAGTGTCAGTTTACACAATATAACTGCAAAACTCATTAGAACAACTACATATCAACATTGTTTGAACATGTTGAATTACACTTACACAATTCTTCTCATTAAGGTAGGAGGCTCGTGAATCGACCACCTAAGGGGAAGTGCGCTTCTGTGGAAAAATCAGGGCAGTTTGGCAATATGGAAATGTTTTTGGTAGAAAGTCAAAGAAGAGATAATTCTATGGTCGCTTAAATTGAAAATTTTTGAGTTAGTAATAACTACAACATATCAAAGCAAAATATGCATAGGTAGCTATTCTTAATCATAGGTGGTAGCATTCATGATTTAAAAACGGCTTGTAGATGGAGCACAAGAGTCCTAAAAGCAACCACTACAAAGCCGAGAATGTTCCAATAAGACTCTTAAAGCGTGCAAGCACCCATTCCATACTCAAATAATGATTGAAAACATGTTTGCATTTATTGTAGTAAGACGTATATCTATATGACCAATAAGCACACTCAACAGTGACGCATGTCACTCTCTTAAGTTCTTAAAATTGTGCATGCATAAGTACAATTTCTAAACATAGAAAATGTAACCCATAGAAGCTTTGTGCATTGTTTTAGGAACCTCTACATGAGCGGTTCAAAATGCACTAACAGAGTTCAAGCCTCCTACCTTGGTGAATATTTTGGGTACTAACATTAGTCAAATGTCTAAGATAGTTTGTTTAGGCTAACTTCATAAGTATAGTTTTTTGGAGGCAATTTTCCATTTAAATAAGTCTTAACTAGCTATAAATGATCCTAACTAACTTACTATATAAATGAATCTCCATTGAATATTGTGTTTAGGTTGCCTTACTACTAGGTTGCCTTACATTGAAAAAAGTTTCCTCATGACTCATTACCTGACCACTTGGAGGAACATGCAACTATCTACATACTAAGATTTCACATGGTTTATAAACTGAAAGCAACTGGTTTGTTTTCCTGCAGCTTTGTAGTTGTTGCCAAGCCCAGTTTAAAATTTGTTTGTTGCAATAACTATCAATGAAAATTACTGTAACATCATCAGTAAGCATTTATATGGTGTAAAAGGTCAAGAATTTAGTGTGGGGCAACCTAAACGCAATATTCAGTGTAGAATACAAGCTATCACAAACTAAAAGACTGTAACCATCTTCAATCATTACTTCGGACATTCCAATGTGTCGTTTGAAGCTGCAGTTCCCACTGACGGATAATCCTAATCTGCCAGAGAGCGGTGCTTACCGTATTTGAAATTTTACGCTACCTGCCGGGAGCAGCTCCCGAGGCCAGATGTGAATCTTGCCACGGAAGTTGGAAGTTTTTTCTTTTACATGCATACCACAGTACTCATCCAGCCTCCCATGGTCCCACCTAACACAGACTTACAATTGTTTAACTCATTATTATTGCTGTTTTCGTTTTGTTGATGTTTCATATTTCGCTAGGGAACGTTACGTTGACTCCATGCTGCTGCTGCTCCACGTCGGTCACTTTTTCCGATCAATATCAAACATAATTATAGCACCGGAGTGACTGTCGAATAACTGATCAGGTTGGCATCTTGGCACTGGGTGCCGGTGCCTTGGAGCCGCATGGTGTAAGTTAAGTTATTGTGCTCAGGGTCTGGAGAGGGAGCTGATTGCAGCGCTGCATTCCTGATCCGAAATGCAAAGTGCCTGCCTGACCGATTGACGAAGCCATAACTTAGCAGAAGAGAGAGAGAGAGAGAGAGAGAGATGGTGTGTCCGGAAAGGATCACAAAATTATTGGATTTTCTTTTGGTCTAGACTGGTGGTGGTGGTGGTGCCTGCTGGTCGAGAGTTGCGGGACAGGTGCCGTGCTGCGAGTGCTGCTGCCAACACACACACACACACATCAATCGCTGTTTTACGGTCTCTTCGGCCAATTCCAGCCCTTTTCTTTCTCGACGTGTACGTCACTCATTCAGGTTTGAGTGCTGCTACCCTCCCTCCCTAGACAGAAGCGATCTCAGTCTCTTCTCTAACAGGATTGGATTGCCGCCCAATTTTCACTCTTGGAGACTGAGTGCGTGGTGCTAAGCTTAGCTAGCACGACCAGTTTCGTCGTCAAGGTTAGGGTGGAAGCGATATTCGTCTTTCTTTTTCTTCTTCTTTTACTTTTCTGAGAACTAGCTGGAGCTTTTTGCTGGTCCATCTCAAATTGCAGGCAGGCAGGCAGTAAGTTATATAAAAAAGTGTTGAGTGGGGTTGCCTGAAGTGTTCAGGTGTTTGTGGCGGGGGTGGTTGGTCGATACATGTGCCGCCGTGGAGCCGGACGTCCTCGAAGGTGGTGGGGAGCATCTTGGAAAGGGGGTTCGTTTGAATATATCTTGGCGCAACCCTTTGTGGTCGGTCTTGGAAAGTGCGCTGTTTTGGGAACGAAGGGTTTTATTTTTGAATTCCGGCTGCGAGGTTTCGAAAGGGGGGCGTGACTGGGGGAAGGCGGAGCAATCAATGTCGACGGCGGAGAATACTATGGCGGGGGGGTTGTTGCAGCAGAAGCGGAGGTGGATCAAGTATTACTGCGAGGAGTGCCAAGCGTGGGAGACGCGGGAGATGTTCGAGGTGGTGAAATTCGATCGCGGGCCACCGTCGTCGTCCTCGTCGCTTTCTTCTTCTCCCGCGGGACTGGGCTCGCCTTGCGCGGTGTGGTCGTGGGGATGCGCCAAGCTCATCCGCCACGGCACCGTCCAGAGCTTCCGCGTGGAGCATCTCAACAACGCCGATGGCCACGACCTCGCCGCTCCCGACAAGCTCGACTTCCCCACCAGCTCGCCGTCATCCGCTCCGAAACAACAACAACAACAACAACTGCAACAACAGCAACAACAGCAACCCGAAGGACAGGCGGACCAAGCAGCAGTGGAGGAGGTGAGTGCGCTGCAGCAGCAATCCGTGCAGCATCCCGCGCAGTCCAACGGCTCCTCTCAGCAGAGCAAGCGCCCCAAACGAACTGTGCGCTCTGCGTACGCGAGGGAGTCGCCCATCAACTCGCAAGGAGGCGTCACTTCCTCTTCCCCGGCCGACGAGGTTGTGCCCGATGAGAATGGAGCCAGCACCCTCCACCACGTCTTCAAAGACGAGCACGCCGCCATCGCGGCCGCTGCCGACACCACTGGTCCAGAGAGCCCAGCCGTCATCGATGCCGAACATCACGAAAGTATGCCAAAACTCTCAACTTCCGCTTCAAGTCCCTTAAGAACTTGCATTTGCATCCCCTTCTTTCGAACCCTAATCATGTAACCATGTTGAAATAGGGGAAAATTCATGGATACCCCTGAAGTTTGTCATATTTTCATAGATACCCCTGCTTTTTCACAAATACCCTTGGACCATAATTTTGAGGTGTTTGTTTTGTTGTGCATGTCACTTCTCTTCTTCCTTTGTGCACACGCATAACAAGAAGAAAGGAGTAATGTGCGCACAAAGGAAGAAGGGAAGTGACATCACAACAAAACAAACGCCTGAAAATTCTGGTCCAAGGGTATTTGTGCAATTTCTGAAAAAGCTGGGGTATCTATGAAAATATGGCAAACTTCAAGGTTATCCATGAAATTTTCCCTTGAAATAGAAACCCCAGAAAATTCAGTTTCTATTTCAAGTTGTAGAGAGATCTTTGCTTCCGGGGTTACTCCATTTTCGATGTGAGCCCTTGAGGCCTAACCCTGTGGGCATGGTGGCTGGGAAATTGGAACAGATGGGGTGTACAAGAGACCCAGAAGGTTGACAGCTGGAGATCGGGGCCTTGCCCAGGCACTACAGTTTGAGAAGGTGAAGAAAGTCCCAACAACACCGAAGGCTGTAGCGGATGAGAAGCCATCGCCGCCGTCTCTTGCAGCGGCCATGAAAAGACCCAAACGCGTCACCGCTGGGCTGAAAGGCATGGCGCTTGCTGCAGAAAACGCAAAATCGGCTCCAAGGGTAATGTCCTTTTGCCCATCTATTGCTGCCCCCCTTGCTTTGCTTCCTGGATTGTTGCGTGAAATCAATCTCTCGGGTCCCTAGAGAGCACTCTCCTTTTCAGCTAAACTTAGGTTTAGGGTTAGGTTTTGCTTAGCGTTTGGGCTGTTTTTTACTACTTGGATGAAGAGATTCAATATGCTATATAGCATTATCTTTGATGCTTGGAAGATCCCGGCTCTTTAGTGCTGCACCCTTGTGCCCTTTAACCTTTAAACCAGGGATTTTTTTGGACCTTCTGAGGCCAGATTCAAAGTTGCCCAATTCGATTTCAGCCCATGCTCCTGCCTCTCTTGAAAAACTGTCCATACTTGGGAGGACACGCAGGCTCTTACTGTACAGTACTAAAATAACCCTGCCTTAAATGTCTCATGGGGATAATAGATATGTTGCCTTCTAACTGGCATTTGCTACCAACAAGAGGTTTGAGTTTGGGATCTCAATAGCTCACTAGAACCTCATAGATCTATATTTTCAACTTCTTTGTTGATCTCAATGTAGTCAAGGTGTGGATCCATTCCAAATACAAGAAAAGTACCTTGTACTGTATTGTATTGGCCGCGAAGGGTTTTTCAGAAGGGTTAAAGGCTAATGAGGAGTGCGATTGTGATGAAGCTGTAAATACTGTGCAGCCAGTCTTCCTTAAAGTATATGAGCTCGGAGTGTTTTGCAAGATTGACTTTTCCAATCACATGAGGTCTAGAGCACGAGGTTTGGTTTGGAGGTTGATTATATCCAGTATGTAGGAGCTTCAACTCTTGAACAATAGTTCTAACTCTTAAACTTTACCCAAACGATGAGCAACATGTTTGAAAGCAAATATGTCCACTAACAAAAGATCTACTTGTTTGGGTTTTGCACCACAAATGACCTAAAAGATAATTTCTTCAACTCTCCTCTACAGTTTTTATGTACAATTTTTATGGATAGGATTAAGAGCATCCCACGTACTATGTGCAATTTGCTTAAAATTTTATATTTTACAAAATATTAGGTGTGCAAGGTAGGTCCTCTTTCTCTACCAAAATCTTGTATCCTCAATAGTGTTCTTTATCATCATTGAGTTTGAAAGTCTTTTTGGTTTTTATTTTGCAGAGTCTTGTTAAAAAGGAGCCAAAGAAAGACGCAGTGCACCAAGTCAATGTACAAACTAGATCTTCAACCACAAAGAAGCCCATGAAGAAGAACAAGAAAGTGGGCGACCTTTACTAGTTCTTCTATTGTCAAGGTAGGAACTAGTAGACCTTAACCTTTTCTTTTTGTTTAACTCTTGAATTTCCAAATCCTTTTTGGATTTTTTGCATATCTTTTCTTATATTCTTGTTCAAGCACATCATTTACCTCACTTTTATCAAGTTGGACATGAAAGGTTCTTACATAACATTCAGTAGCTTGAAGAGAGGCTGCTTTTCCCTCTTCAAGTATCATCTATGAACTTCATCTTGACAAATATATATATATATATATATATATATATATATATATATATATATATATACATATATATATATACATATATATATATATATATATATATAGTTTTTCTTTTTAATAATTTTCTGACACGTCTGGCCCCCTTGACGTGTGTGCACTATACTAAGCCTCCCTTTCATAAACTCTAACAAATTTAGCCAAGTGTCCCCATAGCTAAAGAAGGGTGTGAAATATTCTACACCATTCTCTTGGAGGGAGGGCAGCCTTTACTAGTGCTATTGAATGTTATGTATTTGAAAACAAAATCCAAGCTATTCTTTACTACATTGAGTTATTGGTTGTACAACAAGGATGCTTTTAATGATGCAAGCATTAATTTGGATGAATGAAAAACCAGTTCAAAGCACTTTGTTCATCATCTAATAAATAATCTTGAGCATTTAGGGTTAAGGTCCCAAACCACTGCAACACCTAAACCTCATCAGTCTCTTTATTTGCAAAATGCATTTTACTTTTCCAAACAAAATTTTCTTCACCTAAGTTATTATAATTTTAAACCTACGATTTGAAACTCATGAGTTTCCGTAGTATCTGTCTTGAAAAAGTCACACGAATAAGTACATATCTAAAAATAAGAGGACCTCTTTGAGCTATTAAATCTGAATATTACTCAGGGGTTGTTTTTTATCGCAGTGGTTCTGGAGGCAGTGGTATACATTCCAGACAAAGGGACCGTTCCCAAGCGTGGGAACATGGGTACATCATCACGCATTAGGGTGGGAACATGGAGTACATGTGATGTACCATTTTGGGCGCCACAGTGACTCTCCACGCAACTTTGTACAACAACATGCAGCACATTGAAAAAGTAAAAGTAAAAGTAGGCTAGGCTTTCGATTAAAGAGGAAATTTAATTGTGATGGGCCTTCACGTTTATGGAACTGGGTGACTCTGGCTATGGGTAGTAGCAGTAGCATGTGTGCATAGGTTTGGGACAAGACATCGTCATGTATAGACAGCATTGATAACTTTTAAACATAGCTTGCTTAATTGAAAGGGTCAACTTACAGAGAACTGCTTTTTATGTGGGTACAGTATTTTAATTTACCTCGGAGTAACACGCTGAGCAGTAGTACAATGTAAAAAAGGTTGTAACTTGTAAGAGTATGATGTTCTTCTTGTCAATGTACTTTTTTCTTGCAGTAAGTCTAGAGTAGACATGAGAGAATTATAGGAGTACTACATTCACTCAGTAAAGACTTTTAAGTTCTTAAAGGGATTAATATGCTAGTGGTGACTTGTTTAGATGTGGCAAATCTTTGCTCCTTCAGTTATGGACCAATTATATGGATATGTGACTCCATAGATACCATTGATCTTAGCAAGTGCGAAGAGGTGTACTGGTATGACAAGAGAGCATGACTGGACCGTGCATTTACTGGAATGGTAAGCTGAAAAGATGACATTTAATAATGGGAGCCAGTGTTCGAGGAGAAATCTCTAGCTCTGTCGGCTAATTTCCGCTGTTTGGTGGATTCAACCTCAAAGATGTTAACCCCTGAGCACCGAGAGTTATTTTAGGATTTAGGTGAAATTGGAGGTTTAATGGCCACTACAGCTTGAAAAATTATATTTAGAAAAAGTGACCGTAGGATTTGAAAAAGGACTACCTTCTCTGTTGATGGGACCAGCCATGACTGTTTTCATCATACAAATTAAGAGAAAAGTTGAGATAAAGTTATGGGCCTCAATGATAGGATCTTGTCGTTGGGGCACTTAAGGGTTAATGGAGCTTGGCATTTGAGAACAGTTTCCATTTTTTACAATGCACTTCCTTCTTGATCAAAGTCCCACTTGTTTAGTACCAAAACGTCCACAAGTGTTGGTTTTTGACATGATACTTAATATTTAAAATATAATACAATTATATGAAGCAACAAGTCTTTATCTTCAACCCTCCACCAATCAAAAAGAAAAGTGGGTTCATAATGAGACATAGAATGTAATGTAAACTGGCCTTAAGTTAAGGTGAGTTACTACCAAGAAAAATTCTTAAACAACCATAATTGTATAGTGCATGACACTTCTAATGAGCAACTCCCAAATTTGAGCCACTAGTATATTGCTCCGTAAGAAAAAAGCTATAAAAAATCCAAGACCACGAGAATGAAGCCTAGATTTTGATCTTATTGATGGAATTGTTTTTGAGCTAATGAATGTATGTGTTGTACTTTAGTATTCCTTATTGCAGGAATTTAGTTGGTTATAAGTGTCATTCACCATATAAGAGAAGTGTTCCATTATAGTCACTGATATTCACAAATTGCAGCCAAAATCATGTGGATTCAAAAAATGGTAGTGAAACATGTTGTACAAAAGTTCTAAAAGCCCAAATCTTAATTGGTAGATAAATCAAATGTTTTTTTCTCCTAATTGTGTTCTCTTCAAAGTTCCCTTATTTTAAAATTATCTCCTCAAAAATCTGAGCTGCTCCCATTCCAATGCTCCCATTCCAACATTGATGATATCTGAGCGGTAAAGTGTTACTGAAGAAACTTGTGGTATTTTTTTAAGCATCCTTTCATTCTTAATATATTAAAATTTGATTATAACCTTTACAAAAAATTATTTTGTGATTACATTAACAAAACAGAACTTACTAAGTATACTTTCTCTTCCACTTAGAATTATCTAGACCCTCAAAGTACTGCTCTATTATGAAACCAAAACATCATCAAAAATAACACTCTTTAAGAAAAATGAGGCTTAAACCTTCATCTCGCTTTGTTGTTGACTTATCCAACTATATGATCTTTTAGTGTACTTGTATAAGCATGCCCTCTAAATATTATTATAGAGCTAATATCTTCATTACCTGGCTTTATGGTACTCTTATCACAATTAAAGCTTGTGCCCGTCATGTGGGTTGAAAATTTGTTTCAAATGGCCCCAAGTTTTGATGGCCTTGACTTTGTTGGTGTAAAACGCCCCTAGCTTGCTTTCACTTTATGAATCATTTTTTCTTCTTTACACTTATAGTGAAATTAAGTTGCGTTAACAATAAGGTTGCCTTACCATCAAAAATTATCTCACAATTCATTGTTTGATCACTTGCAAGCGCATGAAATTCTCTAAATATTAGGATTTCACATGGTTCACGACGTGGTCTCTGCTAGTTTGTTTTTACGCAGCGATTGCGTTGCAGTCAACAAAGTTTGTTTATTTTAATATCAATAAGTATGCATATGGAGTAAAATGTTGAGAAATTAGTGTGGGAATTTAACTGTTTAATGTAGTTGTGAATAGGAAGCCTTCAATGGGTTTAAAGAGAAAATTGTTTGGTAGCAGTTTTGATTTCAGGATGGGCAGGATGCTGCCATTATCCTCTCCACAACGATAAAACCATCACAACTCCCAAGGCTGAACTGAGCCTGAGAGGACAGATCCCAACAATAGCAACTGCAGGAAAAACAACACATTTCTTGAACGGTTTCTGGAGGCATGGAGACTTGGTCACCAGACCAGGCATGAAAGCACGGATTTCTCAACAAATTCAGAGCTATGCTATCCAAGCTTGAACAGGAGATTGCAAGTGAAACAAGAGTTTGGAGGACGAGAGGCACAAAGGGTAGATCTGAGATCCAAGGAGTTTGACCCCTAAATGCTCAAGGCACCGAATTTTGCTGTTCAGGAAACTTTGAGATTTTTCTGAAAAGCAAAGATTTGTATTACCTCTATCTCATTATACAGCTTCAAAAAATTTCTCCATGAGGGATTAATTGTATTTTTAGTCATTCTTTTAATGACAAATGCAGAGAATCAGTATACCACCTACCAATGTTTGCAAAATCTCCAATTTTTATGTTGTCGTTTAGACACCCAAATTTCATGCAAAAAGTATCATATTTGTGCATAGTTTGTGAATGCTTCCAGTTTCTCATTATTTTAGTCTTTGAACTAATGAGACATGCATTCTAGAATCAATACACCATCTACTAAATGTGTGCAAAATCTCCAACTTTGATGTTGTTGTTTGGGTACCCAAATTCCATGCAAAAAGTACCATATTTGTGCATGTTGCCAACTCATCATTGACGATTTAAAGATTAGTAGCAACAATGGTACCTCATATGCGCAAGACTAAGCTTGCTAGGAGAGGAATACTCACTAATCTCTTAACTTGCTCCCATGAGATCATTGAACATGACGAATGCTTTCTCAACATTTAAATCAGCAAAAGGGAGCTTTGTAGTGATACAAGAAATGGGTCTGATTTGGAGGTATTTGAAGGTTTAGCTTGTTAGGAGAGGAATGCTCTCTAATTGCTTAACTTGCCTCCATGAGATCATTGGACATGATAAATGCTTTTTTAGCTTTTGAAATCAGCAAAAGGGAGCTTTTTAGTGGTACAAGCTATGTGTCTGATTTGGACATTTTTAGAGGGATAGAGGGAGTATGTTTTAGTCTTTGTTTTGGAGAAGCTACAATTTGAAGCCAGCTTCAATGTTCAATTTGCATGTTTTCTATATTACATTCCAGTTACTTTTGGTGGAAGCTAAATTACAAGCATGCTTTTAGTGTGCTAAAAAATGTCACTAATAAGTCTATGACAAGCTACCATTTTGAGAAAACAAGCAACAAGTTGAAAATAAAGTCAAAACCTCCCCTTGGGTATTGGGGGGCTTTCTATCAAAAAATTTGCAATAGTTTCACTTGAAAAATCTCTTTTAAAAATATTAGAGTTCATTCATTGTGGAGTCCTCTTTGTTCATAAAGATTTTTGACCAATAATTGGAACTAAACTATCCATTTGTGTTAAGTGGTAGCTCTTTGATTACATTGCAGGCTCATTTGTGAGATTGTTGTCATGGAAGTGGAAGGGGAGTCACTAGTTTTGAAGTAACGATAGTAAACCATATAGTAGCATAAGTGGTTGTTTTCCAATTTTATACTCAAAGGTTGCCATTTTGACATAACAAGTTTTGAGTAGCTACAAAAAAATACTCCCTCTATCCCTCTAAAAACATCCACAAAGCTTCCTTGCAAAGGTTTAATTGTGTTTTTAGTCATTGTGCTAGTGACACATGCATTCTAGAATCAATATACCATCTACTAATATATGCAAAATTTGATGTTGTTGTTTGGGTACCCAAATTCCATGCAAAAAGTACCATATTTGTGCATGTTGCCAACTCCTCATCATTGACGATTTAAAGATTAGTAGCAACAATGGTACCTCATATGCGCAAGACTAAGCTTGCTAGGAGAGGAATACTCACTAATCTCTTAACTTGCTCCCATGAGATCATTGAACATGACGAATGCTTTCTCAACATTTAAATCAGCAAAAGGGAGCTTCTTAGTGATACAAGAAATGGGTCTGATTTGGAGGTATTTGAAGGTTTTTAGAGGGACAGAGTAGTAAATTCCGTACTCACCCACATTGAGTCAAGAAGCCTTGAAGTTCAAGATCCCACAACTACAATTTTGTTTCATTATTTGTTACTGATCTTACAACTACAGTTTGAAAGCTTCCAGAATGCTTTCTTCAAACAAGAAAGGTAGCCTTGGGCATTTAGGGCTTAAGTCACATTAGTAGACAAATTTTCTGCCGTCGTCCAAGAGATATGACATGGTCTCACAGGTGGGGTTTTTATCCAAATCATATGAATGATATCCCATTGGAAGATCTCAACATTATTTTTACCAATGGCGTATTGCACGCCCCATTTAAAACAAGCCTACAGTTTCAAATTGAACCATGCCGGCCCCCAAGACTGCCAATTGGCCACAATGGCGAAGGCACTGTCTCTGATCTTGTATCTATAATGACTATAAGAATGGAGGTAATTGTATGTTTAGAAATTTACAAAAGTGCATCCCAGAGTCCAACGGTCCTAAACTGATCTTATTCAAAGAATTGGTCTCAGTTTCACCACATACTGGAAATAATTCCTACCAACGCAGAGCCAGAGAGTCCAGTAACTTACTGGCTCAGAGTTCTTTCTTGGGCTCCTCCATTGTGTCCATTTGCACCTCTTTAATGCGTTCAGGCTCGCCAGGGATCAACCCGATCCAGAGAACAGGAAGCATGGCGCAGAAGGATTGGATGAGGATTCCCAGGGGCAACCCCGAGAAGTCACTGGCAGAGATTTTGAGATAGTTAGCAAGCGCAACACCAAGGTACCCGTTGGTCAGCGCTGCAATGGTTTGGGCAGAAGCGAAGAAGGCGAACACCGAGGCTTCACAACCCGGAGGACACAGCTGCGCCAGCATGACAGTAAACGGCAGGAACTTAAACTGCCCAATGGCTTCCACAAAGGCAGACGCTCCCAGAACAAACCACTTGTCAGGAATGCCGAGCTTCAGATTGATGCGCTTCACAATCACGATGTCGGTGAGCATGCAGAGCGAGAGGAGGACTTGCACTATAGCAAGGATTCTACGAAGTGGAATGCCTTTGAGAGCTTTGTTGTACAGCATGCTCCCAAGCAGCAACCCGGACTGACCTACCAGCCTTGCAATCCCCAGAGCTGACGCTTCCAGACCTAAGTGCTCAGTTTGGAAAAAGAAGATGGCACCCCCGATTCCTGGAATGACAGCGTATGAGGAGAGGAACCACAACAGGGGCTTGTACAAAGCAGGCTTCTGTAGAGAATACTTCAACTGTGAGATTTGGCCTCTAATTGCGGATGATAGATCTTTCCGTTTTGCTTTGACCTCGGGGTTGTCGTCTGAGTCTTTCTTCTTCACCGGCCCTAACCCCATTGCTTGCTCGTTTACTGCAAACGATAACATTAGCTGCAATGTGAGCAGGAACATGAAAATTTGTACCATGGCTTTCGGGCTTAGTAGCTTCATTGCGTATCCTGCAGTCAAGTTCCCCACCACACCTCCAGTCGCCATGCATAGCCATGCGAACGACTGTAATTCACCTGCATGGATTATAAAAAAAACATCAGAATCTACATGGTCGCATTACTAGAAAGAAATAAATCGGCTGGGAATGAGAAAAAAGGAGGAGAAGAAAAAACCGATTCAAGGCACTTGAGAGCAGCAATTCTATGGTGGGAGATGGAAAGAAAGCCATTACAGAGAAAGATAAGACTCCCTCTGAAAATAAGTACCTTGCTGAGCACCTACTTTGTTCTTGCCAGCTTCAGCAAGCATGGCATCTTGCACTACTTCCGATATGGCACCCCCGAAATTGGTGATCGTGAGGAATGTTGTCAAGATCATAGCCGTGGATGACACTGTACTGACAAGCGCTATTGAAACCCAAGCAAACAGTTGTAGCCCCCCTGAAACAAAAGATGAGTGATGGATTAATGCCACACCGGCCAAATCTTCACATTTTCCACGGTTAGAACAAATGGACTTGAAAGAGATTGATCAGGAGAACTAAGTGAATTAAGAAAATTGAGAAAATAGACTGCTGGTGGCCTCACCTGCAACAATGAGATACGGCACCCGATGTGCTCCTTTGATATACACAGAGTCGGAGATGATTCCATACACCGGCTTGGCGACCATTGGAAGTGCCGCCGTGGACAAGAGAAATTGCATTGTACCAGGGTCGACCTACATTCCAGAACAAAAAAACACACACACAACAACAACAATAGCATAAACATCAGCCCTTTCGGCAAAACTCTTCCAACGAAGTGGTGATCCTCAAAACCTGAATTCCAAGCCTAATTTCCAAGGAACTAATTGATTAAAAAAAAACAGAGCAGAGCTTCACAATGACGCATTCTCAAGGAAAAAGAGACGGGGCTTCCTCTTCCTCACCTTCAAATTATCCTTGTACCAATACGTCATAGCCATCCAGGGGAAGCATCGCATTGACTGTGTGAAGAAACACAGTCCCATCAACAGCACAAACGAGGCGCCGTAAGTGTTGATCAGGCGAGTGACGGACGCCATAGCTCCCCAACTCCACTGCAAACCCCTACTGCTGCTCCTCAACAACGCCGACAATCTGCACACATAACCACAAATTTCGATGCTCATGTATAATAAATCCTTTGCCAAAAGACGATAAATAGCGAAGAATGCAACAGCACTTTGCCAACAAACGAGTATTCTTAATGGAAGCGTAAAGACAACTGAAATTCTACCCCGGGGGGTTCAAGAAAAAACGGAGCTCGCCATGAACCTGAGCGAGAGCAAGAAAGAATGAAGAAGCTAGAAGGTTAGAAAAATAACTACTGCTGCTACTACTACTACAGTCGAAAGAGCAACAGTTCTGTCACGTTGAAGGGCAACGTGAAGGCGCACCCATTTGCGGCTATTTTTCTTCGGAGCTGCGACTGAAAAGTGTAGGGATTTCTTTTCGAGTGCAGTTCGAGAGCCGATGTGCGAGACGAAGCTTAGAAGGTGCTCGAAGGTGCGCGATGGATCTGTAGCGAGCACTGGAGAATCGTGATGCGTGAGAGTGGCGATGGAGCAGCAGCACAGACATGCTTGAATGGCTTCCGATGAGCGGACTCTCGCTCGCTCCTTTGAAAGCGGAGAGCTGACCTGTGCCGGTCGGAGCACGATTGACACGTGGCGATGCCGCGGCGACCGCGTTAAAAGCGCAGCGACTGTTTCATTTGCCGGCGGTGAGACGGCGACGTTTTCCTTTTCTTTTCGATTTCTTGTTTTTTACATGATAGCTATCTTTCTAAAAAGCAGTAGTTTAATCTGAGGCCTTGCAGGGGTTAAAGGAAAGGTCCACGTGGTGCTCTCTGGAGCTGGGTTGTAGCTGTAGATGGAGCAATCTGGTGGTGACACGTGCAGCTGTTTTAAATTTTGTTTCTTTTGAGTTGGGCTGGTTGGGCACTTTGGCACTTTGCCATTTCCATGATTTCTGTAACTAGAATTAAGTTACGGGCGGTTCAGTGTGCCCCACTGTCCTTGCGTGCAAGTACCTGTTCAATCCCATCTCCCAACATGAGGGGGTTTCAAACATCAACTTTTTTTACGTGACTCACATTGAGATTCACCCCTGTGAATTTACTACTGAATTGCAAGGTGCCTGACCTCTGAACTTCACTCCTAACGTGATTCACGTGGGGAGTGAATTTCAGAAACTCACTTTTGTGACTTCGCAGGGCTCATTCACATGCATTTTCAAATCTCGAAACTTCTTTTACAGAAACTTCCGCAAACTCACGGGTGTCTCAGACTTTGAGTGTGTGAGGGAACGAAAACAGTTCACTAATGAGCAGAGATCTTGTGAGGTGAGAAGTTCGAAGGCCAAATTTTATGTTTGAAACCCCTATTGTTGGAACTTGGAAGAGGCAAAATGAAATATTTAAAATTAGTGTTTGGATAGAATTTCAGCTTTGCTAGTTAATTTATGGTGTGTGGTGGATTTACTTGGATTTCAAAATTTTGTGACTTTGGGGAGTTTTGGACTTTCATGCTTACATTTTTCTATTGCTATTATCAAATGATTAAATAATTTATTACATAAATTTTAATGGTGAATGTGTAGCATAGCAAGCGCCAATTACTAGTTAGTACCAAAAGTTTAATGTTAGCAAAAAAAACTTAAGTATGAGTTCACACACATCTTTAGGTTGGATCCATTTTGCTATGACTAACAAAGCCCCTAGATTTCCAACTATTAAAAGGCATAATAGAGGGAAGGAGGTTTTTTTCAATTTTCAATTTTTCCATGGGCTAATTTTTTAATCAGAGTGTAATACAGACTGTCTCTCTAAAGATCAAATGAAGTTTAACGTGAGAAGAATTTGGGAAGTGAGCAATTTATGTAACAGATTTTGGATAACATGTATGCTAGTGTAATAGTTAGGTTGATGATTTTATCCATTGATTGGAACCGGTGGGTTTCTAATTAGGATAATAAAGGTAAGATATGCAATTACAACCCCGAACCGATTCTCTCCAAAACCTGATATTGGAAAATACACTTAATTTCACATTGTGGTTCCAAGGAACACAACATAAGCAAGAATTTTAATGCAAAAGAAAAAACAACAAAATAAAAAAAATCTAAAAGACCATAGATTTTATTTTAATTGCACATCCTGTCATATCAAAGAATGATTTTGAAGAACAGTATTGAATTTTTGCTAAGACTTTTGAATTGATTGTGTGCTCAAAGACAAAGTGAATGATTCCATATAATGAACGTTACATGCTTGTTTGAATATCTACTACTTGCATTTGTCCATAAGCTTTTATCATGAATCAATTATAAGGTGAGTAAAGAGTTTTAGAATTGTATCAAGATCCACTACAATACTCAAATCCAAAATTCATAATATTGGTTGTGAATAATATCTTTTAACTCAAAGTTTAGGCTTTCTATATTCGTATTTAATTTTTGACAACTATCTCTTAATAATAAATGCATTTGCAAATTTCATGAGTTATTTTACCTCATCAAAACTGCACTTTCATATTTGAACCAATTTTTTTGTATCAAATCAATTATCAAAATTGTACCCCAAAAGAAATAGATATTAACCCCTAAAGGACCATTGTCCCTTTGGGGGACAAACGGGATTTTGGGCATGTACCTAAAGTAGCAACACCTGTAACCATCACTATACCCATAACCATCACCTCTAAAATCTTGGAAAATATGTGGAAGTGAATAGATGTAATTACAAGGATGTATAACATGTGAACATGAAACCTTAGTGTTGGTATTAGGTGCAATTGCAGTTGGCTCTTTAAAAATTCACAACTTATTCTCACAGTATCCAAATAATACATTCAAAAGTGCAAACTCATCATTTTTCTCTTGCTAAAAGGATCCTATAATTTGCTAGATGTTTATTAATAATCATCATGTTCAAAACCCTTAATTTGATGCTTATGGGTGCTGCTACCTTATGGCTAAACTACTTTGCGTGTTTTTTTAAAACTTTTATTGAAAGTGAGGAATTCAAAAACCTACACGGGAGTGTAATTTTTTCATCATTCCCACATTTATTGTCTCAAAACCACACTTACCCACAAACTAAAACTGCTTCTCATAACTTTCATCTCATTTATCAAAATTGAATGATTCAAAGCTCCCTATGCCTATATAAGTCTAAAGAACCTATTTCGGATTTTTATTTGAAAAAAATGAAATTTCTCCAAATTTTCATTTTTAACTTTTTCAATAAATGTTGGAATATTGGAATGAAGAAAAATTACATTCCCACGTAGATTTTTGAATTCCTCACCTTCAATTAAAATTTCAAAAAATCATGCAAAGTAGTTTAGTCATAGATACATGCCCAAAATGCCCAAAATCCCATTTGCCCCCAAAAGGGCTCTCGATCCTTTAGGGGTTAAAGACGAAAAAACATCTCATTCTATATTGCATTTCGCCACATCTTGAAATAACTAGTGTTGATATTTCAATGGTGTAAGATCTATTCTACTACTATATCAATTGTTTTTGGGCAAAACGAATCTTTTATCCTTCGAGTTATAAACAAATTAAAAAGTACTTTTATGGATGCCTCTACTGAACAAGCAAAAGCAGGGTTTTTTTTTGGTAAATATTTGCATAAATCTTATCTCAAATTGTCACTGGCTACAATAACACTGAAAATATATGGTGGAGAAAGGAGGCATTTGTCAAATCCCTCCCCATGTCTACACCAAATTTGCAAAAATCTGGATGAAGTTTACTTGTATTGATATAATTTATGAATGAATGTGCACATGTTGACGATTCTACCCAATTTTGTCAATTTTTTCCTTGCTTGATTGCATTGTTGGGTGTGAGTTGCTCAACCCTTGTAAAATGAAAAAAAAATCCTGAGCAGAAGAATTAAAAAAACCAAAAATACAGTAACATGTGGATGTAAGGTATGTACACCCATGAGCACCACTGTTTCCATAGCCATCACCTCTACAATCTTAAAAAATCTGTGAATGTGAATAGATGTAATGACAAGGATATACAACATGAATATGAAATCTTAATAGTGGTTATGGGTGCAATGGCAAGTTGCTCTTTAAAAATTCACAATTTATTCTCACAATATCCAAATAATACATTCAATACATTCAAAAGTGCAAACTTATTATTTAATTTGTTAGTTGTTTATAGATACTCATCATGTTCAAAACCCTTAGTTTGACGCTTATGGGTGTACATACCTTCCACATGGATGTACAAAATACATGTTTGCATATCAATGCGCAAAACTTGTTTACACTCATGCATCGTTCAAGATTGGGCCCTTGGTCCGGGAGATAAAAGGGTATCAGTTCAGGCACAATATCGAGATCCGGGTATGATCGTCTCTCTGGTCTCCGACCATTGTCCCAACAAGATCATCTTCGTTGCAGAACTGGACTTGATGCTACCCAGCCGGATTACGCAAAGCTCACAGGAATCGTTTCATCCGCAAGCGGAGCTGCTGAAGTCGCTGACCGAGGTTTAGGTTCCTCTGTGTTGGAACAAAATTTCTATTCCTGAGGTTTACGGGAGTGGCCACATTTCAAGGAGAACCGCGGTAGGGTTCTTTCAAAATGCTCAGACTCTTCTTTTATCGCTGGCGGAGTTCGTTCTTTTGTTATCAACAGATCTGATTTCATTTCGTTGTTACTATTTGGGATTAGTTTGCTTTTTGGGATTGATTTGATTTTTGAGATTGATTGTTGAGAGCTGAACTAGTGCGGTGGTTTTAGCAGGTGGATGGAACTGTTGAGCTGTGTGGTGTGAATTTAGGGATCGAAGAAGCGGTCGCGATTTATATTCGGTTCGAACCAGTTGATTCTTTGAAAGTGTTGGCCAAAGTAGCGCTGCAATTGGTGTATCAATTGTCGGTCGCGTTGAAACCCTAATCTGAAGTTTGAAGAACTTCGGCGATCATGGACGATCCTCCACCTTATGAGGAAACCGCGCACTGCAGGGTGTGCAATTGCACATTCACGACCTTTAAGCGCCGGGTGAGATTAGTTTGATTGTTCTGCGTCGTCATCTGACAGTGCCTTTGTATCATGGGACGCAGCTGTGACTGGACCGTGTGCTTTTTAGGTTGCCTTGGAATTTTCGTGTGTCCGTGGCAATGACTTGAATTCATCTGATAATTCGCTTATATCATGAATCCATGAGGAATGGATAGCGACTGACTGTGATTTTGTGTTGTGCCAGCATCATTGTCGTGCTTGTGGGAGAAGCCTCTGCAACGAGCATTCCTCGAATCAGAAGGTAGGTCAATTGATACGGGTTGTGATTAGGGTTTAGGAGCGTTGCCCAGCTAGGGACAGCCAAAATCGTCATTTTTAGTGTTCCTGTGGTTAAATATTTACGCTTATTTGTTAGTAAAATGAAAGAGAATTCCGACTTACTAAAATGTACGTTATTTGAATACCGCATTCAAAGTTGTTCAAAGTTTTATTTGGTACATGACCTAGAATTGATACTTGAACAGATGGACATCTTCCTAATGAATATATGTTTCTTGCTAAAGATTTTAGGGTGGCAGTTTTGTGTAAGTGCTGATTGAAGGGTTCTGCTCCTTTAGCAAGTGGTTGGTTGGACGTGGTTATGTTTTTGGGTGGTTGGATCTGACACACTTGGAGTGGATTATTGTTTCTGTTTGGAACCTCAGGCTCTTCCCCAATTTGGAATTTACACCCCTGTACGAGTTTGCGATGACTGCGTCAAGCCTCCCAAGTATGTGAGCACATGTTGTTTGAAGCATTGACAGAGATGCGTTCTCTTTGCATCAGTTGAACTTGCTTGTTCATAGAGTAGAAGCTCTGATGAGCAGGTTTCAGACTCTTTCTCAGCTCCTACTATGCAAAGGTGGAACTTTTTAGATGGTTCCAAAGCTGATTTTCGTCACTTGCAATGTTATTCAGTATAGCTATTAGTGTGTCGAAATGGTTAGGTATGCCAAAGCCAAGTTTACCTTTTTCAGGTTTTTTGTGTCTAAACGTGAGAGCTGGACACTGTTCTTGCTTACCAGGGCCAGAGCAAAGCCGGTCACTTCGAGAAACTTTGGAGAAGCTGTTGAGAAGACTAGTTCGTCAATCGGTAAAATGAGTCTTACTCGTAACGAGGTTGAGGTTGCTCCTGCTCCACCACCAACTCCAGCCATTGAGTGCACTTGCGGTATGCCGTTGTGTATATGCGAAGCTCCAGCCCCTGCTCCTTCTCCTGCTCCTGTGCCTGAGGTATATACTCGTTCAAGTTACTATGTATAAAGCATCTAATACATGGAGCTCAAAACGAATGGATGATTCTGACGCTGTGTAGAAAAAGCTCCATGGAATTCGTAATGTTTTGTACTAATCCCATACATATTGTCGTGCTCTTTTTGTATTGAACTGGTTGATCAAATTAAGGATCTGTCTTCCCAGATGCGCTTACCCTCACCGTTTCCCGTAATTCAACAAGTGAAACCAAAGAAGGTGTCTCCAGCCCCCTCGGTTGCTACCTCAGTTGGAAACTCCTCGTCTTATGGAAGCAGTATGCCAAGGTTTGCTTAATTTCATTTTATTACAGTCGTACAGTTTGAAACCGTTGTGTACGATCTGTGGTTCTTATGTATCTAAATGTCCATCGGGTTGTTTCATGCAGAACATAGCAAGGTCCTTGCTAATAGAGTTGTTTAGGATATGTATTTCACTGGAGCTAATTGCGATTTTGACATAATTCTTATCACCTTTTAAGTATCTTCTAGGCTTTTCCCAATCAGCATGTGGTTTCTTTATGTGTTGTTTATGCAGTCTGTTCTTCCAAAGTGGAAATACTTCACAAGGAAAAAGCCGCACTCTGTCAAAGTCCTACGAGCCCAGTGGAGAGGTACTTCTTAGATCTTCCTGAAAGACAGTCTGTTTATGTTCTGATTTCTATTCTTAATTACTCGAGTTTTCAACATGGGTTTGTTGATAAATTGGTCTCAAATTCTTTTGGTTGGTAGACTGTTTTTTATTCTACGTGTGTTGATGGGCAGACGTTTTGATGCTTCGGTACCTTGCTTTTGTTTCATGGGTATGTCTTTCTTATGCGAGATGCCTCTTGAGTTGGTCTTTGCTGGTGTGCGTCATTTGCGCCTTGAATGCTTCACATCTTTGAGCACTGCCACCCAGGGACTCAGGGAGGCTGTCAAAGCGTCAGATGCTGCTGCAGTCAAACACCTATTGGGACAGGTCAGTGTTTCGTACTTGCTTCTCGTAGAGAGCACTGGATTCTCTTTGCCTTTCTCGACGCTCATAGCAGCACGACCTAGTATATACGATGAGTTTTAGAATAGCCATGCTGCATGTTTGAGATTCACAACCATATCTGAAGTTCTGTGTGAGTTCAAATTTAAGGCTTACCTGCTATTTTTACATTCGATAATGTTGCAGGGGCTTGATCCTAATTACGTTGACAAGCAAGGAATGTCATTGCTTCACTTGGTAACATCTCCTACTAGACCTTTTGATGTCGTGCACAAAGTCGTTTGATGATTCAAAAAACTATTTTCTGATCTGAGTTGATGACGTTTGCCAGTGAAGGTGCCATTGGGAATCCTGTATAATGTTAATTCTGGAGTATTGTATGCTCATGTTGATGAATTTTTTCTGGTGGATCTGCAGGCTGCAATGTTTAACTTCACAGAGATCACGTTTATGTTAATGGACGCCGGTGCTAATGTGTCAGCTAAGAATTCACAAGGTGGGATACATGTTCTCATGTCCAGGCTAATTCATTTGTTCACTGGTGTTTAATGTCAGGATTGCAGAGTGTTGTCAATCGCTTATTATCGATGTTGTCTACATAGTCTTGCATTTCTGTGTAAAACATATAAATGAGTATTTTACGCTCCAGAGTTCTCGACTTGTACGAGACAGCTGACCGTACTGTACGATGTGCTTACAGGAGAAAGTCCTGTTGATTGTGCTCAAACCACTTTGGGATACAAAATGCGGCAGCGGATAGAATCTGCGAGAGAAAGATAAAAGTTGGTGGCGTCTGTAGTGACGCCTTTGGTGGGAATAGGGAGCTGCCTATTATCTTTATAAGCTTTTTAATATAAAATCGTTCATCAGGATTGATGGTGGATTGATGGTTTGAAGGAGAAGGTTCCGATTAAAACCCGTGTCTTGCCATGGTCAAGGATTTGGAGTGGGACATTCAAACATTGTCCAGTTTCTTGTTGCGTGGTTGTGTCGCAGGCCTCGAAATCAGGAAGATGTAGGTGTTGATAGAGTTGGCGTGAGTTTTATGCAAGACCGCAGCCAAGCTGCAGCATGTGGAACATTTCTTTTTGTTCATTGAATGTTTTCTCAATGAGCTTCTGCCCTTTCTGAATCTTAACCATTTCACATATTTTCTGCAGTGGATATGGACTTCGATTTTGTGGTCTCGATGGTCTCGTCACTTCACCAATTTTTTTTCTTCTGGAATTGTCAGTACCCAGCATAGGTTCTGGAGTGTAAAAGGAAAGATTTTCTGCTTCGTGTGATTCATCATCTTTTAATAAGCTTTGGGTGTACTACCATGAGCATATGAAAAATAAGTTTTTGTATTATATTCCGTGTGTCGTTAATTAGAAGAACTCTGACTTCTTTTTGAGGGATGGCGTGATTAAAAGTTTATTCTTTTGATACCCTACACCAAAGTTCCATAAGATAAAGGCATGAAAAATAGGAACTCTACTATGTGAACTCTAAGTTAATAAAGTTATAACTAACTGTAACTAAAGTTGAGTTGAAACGGGGATATGACAATAAAATATGTCGTTATTATTATATTAGAAGGGTTTGTGGAAAGATGTTAGTTGGTTCTAAGGCACGTGCACCCAAAATTGCCAGTTCAAATTTATACTGCATTTCAAGTAGCAATTTCGGATGCACTTACCCTTTTTCATATCTAGAACCTTAGCATGAAAGTTTGTTCAGTATCAATTCTCCAATAGGTTATCTATGGAAAGAGAACATGGTATAGTAGATTCTTGAATATTAATATGAAATTGTGAAAAAACCTTAACAATACTTTGATATAGATGGATGCTAAAATTTGTGAGTAATTTACAACATTAGAGGAAAGGTTGTTAAGTGCTGTGTTATGCTTTCAAAACAATATTTAGCAATGATAGGAAGGTGTCATAAAGGCTCATGTAGGTAAAGATGTTTTGTTAGCTAATATTGGAGAAAAGAACATGTGCATGACAACAATTAACATTGGTGTCAATGCTCATACGCTATAGAAAAAATATCTTGCTTGCACACTTGTAGATCTTGTGATAGAAGTATATGCAACAACAAAAATAAAAAGTTGCAACAACCTTGATTTTAAATGAAGTAGTGTGTAATTAATGTTATGACTTATCATTAAAATTTTGTTGTTCCTTTAAAATGAACAGTTTTTGGTAGAATTGGCAATTGTTGCTAATAAAAAAAAGTCCTCTTTGTGAGCAAGATACCGTATTCAATGGAAGGTTGCATTTTGCAATTGCTTGGGATTCTTCCAATTCATTATAAGTTAGGTGAGTTGCACAAATGAAGCAAATAAGATGGTTTGACTTCTAAATCCAAGATTGATTTTTCTTGTTGTTAGTGAGGTTTTCTTGCTCTAGTAATGATGCTCCAACAAAGTATTTGTTCCAACCATTGAATATTCTCCATTTTATTTTGATTCAAGGATGCCTTTTGCCTTATCAATTTTTTTGTAAGCATAAATCATAAGATAATTTAGTAATATAGACAAGGGGTCATCTAGAGGCATGCTATAAAAATCTAGTATTAGTAACAACTAAAAGCTCGTTCTTTGTTTTGAGTAATTACATGATTGTAAAGTATGTTACCAACCTACTATTGTAATTTCTTGGTTTAAGTGATTGCATGATAGTAAAGTTTGTGACCAATGTATTGCCAATCTCTTCTTTAATTCTTTTGGTTGTATTTACTTGTGAATACTAGATTTTTTTCCTATATTGAAATCACGGTCCACAATTAAAGACAACATTCTACCTCATGTGTTTTTATTGCAAAGAACTTATAGTCCTAAATATATATAGACTGCCACGTAAGAAAAATTTGGGAATTTTGAGAAAAAAATCACTGCTTCCTATAGTTGTGCACTAGAAGCCATATAAAGGCTAGTTTTTTTGACCAATTACAAGACCCACATTTGTCTTTCTTCAAATCCCCTCTTTCCCTTTATGCAACCCTAGCGTGAAAAAATTCCACTTGTTTTACAAAAAAAAATTACAATAAAATCTTCCAGGGTTTTGTAGTTGTTGAATTTTACTAAATTTTATTCAATTGATCTATTTGAGGGTCTCAAAAATTCAAAATTGACGTATCATGCTAAGTTTCTAAATTCCATCATTTTCTTCAAGATGGAATTCTGAAAACATTTCACCCTAGGGTCCATTTGAAAGAAGGTCCAATTGAAAAAAGAAGAAGACGTTTTTATGAGTTTGCACTAAAAAAATTCAACTGTGAATTGCTTCCAAGCACAATATGCTCTAAATGTGACTGTTTCATGTAAAGTGAGCTATAGGTAACTCAAGAATGGATATGAAGTGGTTTTTGAATGGACCTCTTCAAGTCATAGAAGAAAAAGTGTATTTTACTACAAGAACCAATCACACTCCTTGGTTTCTCCTCATCTCTTTACAAATTACAAAAAAGGACAATTTATGAAAGGTCTAGAGGCACAAATAGGTGTCTACTATAAAAAAAACTTTGAAAAATCATCAACAATCCACAAATGCTTCAAAAAATATGAAAAAAATTGTCTTACTTATACCATTCAATTCTCTTTACCTGAAAATTGGACAAAAACCCTTCCTCTCTTGAAAGCCCATGAAAAGGCAGGACGGTTTTCGAGCATACTACCTTTAGAGCGCGGCCTTCCTACTGAGCAACATGTCCTGATGTCCACAAACATTCCTACCTACCTACCTCAGCTCTACCTACCGCCCAGCTCATCGTGAAAGGGTTTAGTTACACCTACCGACATCGTGTAGCCCGCCTAAAATGTAGGCCAAGTGGCACCTCCCCAACTTGCCACCTACTGTACCATGCGCCTCAGTCAAGAGTCTCTGCAACTCGGAAACTGCGCTCTTTCGACACTCAAAGCCAAATATCCAGAATATTCACCAGTCCACGCACCAAACTCGTCATTGGGTTGGCAGCAAAATCTCCAAAATCGTCAAAACTAAGGTAGATCGAAGAAGCTCTAAGTTTTGCTTACTCGCCTAATTCTTCCTCACAGCTTATGAATCTCTACCTCGTGAGTAGCTCCAATTTCATACAAGGAGTCCACTTAATCTGAAGGGGCTTCAAGGTTCTTCTTCCCCTGCCTCCCCTTTTCTCTCCCAACTCTCAAATTTCTCACTTTGGTAGAATTACAGGGGCTTATTGAATCTCAAACGGATCCGTTGCCTCGATCGGTACAAGGAACTTCATTTAGTGTCGCGATTTCATCACCAAGAGGTACAAATCAAGTGTGGAAGCTGACGCTAAAATCTTCTTAAAGTTTTCTTCCTGTATCCCAAATTTTCGCTGTGATTGTGTGAGAAGTGCGAGGATTGCGAGTGTGTGGAATAGTGTTGAATGTTTTTCATTATTCGAAAGGATTTGGTTGTAGCTTTGGTGAATTCATCAGGCCTATTTTTGGAGATATTGTCTTTTTTGGGTTTCTCTCTAGCGATGTAGGCTTGTACGGGCTTGTACTACGCCATTTGTCCTTTTGAATTAGGGTTTCCTGGAAAACCGGCGAACCCCAGTTTTATTCCGTTTCTAGTTCAGTGATAAATTCGGACATTTTTCAATCTTTGCAGTAAGTTAGTAGTTTCAGCTCTTACGAACCGAGTCTTAGGCCATCATAATGGCCATTTTGAAATGGAATAAAAAACAGAAGATTCCGTTTTGTACAGTACCCTACTATTCGCAATTGAACTCTTTTGTTTTGTACTCTCCAGTTGCATCATTCTATAATGCATACACAATAATTGAAGCTTCTAGATTCAAGTTTGGATAGGAAAACGAGTTGGACCTAGTGTGGAATTGACCACAACATTGAAACTTGGGACAGAGAACCTGAGTGTGGAATAGGTTGAGTACTGAAAAACACATCGTGTATGCTGCAGATCGTCTTGACAAGTTGCTGCAATTCAGGCTTATGAATCTACACCAATATTAGGGTTTAGGAGGAGAGCAGATTTCTAAGTGAAGGAGATTTTTTGAAGGCTGGTTGGCAAGTGCTCCTATTTCTAAACCCTAATCTTGGTGACAGGCTAAGGCTAGAATGGCTATGTCAGGGGAAACTGGTAGACCAGAGGGAAGTCGATGGGGATTGGGGAAATTGTTTTCGACATCACGAGCACCGCTGACTGTCGACACGAGACCATCTCCACCGCCAGACATCCTGTCCAGCCCGTCATACCGGGCCTCCGTCTCACGAGAGAGTTCTTCACGGTCTGGAGAGCTTTATCCACCTCCCGGGTACACCGCACCTGCTCCCCAGCCTCCTCCACCCCTGTATAATACTTCCCCTCCCGAGGGAGCCCTGTATCCACCACCAGCATCCCAAGCTCCTTTTAGTGGCTCCTCCCATGGCCTTGGCCCGTCATTCCACCAAAATGCTGATTCAACCGGCCCGTATACTGAGCAGCCGTATGTGCAGTATGGCAATGGGCCGTACTCAGGTGCGTTCTGCACATTTCCATGGCTTTGAACTGGTATGAGGATGTATTATCTCCTGACTGTATGTTAAATACTAGAAACTCTAAGGAAGACCATTCTGAGTAAGAACTGTTTAGATCCAGTTGGTATTCGAATGTGGAGGACAAGCTTGGTTTCACACTGTTCCATTTCCCTACCAGAAATCGTCTTGGAAACTACAATCGTATGGGACTCATATGAATCACTAAGTCTAGATTTCATATAATCATCATGTCATACGTTTCTGGTTTTGAAAAGACGTCAAAACTGAGCTTGAAACTGGTCCCCTAGCACAGATGCTCACCAATTTGACATAGTGTAGCAACGTTGCTTGAATGCACTCCCAATTTTCTGGCGACGTGGTGTTGAGTGGGAGTTGGCGGTGGATGTTTTCAGGTCGCATAACAGACGAGATAGAGTCACCTGGAGGTGCGATCCAGGTGCACGGCACACCACCGGACGCAGGCTATCTACTGCACGGGACGCTGGAGGCGTCGATCTACGAGGCCGTGAGCTTGCCAAACATGGACATGTTTTCAGAGAAGATCCGCTTGTTTGCACACAAGAACCTGCCAGGCCCGCTGGAGAAGCTCAAATCGGCAACGCGAACGCACGGGCCGTCGTCGGTGATCACCAGCGATCCATACACAACAGTGGTGGTGGCAGGAGCCACGGTGGCACGCACCCGAGTGATCAACAACGACGCAAATCCCAAGTGGAACGAGCACTTCCTGGTACCCGTCGCTCATCACACGTTCAACATTCGCTTCGTCGTCAAAGACCAGGATATCATGGGCTCCCAGTTCATTGGTGAAGTCAGCATTTCTCCCACGTTGCTACTCCACGGTGGAGTTGTCGATGGGTGGTTCGATCTGGTGACCAAGGATGGGACACCATGCAAAGAGGGTGCTAAACTACGTTTAGCTGTGCGGTACATTCCTGTGGAGCAAAGTGCTGTGCACACTCAGGCAGTGGGCAGTGCGCATGGTGTGCCTAACACTTACTTTCCTTTGCGGCAAGGCTGTCGAGTCACGCTTTACCAGGACGCCCACGTGTACAACAACACCCTGCCGAGTATTTTGCTGGACGGGGGGTTGCAATACTCCCATGGCCTCTGCTGGGAAGAACTCTGCACTGCCATCTACGATGCCCAGCACTTGGTGTACATTGCCGGGTGGTCCGTGTGGGACAAAGTGAAGCTGGTGCGTGATGCTCACCGCCCTGTGGTTGCAGGCGGTGACTTAACCCTGGGTGAACTTTTGAAGCAAAAAGCAAGCCAGGGAGTGCGCGTCTTAATCTTAGCTTGGGATGACAAATCCTCTCACGACGTTCTCTTCGTAAAAACGGTACTTTCTGGCCTTTTCCAACAAAGGTTCTTAACCTTCACTGATTCTGGTGAAACGAAAAAATCTGGTCCTAAATGACTTAAGCATTTTTTGCAAACCGATCAGTTGAGTCGGCCGTGAATTCTTGGTTCTTTCGGCGTTTAGATTTCTTCTTCCTAAGACCTCGAGAGTGTTCACAACACTAGGAATGTGTTCAAAATCTTTTTCTTATTTGTCTACGCATATTTTGTTGCCTTTTGTAGAAACTCCGTTTTTAACTGCTATAGACATGAAAGTGGTCATTGTTGGGCATTTGGGCACTTGGGGGTTTGTAGTGTGCTGACTTTTGGATTAAGGTGCTGACGTCTTCAAATCTGCTTACGTGCAGGCTGGTTTGATGGACACGCATGACGAAGAAACTAAGAAGTTTTTCAAAGGTACAGGAGTCCGGTGTATTCTAGCTCCGCGGTACGGTGCATCCAAGACGACTTGGTTCAGGCAAAAGGTAGGTTAATAATCTCACAAGGAGTTAACAAATCAAGCCATGTAATATGATCCAAAAACATTGTTGAATTGTAATCAATAATGCTTTTCTACCTCTTTTGACAGCTGCTCGTGTTTCATGAGTAATCGAATGCCTGATCAAAAGAATGTGTTGCTGAGTTTCAGGTAGTGGGGACACTCTACACACATCACCAGAAATCCGTCATCGTTGACAGTGGACCGACTGGCCAGAGGAGGTTGTCTGCCTTTATTGGTGGCCTGGACCTCACGGGAGGCCGATGGGACACGCCTACGCATTACATGTTTGCCTCGTTACAGAACGAGCACAAGGGTGACTTCCGCCAGAAGTCTTTTGAGGTGAGCCCCAACATCTAGATTTTTTTCTTAGAATTCTCCAAGCTTATCAACAGCAGGCAAGAGATGTATTTTTTTAACTTTTTTTTAAATTTTTTTGCTTTCTCTTGGAGCAGTTTGCACCAGACAGTGGAGGACCCAGGGAACCATGGCACGACTTGCACTGCAAGATTGAAGGCCCGGCTGCTTACGATGTGCTCACGAATTTCGAGCAGCGATGGAGGAAAGCCACGACAAGGCATGACGACGAGCTGCTTGACATCAACCGTCATCAGGGCCTGTGGAGCCCCTCCAACCGAGCCCCGGATGCCGGAGACCCTGCCGTCTTTGCCAGCAGTGACCAGGATCCCGAAACTTGGCACGTGCAGGTGAGCTTTTCTTACACTTCCTGTGTTGGTGTTTCTACTGAGTAACTCTCATTGTAGATGACGATATACTTTTGAATTTCAAACATTTTTCTAATGAAAATAGCTTGTTTCAGAGTTCCAAATAATCAAGGCCTTACACACCACTAGCGAAGTTTTCTGTTTGCGTGATCAAGTGGGCTTCTAGTGAATAATAGCACTCTGATCTGATGCAGAAGTGCATTATTTGACAATGTGGTGAAGAATTGTTGCTTGGCAGGTATTCCGGTCTGTTGATTCAGGATCTGTGAAGGGATTCCCGACTACTGTTAGCGAGGTTCAGAATGAGGTTTGAAATCCGTACTCTATTCCCTCTTCTCTCTCAAAATCTATAGTTTTCATCTTAGATTCATTTTTTCAACCGACGTTGCACTTTCTGGACGTCGATTGTTGTAATAGATTGGGTGCTCAGGGCCTAAACCCTAAACCCATACTCACCTACTTGCAGTCCCTCATCTTTAAAGAATTGCATGCTTCTTGAAAACACCCGCATTGTTTCTAACGCTCAAAACCCTCAAAACTCTTCATGTATTGTATCTTTTGTGGGGGTCAAACGTATTCTTGACTCTACCACATATCGGTACTGTGATGTTTGATGTCTTGTCGTTCGTTGGACTACCTTGCCAAAATCCTGTTCTTGCCGACCTCTAGAACTACACCTTCTACATGCGATTTTTTAAGTTTATTCTTTTTCTTTTGGTTTTTGTTGTCTTTTCCTTCGTCCTCAACTTCATGCAAGAGGTGATAAAAACTGTGGATAGGAGTCGCCTAAACACATCCTAGAAAACTATTCTGCTCGTGAAGACCTTTTAATGGTTCAGCAGTTGATATTGAGAACCATTGTTCCTCCAATGTGTGTTCACTGTTTTATTTTTATGCAGAATCTCGTGTGGGGTAAAAGTGTAGCTATAGACATAAGCATTCAGATGGCGTATATCAACGCAATTAGATCCGCTCAACATTTCATATACATCGAGAACCAATATTTTTTGGGATCTTCCTACAACTGGCCAGACTACAAGAACGCTGGTAATCTTCATGCCCCAAACCACTGAATCCCCAAACCATCAATCAAATCTCAAATTTTTTTGAACTTTTTGATGTTTTTGAATTACATGGTTGTATGACATTGGCCTGGTGTAAATCCTCACGAAATCGGCAAATCAATTGTAAACAGGAGCCAATCATGTCATTCCAATGGAACTGTCGTTGAAGATCTGCAGTAAGATCCGAGAGGGCAAGAGGTTTGCAGTGTACGTAATAGTACCTATGTGGCCTGAGGGTATACCCAACAGTGGTGCCTGCCAAGAAATTTTGTACTTTCAGGTAATTTACAAAAGTTTACCACAAAAAACCTTGTCATTTGCTTTCCTTTGCTCTGTTCCTACACAAGAAACAATAAGGTGCTTTTCAGTAAACTTAGGTTGTTTCAAGACGTTTTAGACAACGAGATTCGTCTTTAATGTTGCAGCATGACAGTATGACGTTTTCCTTAGTTTTGTTGTTGCCGTCTGTCATATTTTTGGTTTGACATTTTTCTCGTTGGTTGCCTGGAACTTCAGACACAAACAATGAAGCTGATGTACTCCAAAATTGCCGAGACTTTGAGAGAGGTTGGTCAATCAATTGCAAATCCAACAGATTATTTGAATTTCTACTGTCTTGGGACCAGAGAGACCGTCAAGCCTGGCGAGTATGTACCAGCTCAGCCACCGGATAACAACTCCAATCATGTAAGTGAACCCTAAAACCCTAAAACTCCCGAACTCTAAAACCTATAAACCGATTAGAAGACAGCTATCGGTCGGAGAGATTAATCAGATCAACATTCTTGAGTGCAGTAGCATGGCACTTTTTGAGAAGAATGCCAAGTGAGAGTCATTTAAAGCAAAGCCTGGTTCATTGGCTTGAGGAGCTCTCTTTTATTTGCATGTTGCCAAAACCAAGGGTCAAGGATTTCCTTTTTCATGCCAATTCAGAGGGGTGTTCAACAAGGGTTCTCCAGAATATTGCTAGATTTGAAAGCGTGGATATGATAAATGGCAGGGGCTTTCGCAAATCAATAGACGAATGATGGTGTACGTGCATTCCAAAGGAATGATCGTGGATGACGAGCTTGTGATTATAGGCAGTGCCAACATTAATCAACGGTCTCTGGATGGATCCCGAGACACCGAGATTGCCATGGGTGGCTTTCAGCCGCGATATACATGGTTTCAGAAACAGGGCCACCCTCGGGGCCAGGTGAGCTGTCAGCTTCCCTTGTTTTTCTTCTTCAGGAATCCTGCTCTTCACTTCTACAAAACACACATTTATTGTTGGTGTAATAGGACAAATCATGTTCCTGGAAGTTCAAAATACTCTGGCAAAGAAACCTTCGCCCAAACCTCTCTATCATAACACAAGTCATTAGCTCTTGTGAGAACTCTCCCTTCTCCATTGTGGAGGCAAAAACTCAACGTCTGCAATTCACTGCAAATGGAGCTAGATAAGGTTTTGCAAGAGTGCTCAACGCAGAATGTCCAGAGCTCGTAAGGGTTCAAGAGTGCTGCAACTTTGGTTAATTTTTGTGTAATTTTTAAATTTGAAGGTGTATGGATACCGGATGGCATTGTGGGCGGAGCATCTAGGATGCTTGGAGCCGGTGTTTGAGGAACCGGAGGGCTTGGAGTGCGTGCGAAGGGTTAACTACATGGCAGACATGAACTGGGAACAGTACGTTGCTCCAGAAATAACTGACATGCGAGGTCATCTTGTTCGTTACCCGCTCAAGATCAACGACGATGGAAGTATTACCAATTTGCCCGGCTACCTCACCTTCCCGGACGTGGGTGGAAAGATTATGGGCTCGAATCAGGCCAACATCCCAGATGACCTAACAACCTGATGATGATTGTTGAATCTTCAGCCGAAACTTGCTTCATCTGTAACCCTAAATCCAGTCAGATGCGGACTATCCAAAAAAATTTCTTCTGTTCTGGAAAGGGTCCTCAAAGCAGCACATGCTGGGAGATTTTTGAATCAGCGCCGCTGTTTAATATTTTTACTTCAGTGTTGGATTGGTATCGCCTTCATGTCCTCCACGACTACACATTGGCACCCAAGTATTAGGTCAACATGCAGAAGTTTTGGACGTGAGGGTGACTCTAGTCCAACAATACTTGTACATAGGAAGCTTTATACTTCCATTGAGATGTTTTGTAATCAACCAGCAGCTGAGGTTGTTCTTTGGTCCATGTCTACGTTTTTCCCAACAATCCTGTTAGTTGACTATCTACACATACTATAAGCTTTTGTTGACAAGTGTGATATCCAAGCCTGAAAGTCTTCAATATAATCGAGTACGTAAGTGTTAACTACTGAACTCGGAGTAATACGTTTGTAAGATAAGTTCCTTCAGGATATGCTGGATCGATAGTGTGGTCGGGAGCCGCTCCTGCATAACGCAGCTGTGTGACACGTCTACTTGCTGACAAAGCTGCCTCCTGCAAGAGCAGCATGCATACGATCATGTCCATGAGATGAAACTCAATAACTGCAAATTTGCTGTGGCATATAACTTTAACAAGACGAAGAGTAACTGTCAGTTTTTCATGAAGTGAGATCAAAAAATTGGACGGAAAATCTACCAAATGAAAAATACAGAGACCGACATTGATGGATGGACAGGGTGAGCATCAAAACCTGAATAACAGACAGAAAATTGCCACTTTGGGTCATAGCCCCTGAACACGAGCAGGTCATGAGCAAGCCTCCTGGTTTGATCAACCGCATGGCCATAGAGTTTAAGTTTCTGTACTTGGTTATTGCACGTTGCAAAACCTGCCAGGCATAAAAGGTAGAGGACACTCGAACCGTTAGGGACCCCATGCCGTCTCCCATGTCGACCCCTGTCTTGGTTGGACTTGATAGCAAGTAGTGTAAGCATGACTTGACTATTAGAGAACTCTAACCTCGAACTTTGAAATCTCATAAAAAATTCTCCTAGCGGTAAGGAATTAATCTCAACAGACTACCAGTCTGCTCGAAAAGCGACAGTTTAAGGGTTGATCTGCCTTTTCATGGCCTTTTCAAGATATAAAGATTTCTTGACTAATTTTCAGACAAAGAGAAATGGATGTTAAATGTAACACAATTTTTTTCATATTTTTTGAAGCATTATTGAATTGTTGATGAATTTTCAAAGTTTTCTGTAGTAGGCACCTATTTGTGACTCTAGGTCTCCCATAAACCGTCCCCCTGCAACTTCTGCAACTTATAAAGAGATGAGGTGAAATCAAGGAGTGTGATCAGCTCTTGCAATAAAAGACACATTTTATTTTAAGACTAAGGAGGGTCCATTCAAGAACTACCTCATATCCATTCTTGGGCTACCTATGGGACATATTATCTGAAAAGGGTCGCTTTTCGAGCAGACTCCCTTAACCCAAAGATCTCTCTACGGTTCTATACGACTTTCTTAAAAATTACAGTCCTTGTACGTTAATAGTGACGTAAATAGTATCCTCTACCTCAACGGGGTTACTTTCATTCTCCACCAATTACAGTGTTATTAGTAAGGATTACACGAACGTGAGAAACCTCTGATGCCAGATATCTGACAACTGCACTTAAGGCTTGTTCAGCAACTGTTAGATCCAGCAAAAACAAACTTGGTCAGAACAGGAATGATAAGGACCGTGAACTTGTACCTTGCGGTTTGGGGCAAGCTTAGGCGGGTCTAAAACCACAATGTCCCACTTCATCCCGCTCCCGAGTGCGGATTTCATATAATCCCCTACATCTGCTCGCACAAAATTAATCAAGCTTGCATCTATCTGGTTCAGTGACGCGTTGGCTTTTGCAAGTTCCAAAGCAGGCGAGGAGGAATCCACACCTGAAACAACAAAAAAACGCACAAAAAGAAGGGTAGTACCCAAGCATCAGTCGATCGTCATCTTCATGGTTTTTCAATGACAAGGGATCCATGGAAGACAATTACACAGATCTGCTTACCAGTTGTATGTGAGGCACCTCCTAAAGCAGCATTCAATGCAAAACCCCCACTGTAGCAACACAAATCTAGCACCGCCGATTCGCTTGTAATCGAACGCAGTAACAACCGGCTGTCCCTTTGATCAGCATAGAATCCTGTCTTCTGGCCACCCAAAGAGGCTAAATATCGGACTCCATTCTCTACTACCTGCAAAAAAGTACTTCCAAGGTTACAGTCCTCCAAGTACCACAACTAAAAAGCGACAGTTCAAGCACTGACCATGGCGAAGGGTGAAAATTTAACCTAATTTTGTTGGCAAGTTGAAGGAGATGTCAATGCACGAAAGAAATGCAATGTTTGCTTACCATATGCGAAAGTAATAAGAGTTCAAAGCCTGATACCAACACGAGTTCTTTATGTTAAGGTGGGATATGTTCTCAAATTAAACCTGAATTGTCATGTTCCCATGATTGTAATACAGCAGAACTCTTACAGCATCGATACAGCTTTCGTAAACTCTTTCTGGACTCTCATTCGGGGATTGACCAAGTTCAGACCACTTGCCCTAAGACTAAGCTCCTCTTCATTATAGCGTCCATAGTTACTGCAACAACAGCAAGGCGTGAAACTGCTCAATTTTACAAAAAACTCATGATTTTTTGGTATTAAAAAAAAAAAAAAACAAACAAAGATAAATCTAATTACTTCAAAGTCATCCGTTCCATCGAGAGCAGTGTCCAATGGGGAATCCTTGGAAGCATCGACTTGCAATCCCTCTTCCTTTAGAATCTCCACAGATGGTTTCCAAGACATATGAGAGGTCTTGATGGCCTTGCCAATGGCATGTTCAATGGTAGCCCTGTGGATCTCAACCCACGCTGCAGACGAGGCCACCACCACATGCTCCCCAAGGACATCCACAACTAAGCCTGACAACCTGCACCCGGTGGCATTCGTTATTTGACTGGGAAAAAGTGTTGCTTTCTCTAGTGGTCCTTGGTGCTTCTAGTCTATATCGAGATGCCAACCAATTAAAGCCAACATAAAGATTTTCAATCCCCCAGAATATACACTTGCCTATCACCTTCACTATTCAACAGGCGAAAGACGTTCGTATGACTAGATGGCAGTCCCAAAAGCTTGCGCAACGTCACGGCTGCTAAGATTCTAGATTGCAGTAACATCTCCATGTTGAGCACACACTCCGGTTCTCTGAGTAACAACCATAAGCTTTGTGAGTAACAAGTGTGTAGTTGGTAGTACACAATTAGTTCAAAAACCCTGAAATCCGCAGCTGTATGTAGGAGTGACGATCGCATTGGAAAAAAATGATGTAACACGATTAAGGCAGGGCCAAGTTAAATTTACATCACCAGCATCAGCAAAGAACATTGCATTTGTTGAAGAACGAAAAACGCCAAAGAAAGTCCAAATACGACCTTAGCTAAAAGCTGCTAAAAGATGTTAAACAAAGGTTAAAGAGGACAAGATTTTGCAAGTACTTGCAGCATGGCAGAGTCGGTAAACCTGTGAGCTTCATCTTCAGTTTGCATGATGCGCACCGCAAACATTGAGCTTGGATTGTACACTCCCCATGCAATAGGCTGCTCAGCACCATCCGTCACCACAACCAAATCCCCTGCCCCTGGAGGCGGTCTCCCCACCACTCTGTCCACGGCTCCGCTGTACACCATAGGATTGCCGCTCCGAAACAACTGTGTCTTTCCTTTCTTCAGCACCACTCGGGCTACCTCTGCACAACAATCATTCTGCCAATTCAGCAAAAACTTCCACAGCACTCCCAGATCCCCTTAAACCCTAAACCTAAACCTAAACTCTTAAACCCTAAACCCTAAATCCTAACCCATTCACTGGTACTCTCACCCGAGTTATAAGAACATCGTCCAATGTCTGTGGTAGTGATTCCAGATATAATCAACCATTCTAAGGGAGGAAATGTTGGCCGGTTAGTAACATACTTGAACGATCTTTGGCGATGTTCCCAATGACGCTCTCTTTCATCTCCTTGACATGTACACCGACAGCCTTCACTGGAAATGCATACGCCCGGGGGTGTCGAGTCCGGGGACTGCTCCAGGTTGTGCCTATTCGAAGCCTCTGAAATAGAGATGCAGCCAGGGTTACGCTTCACGTTTCATAGCACCCAGTGCGTGCAATGTGCTCAACAAAACAAAGAAAGAAAAACACCCACCCAATGCAAAGACTAAGGCAAAAAAAAAAGATGAGTCAAGCATATTAAAGGAATAAAGAATGTGCCTACCTGTCCATGTCGAAAGCATGGGAGAGTCAATACGGGACGTATACAATGGAACATGCCATCCTTCAAAGACAACATCGTCCTTCCCAAGAAAATGACTTGATACGGCTGCAACCACAAGAAATAGTATGAAATTCTCATCATCTGAAACACGACAAAACCTAAATTTTGATCCCCTAAGTTTGTAAATGGGAAAAGTGACCTGCTCATAAATCTATAGGAATTCAAGTGAATCGTTTAGATGGCAAAACATAACCATGGAAAAAGAAAACAAATATTCTCTGAACGGTACGATGAATATTTTTAGGTTATAGAAATGGGTACCAAAGTGGACTTTATATAATCAAAACCACGCCACAGCAAGCTCGTAATGTGCCCAAAAACAACAATTCAAACGTGCAGGAATACACAACTCGTTCCCACTTTGCAATGTGCCCTAATTTTGAAGCGTGGTAAGCATGACAGATTTGTCTAGAAATGAAAACGAGAAGCTCCCGCCCACCTTCAGAAATTGATCTCAGCTCCTTCACCTGCACGACTCAAGGAAATTTATTCAAAAATCATTTGCGGAACTCAATTGTTGAAGACAAGATGCTGCGAGTTGTGAATCGCGTGCCTCCAGACTCGGCGGTTTCTCAATTCGAGGTGGGTTTTTGACATTCCAGGATTTCAAGGTATGGTTGCGTCTTGGGATTGACGGGTAACTCTGGTAGTCTGGTCCCAGAGATGACACATTTCGAAACAGGGTCTGGGAATTATTTGAGATTTTTTGGTTGATTTCCTTCAATTCCCATATTGAACCGGTTTATCATAGAAGTATTTATGTTACTTTCTCTATTTCATACTCCTTCTGTCCTAAAATGATCTTCCTATGACCTTTATTTAGTGTTCCAAAGTGATCTTCTTGTTGTAGGAGGAAAGGAGCTAGCAACACTTGCACATAGTCTAAAAGCATGGGCATGCTAACCAATCTATGCCATCAAGTGAGTGGCCATTGGTGCTCTTCAAAAATGCCTCAAAAATTCAATTTTCAAGCATTTTGAAATTACATTTTGAAAACTAATTTGAAACTCAAAATTTTAGAACAATAGGAGGACATCAAACTCTATTCATAGGTCAATTTTTTTTGGAAAAATGGTTCTTTTGTAGCTTAATCTATAATATTTTGTGTAATAGGAAGATCATTTTGGGACAGAGGGAGTAATATAATTTTTTTTTTTTAATAATTTGGTTTTCAGTCAATGTTTATAAATTGCAAACGGTTTTTTCTCATTTCAATCAGCTAGCTTTGAACTAGCGGTTGGTTCTTCCTAGACCTTGTTCTGAAATCTTTGGGAAAGTCCAAGTTACTTGAGTTCAATGGGAAAGCCATACAATAGGGGTTTCAAAGCTACACTAGCTAAATAGTGCATTTAGGTTGCCCCACACTAATTTCTTGACAGTTTACACTATAGAAATATTTATGGATATCACAATGATTTTCCTCAATAATTATTGCAATAAATAATTTTTGACAACAATAAGGGCTTAACCCCTAAAGGACCGTGGCCTTTTTCTGTGAATTTCAATGTAAAACTGCCACTTTTGGGAGAGTGAGTAGAATAGAAAAAAAAAAAAACTTTTTTTTGGAAAATCCAACCATAGGATCTTGGCCTAGACTATGGGAGGTACTTCTTGGGATAAATCAACTCAATCTAAATGTTGAGGAGTGAGATATTTACATCCAAAGTGAAGAAAAAAGTTTTTTTCTTTACTGCCCGAAATTTTCAGAAGCCTTTGACCAATAATAACACAAAAAAATTACTCTACGCAAAGTTGAGGATTTTTTTTATCATGTCCAAAACCAAGTAAGGTATGTGTGGGAGAATTTTCAGATGAATTGGACATGTGGATCATACTTTGTAAAATCTTGCAATGCCAGAAGGTTTAGAATTTTACAAATACACTAGGCAAAATTGGAGGATTTATGTAAAATTTAGAAATTTGAATTACTTTGATCCAAAAGGTGAAAACCAAGGAATCTTAGTCTACTACAACTTGGAAAAAAAAAGAGTAAAACAACAAATACACAAAGAGCTCAAAAAAGTAAAGCAAAAAGTTTTACAAGGGGGAAAAGGAATGGAGGTTTGGGAGTCCCATACCTACCTGCAAACTAAAACTTCTCATAACTTTCATCTCATCTATCAAAATTGAATGATTCAAAGCTTCCCAAATACCTAAAAATTTAAAGAACCAATTTCAAAAAAAAATTCAAAAAATTTCAAAATTTTTTTTTGGCTGCTCAATAGTCCTTGTTTTTCAGTTATTCATGCATAACTTCTTCAATAAATGTCAGAATGAAGAAAAATTACATTCCCACATAGATCTTTGAATTCCTCACCTTCAATAAAAGTTTCAAAAAATCATGCAAAGTAGTTTAGCCATAGGTTCATGCCCAAAATCCCATTTGTTCCCTGAAGAGACAACAGTCCTTTAGGGGTTAATAACAACAACTTTATAAAAAAATTAACTAGCAATAGCCATGCTACGATCTATGTGAAATCAAAATATTTACAAAGTCACATGTGCTTCCAAGTGGCTAAGCAATGAGTCATGAGGTAACTTTCCAAAGTAAGGCAACCTAATTGTTAAAGGCAACCTAAATGCAGAATTTAGTGTGGGGGAAAATTTGAATTTTCTTTAGCAAAATTGAAGGTTGTTGAATAAGAAAACCAAATTTATATCATGCAAAGTATGGTTTTAGCATGAATAACGTTAAAGATATGTGCAGAATAGAAAATTACAAGCATTAGCTCCTTCATTTGAGAAATTAAGGAAAAAAGATAAGAAATTAGCCTAGAAAACATTGAGAAGTTAAATTATGTGCAACCAACTTTCATCATGACATTGAAGAATAAAAAACTTGATAAATTAAACTATATAATAAGGCCCATATGATGCATCTAACTAATTGTAAACTATTCAAAGTCCATAATTTATAATTTATTTATTTTTAAAAATATATGCAAAACATCAAGATATCTTTCCATATTTTGTCTAAAAATGGGGAGATTTCACAATATCTTGCTTTATTTATTTCAATAATAGGGAATTTTTGGATGTTTTGCATAGTCTATAATTATATGCATAGTTCATATTTACATGAATAGTTTATAAATAGTTAAACATGACATTTGTATATGCCCAAAATCCTATGATTGGAGGGATTACCAACAAAACAACCTAAAGTGGACTTTGTACCTTGTACCAAGATTCAATATTTTAAAGTATTTCATGGCATTGAGTACACATTGCCAATGCATCAAAGCCCTCAACCTTTAGGGCATAAACTCCTATTTCATGAACATCAGAGTATAAATCTCTTAAAGTCAACAATAAATGAACCATGCTAGAAGATAGTGAGATAATCATACACAAACAACATAACCCTTCCAAAGTATACTAAATTTACATGCACTTTCTAAAAATCAAGTTTTGGAGGCAAATCAACATTGGAAGGTTCAATAGTCAATAGAAAAAAGGAAAATTTCATGAATACCCTTGAAACTTGCAATATTTACATAGATTCTCCTACATTTTCAGATATTACACAAATACCCTTGGACCATAATTTTCAGATGTTTATTTATTGTGCTTGTACTTCCTTCATGACCAATGTTGAAGAAGGGAATGTAATGAAACAAAAAAGAAGCAATGTGTGCACAAAAGAAGAAGGAAAGTGGCATGCACAACAGAACAAATGCCTACATTTTTTGATTCAAGGGTATTTGTGCAATTTCTGAAAAAGCATGGGTATCTATGAAATTTTCCCTAGAAAACAAACAATACAATTAAAACAAAGGATTCCAAAAGACAAAGCACTTAATTTCTAGTTTTATATAATACCAGAAGATATTTAAAAAAAAACAACTAATACAAGAAGCGTATTGGTCCCAACTCAATACCATATTTTTTATTCCACAACTTGGTGCATAAGTATCTTTCTATTTACAACAATTTCAAGAGCAATTAATGCACATTCACACATAAATAAGCACGGGAAAGAACAACATCTACACAACAAAATGTAAAGGCAATAAGAAACACAAGAGGAAATAAGAAGGCAACCTGCAATAGAGTAGTTAGAAGCAATATGGTGGTGTCAAGATAATTGCAATTTATGATGCAACATTCTCCTACATGTTGTATAAAAAGAAACACAAGTTGCATTTTGATTGGCAATTACAACATCTAAACATCTTATAAGTACTTTGGTTTCTTCTAATAAAATTAATTTATGCCCAAATTTGTATAAAAATTGCAAGTTTTCTATATTTTTAAAGTGAAATTACTATAAAAAGTCACAATAGAGTAACACATCCTAGAGTAAAATACATCAACTTTTTGAATTGATGTTTAATAACTCCACAAAATCACTAAAATCCATTGAAGCTTCTTTGCACCATACCAAGTATCTTTGTATTGAAACAACATCTCATACACCAAGGAGCCAAGTGTTTCAAGAACCTATAGGATTTAATTTTTTTGATGAACACTGATTGTCCTTCAAATGCAAAAACAAAGACTTAGAGGATTACTTGAACACTTGGTGATGTACTCAAGTACCCCTTAAACTGCCTTTATATAGGCTTAGAAGGGTCACGCCCCTAGAGACCTGCCAGAGGCAGATTCATTTCCAAAATTCCGTGAAAACTTTGGGAACAGCATATCAGTACACGTCGTCTCCCTTATTACAAAAATGCGGGGCCCATTCCACATTAAACTGTTCTTCTATTGGTTCTTTTTTCTCACTACTCTTAACTGATGATCTAATAGTTCTAAAAGTGGCAATTCTGGCATGTAACGTTTCCATCCACGCATGCCTCATGAGTGCTGCCCCACTGTACTCCTAGTTGGATAGTAGCTTAGCGCAACGTGTCATCTAGATGTTCCACATCAAGAAAAGTCGCAAGAAATCCCATGGTTGTCTACCATAGACAAATTTGTTGATCAAGCATGCAACTAACGTTGAATTCACCCATTAACACTCGTTCCAAGTTGTCGATGGTTGGACCCCTACATGCCCTTGCAAGTTGATTGTAGTGGCACCATACTTTTGTTGCAAATTCTCATTCCCAGAAGAGGTGCTTCACAAACTCTAAGGGGCAGTTGCAGAATGCGCAGCCGCGGTATACTGTGGGGTGGATCCATTGGAGCTTGGTCCTCGTCACAATTCCTCCATTAAACACCAGCCATTGAAAGGTGGCATGCTTGCGTGGTCAAGTTCTATGCCACATGTGGGCGTGCAGCTACCAAATCCTTTCCTCTGCCCAACCCTGGTCACGCGGTTGGAGGACGCAGTTCGACTCCTCTCCGGCACCCTACACAAGTTTCTTATAGCCGCGTTCTGATGTGTAGCAGAAGAAGGGAGCTTGCGAGAAGTCCCCCTCCTGCTTTGACCACCACTCCTTAGGGTCCCATATCATACTCTCCATGCGTATCCTGGGGTATCTCCAAAGTTGGTCATTTCCTTTAGGTGGTTGGGCTGGATTGCATTTTGCAAAGTTACATGTCTTTGCGCTCTAGCTCACCACCTATGCTCTGTGCATTTCCTCTAATGGGGGTGCGTTCATGTTCTCATTGTGATCTACCTTCAGCATTCTTCTAGAGTTGCAACTCACAAAGCGTGTAAGTCCATTTGTGGCCTTTGGATCTTGCACATAGTAGACTTCATCGTTAATGTTGTTGTGTACCCAAGTCCCTGCTGCGTGAGAGGCCTCGCATTGTCTGGGTTCCCATGGGATGTGACTTAGTGTTTTCAGATGCTTCTTTCTGGTGAGTGCCAACGCCTAGCCTTTGCAGCCAAGTTGCTGCAAGATCGCCTCTGCCAAAGTTGAGTCTTGTTCCTTAAAGCTCCACACATTGCCTACGGTTTTGATGCCGTTGCGCGCCCATGCTTGGAGGTCCATCGCCGTGCCTTTTCTGAGTGGTGTCAAGTCCCCCTCAAGAATTAGCGGGTTGTTATAGAGGGGCTACTTGAGGATTTCCTCTTATAGGTGCGGTTCTAGCTGCACAAGGGATTTTTTTATTGCTACAAAGGTGCTTAGGCAGGCTCCGACCAGTGAGGAGTAGTTGTTTTTTGCCACTTTTTTACAAAAGAAGGGCTAATTAGCTGACGCGGGCCACCTTCTATCCCCCCTTGGTGTGCTTGTATTGATCTTATGTTGAAGTAGCTGCTTCTAGGGCTCCCCCCCCTGGCGCAAGTCCTCTCATGATGAGTTTCGCCAGCAACACCTATGATTAGAGGAAGTGGTTGGTGAGCCGTAGGCCCCCCTCATTTAATAGCTTAATGCAAGCGTTCCATCTCACTCTTGCTGTGCCGTTGCCGTCATATTTCTCAAACCAGATGAACGCATGCAACAACTTGCAAATCTGAGCGCATATGTTTAGATTAAGATCACAATAGGCTGCCGTGTACCAGCACACGGCTAGCAACACCTAGTTGCAAACCACAATGCGACTTGCTAGTGGAATGTTCTTAGAGGCCCAGCTCCTGAGTTTCTTTTTGAAGGAGTTCATCAGGGGCATGGTGTTAGTATCCACAAGGAGATGAAACCCAACCTGAGGCCCCAAGAACCTAACCCCATGTCCCTCAATCACACATTTCAGGCCTATGTTGCCCCCCTAGTCAATTTTGCGTGGGTTAATTTGCTAACGCCCAAATAGCATACGTTTTGTTCTAGTTTACTTTTGAACCGGACGCTTTACAAAATACTTCCAGCACATTGTACTCAAGTACATCTAGCTTTGTTTTCTCAAAAATTGATCAAATTGAGCAATTGCAACTTCCCTATGATTAAGGGGCCAACGAATTCATTCTTTTTCTCTCAAGGGTTATTGATTAAAGCCAACATTCAAATAGTCAAGTTCCTAAAGAAATAGAAGAGCAAATTTTTGAAAAAAAATCTACCAGAAAGAAAAATTAAAAGTCAAAAAAATATTTATATATAATGTAGAATGACCACGTTTGCTCATGAGCAATCTGCCTCCATTCAAAGAAATATCCACAAATTCAAATGAGAAGTTATCGAGCCTTTGAAACTCTAGTAGGTTTGGTTCACTTAGGTGACTTTGGACAGTCTAGTCTTAAGGTTCAAAGAAAATGATAAGCATGATCAGAGAAATCACGTAACAACACAAGCAATAGCAATGGCTAGTCAACGGTCTAAAACTAGGAAAAGAAAATACAATTTCTAGGTATCCAGCACCTTGCTCTCTTCTTATAAGTTAGGGCTCTCATTTCAAAACTGGAAGAATTGAACATTAAACTGTTTAACTTGTAAACTGCTCTAACATCCAAAAACGTAGCCATTTCAAATAGTCACAATACAACACTAAACAAACATGTATTTATACAAACCATTTTACTGAAAGTAATCTTCTCCGGCCAGAGCCGTTGCTCAACCACTGCATTTTGGAGCTTCGGATTGCACAATGGGAAATTGAGAGGTAACTCTTTGACGTAATAATCTTGTGGCTTGTTGTGCCTATGAATACGCACTTTTGTGTGCATGATCTTGCCGGATTACTTGTCGCAGGCAAAGATGGAGGGATCACTGACCTCGGACTTTGCTAACATTGCTAGACACTTATGCAAAACTGTGGAACAAAGGTTGACACTTCTACGGAATTGCGAAACAAAGTTGACGCTTCTACGGAACTGAGAAATAGATATATGCGCTTTTGCAAAAGCAACTTTTTGAAGGGAAATCTACAAATAAGAAAGAAAAAAGTGAAAAAAAACATTGCCACACTACACAAAACGACTGCATTTTCAACACCTAGTAGAAATAAAACTTGTGTTTCACTCGGGTAAGTTAATTCCTTAGGTGGATCGCTCTTTGTAAGTTAGGTATCCCTGTGTGGCAAGGGGGTATTTTTTAGAGGGTTATTTACCTGCCAAACATAAATAAAAATGGCATTTATAATTATATAATTTGGCAAAATGTTATATATTAAGGCACTATATAATTACTTATGCTACCTAAGGGATTTCGTTTTTTTCCATGCTATTTTCTTTATAAGGAAAAATAATATTTGTCACGTGAAGTGAGTAAGTAAGAATATAAAATTTTTAATTGTACAAAAAAAGCATGTGAATATTTGAAGGTCAAATGAAGTTTAATATTGTAGAAAAATTAGATTTCTTGTTACATAAAATTTATTTTGTTAACCCCTAAATCCCTGAGTGTCCCCTTGGGGGACAAATGGGATTTTGGGCAGGTACCTACAACCTCAATTTTTGTTTTGATTTTTTGAAACCTTTTTTTAAAATAGGAAAACATATTACCTTTCGGGGAATATAATTTTTATTCCAATCAATGCCCAAAAGCAAAAGTTATGCCTAGATAAACAAAAAATTATGCAAATTAGGCAGCAAAAAAAACATTACAAAAATTCAAGTTTTTTTTATTTTTGATTTTTTGTTATAGGTTATATTTTTGTCTACATCTGAAGCTTTGATTCATTCCATTTGGATTAGTTATGAGAAAGTTATGGACAATCTTGTTTTTTGGGCACCTCAAGCATCTTCTTGAAAAAATAACTTATAAAATTCATTTTTGAATGCAAGTTTAACAATTTTTCAAAAACAAATTGTTGGAGAGGGTGAAGTTTGCTTGCTAGAACAATCTCCCCATTGGGATTATTGAGTTTCAATTCTATTGCAAGGTTATTAACAATTTAAGTTTTTGTTCAATCTCATACCTTCTTCTACCTAATGTTTTTTTTAAGAATGAAAATTAAGTATTTTTTGTTTTGATTTTTTCCAAAGACTCTCAACTCAATTCCCACCATACAAAAATAAACCTCAAAACTATGTGGAGCAAAAAAATTAAGTTAAAAAAGTTCAAAGTCAAATAGTCTAATCATGCAAGGTGCAAAAAAGTCAGTTTTTTACACTTTGAATGCAAATATCTTGCAATCTATGCGGTCAAAGTTTTTGAATTTTTATTTCCACATTCTTATACTAGTCTAGTACAAGATCCTAGTGTTAGATATGCAAAAAGACCAATTTTCAAAAAAATTTACTCTTTGCAATAGAAATGTCAACTTTGAGTGTCTTATGACAGAATAAAGGCTCGAGGGATTTAGGAATTGAGACATTTTGGTTGGTGCCCATGTTGGTGTTAGATTTTTCATTTTTTTCACATCCCATTTTTTTTTGGGCCCTAGTTATAACTTATAACACCTTTGTTTAAATAAAATTTTGATATTTATTTCACTCTCCATTTTTTTGGTTAGACATTTTTTTGGGCTTAAATTTATATTTGAGTTTGACACCTTATTTTTTGCTATAATATAGGTTATGACACTTTAGTTGGTTTTAAATTTTGTAATTTTTTTTCTTCATATTATCTTTGTTAAGTCAACTTTGCTTTAACTTTTCATTCAATACAACTTGGCCCCTTAAATCCCAAGCTACTTGTACATATCCATACTAAATGTAGTCTTGTGCTAAGATAGCTCCAAATCCTGTGCCCCTATATTAGTTGTAAAATAATCAATGCCTTAGATTTGTAGTGTACCTATATTATTTATATTGAATTTAGCACTTTGAATGTTCTCTTTTTTATTTGTAATTTTGCTATAATGTTTAATTCAAATGAATAAAATCATTGTTATATTATGTCACACATCAATTCTGAAATGCGCTAAGTGATCTACCCAGGGTTAATTCTACACTAAGGCCTTTAAAAACAAGCCTCTTGATTTTTTATTTCAAGAATGTTTATTTGTGATTTGAATGTCATATGTCAAATCAAAAAGGTTAATTAAGCTCTAATTCATGTGATAGTTCACTTCAGCTTGAAAATCAAAATCACATTCCAAGCACTTTGTGATTAAGCAAATTAATTGTCAAAGCACTCTTAATTAACACATAATATACATACCAAGAATTGCATATTATCTGTGCATGCTACCACCCCTTCATACAATGTCATATTCACTTAAAAATTATTGAACCCTTGAATTTAGAAAATTATGCATTAAAGAATACAGGTAAATCCTCCAATAGTTGAAAGAAACCTAATGAAACCTAGAGTTTAGATTAAGGTGTCTTAAATTCTATTTTTAAACATGAATATCTATATTAGGTGAAGGGATAACCTTACGCTTTATAAAAGAGGTAAAAAATATTTCAAAGTAAAAAGATATTTTCTACATTGTATCCTCACAAATCAATAGGAAGTTTGGAAGCCAAGGTTTTGTTTGTATTTTTTACTTTTTTCTTTGCAAAATTTGATTTCTAATGGTTGCAAAACATACAAAGAGCTAACTAAAGTAATCATATTTTCCCTAAACCAAATAAAATAGTTGGTGTTAACTCTTAAACATCTGAGCATGTTGCTATGGCCAATACAATACAAGATATTTTTCTTATTTTTTGAAGAGATTCTCGTCTTTACTACGTTTGAGATCAATAAAGACACTGAAATGTCAACCAATACAATCCTTGTGAGCTATTTAAGATTCCAAATTAAAACTTCTTGATGGTAGTAAATGCCAATTATATGAGAATATATCTATTATGCCATGGGGACATTCAACCCCTAAATGCCCAAGGCCTATTTGAGCTTCTTGGAATTTTCATGAAACTGAACAATCAATCAACCTTTTCATAAATTTTAGCAAGTTTTTTCAATTATAACCGTGCAAATTTAAACTGAACATGTTAGAGATTACATGAAAAAAGAAAACACAACAATAAGGTAAACACACCCATATCCGACCATTTAAAATGGCCTCCCAATTCCGACCTTTTGTACATTCAGCGAACATTTCAGAACTCAAATGTGAGCCCTAGGTACACAGATAATCGGCCAAGGGAAGGGGTTGGATTTGGGTGTATCTACCTTATCACTTGTAGTTTGAAAGATTATAATGTTTGAACATGAGGGTGTTAAAATTGCAAAAGTGGCTTGAAGTCTTCTAATCCTCATTTCACATGTCAAATCTAAAAGCTGGTCACCAAAAGAATATGAGATATAAGGTCATTACATGTCTAACTTCAATCAATTTACGGCTTTAAAAATCTACTCCTATATAATTTTTAAATGGATTACTAGTGTGAAATTTTCTCCAAGCTCTAGTGTATTTGAGGCTCATTTTCAAGATCTTCCACACTAGAAAACTCAAGATTGCAGTGGACACCCTTGTACAAAATCTTGAGTGGAAAAATCATCAATTTTCATTTTCAAATTAGGTTTTTGATGTTGAAAATAGACTACAAAACAAACTTATATTGAAAAAAAAAAAAAATGAAAATAGTGTTTTGATAAGATTTCATTTGTCTTCAAAGTTTTGTAAAGACCCAAATCTGGTCACTTGGGCATTTAGGGGTTAAGGGTAAAAAAATAAAAATAAAAACTGCTAAGGTAAACATACCCATTCCCAAGCGGCACTCAATTCCACACCCTACTTTTGAGGTGTTCACTATCCACTTTTGAACTCAAAGTGGAGCAGTGAACGTTGCTTGCACAAGCAAATTCTCACACAAGTCAATTGCTAAGTTAGTTTGGGAGGGTTGGGATTGGGACCATCAAGTGCCATTATAGGAACACATTTAAACATTTTCAAAATTAATCTAGAGTTGTTTATAAATGACTCTTTGAGCCATAATTTTGACTTTTAATATAAAATATTCTACAATACTTTTTTCCACAAAAATAACGTTCCATGATAGCTTGTTGAAAGGCTAACTAATTTTTTTCATGAATTTCACGAAACCTTGAGGTACCCAAAACAGTAGGGTATGGACCTGTCTACCTTAGACAAAAGGGGAGTTGAAGAATTGGCTGGAGTCATCTCAAATCAGCAGGGAGCTTTGGACGCCAAGGGGAGGTACCACTCGGGGCCAAACCCTGCCGCAGCACGAGCGGCGTTGTTGAACGGCGGCTTGAGCGGCCCTCGGAAGTACGTCCGCACCACGCCGTGAAATTTTGCTACGACGTCGGAGTCGAAGATGGATTCTCTGTTGCACTCGGAGCTTGATTCCCGCTCACCCGAACCATCGCCAGCTTCGAAGCGCAACTCTCTTGCACCACTGTCTGGCTCCGGACTACTCCTCGTTGCTGCTGCTGCTTCGGAAAGAGAGAGATTCCTCACGACGTCCTCCACCGGAACACTGGCTCCAACATGCGGCTTTCCATTCTCCCGGTCGCACAAAAACGAGAACCACTTCACCCCCGCTGCACAGTGCGTGATTTCTTCCGGGTATATGACTGATTCCAGGAGCTTGGCAGTCTGTTCGTCACCGCCCCTTCGGAACCGGCTCACAGTCGTCGGCAAGACGTCCAAACCTCGCGCCTGTGCGCACATTCCCTGACAATTGTTAGGCCCGGTTCAGACCAAGACGTCCAGAGGCACTGGACAAAATAATAAGCATTCTCATTGGTAAATTTCAAGGTTTTATCCAAGTACAGTATTTAGTTTGGAGGGACATCCACTTGACTATGAATCCATGTCATCAACCACTCCTTTGTCGTGCACAAGATTTGGGGTCACCTCCTCCCAAGGTGACCCCAAATTTTGTCCATTGGACAAAACACTCCCTCTCACTTCATGTGAGGTACAAAATCATATCAAGTGAGAATAGAAGGAAGAAACTACACTTCCAAAATAGTACTCCCTCTATACCTCTAAAAACGTCCAAAAAGTTTCCTTACAAAGGATTAACTATGTTTTTAGTTTTTGTGCTAGTGACACATGTATTTTAGAATCAATATATCATCTACCAAATATATGTAAAATTTTCAGCTTTGATGTCACCATTTGGACCCCAAATCCCATGAAAAAAATATCATATCTGTGCATGCTATCAGCTCCTCATTATTGATAATTTAAAGATTAGTAACAATGATGGTAACTCATATGGACAAGGCCAAGCTTGCCGGGAGAGGAATGCTCTCTAACCGCTTAACTTACCCCATGAGATTACTGAACATGGCAAACACTTTCTCAGCGCTTGAAATCAACAAAATGGCAGCTTTTTAGTGGTACAAGAACCGTGTCTGATTTGGACGTTTTCAGAGGTACAGAGGGAGTGTCCTCTACCTGGAGGTGGACTTAATTAGACTCTCTGAGGAATGCGTCATGATGTGAGGATGCAGAGTAGGGTGGAGAGGCATGAATCACGGACCTCGTGCACACAGTGCTCCACTGCCAGCCTTGCTTTCAGATCATGAGCCGTGGCCTCGGCCGAGTCCCATAGACCGTCATGGGCAGGCAACGCGCCATAGCTGGAGTTGAGCTCTTTCAACCTCGCAGCCAGTAATCGAAAATGGCGACCTTCGTCTTGCGCCACTCTCACGAAGTCGTCGAAAAATTCTCGCGGCATCGCCTCCGCCTTCCCGAACCGAGCAATGATGTCCTGCAACCTAAGAGAATTAGACCTGTTTGTTCATTCTATTTGAAACCATCTGATATGGGAAAAAAGTAGCACGAGTGATCAAATATGGCAACAGTGATTGGATCTTTTCTTATTGTTATATAGCGACCCTTGGACCACCGTTGAGAATTCTTTTGTTACAATGGGGTTTCAGTCTTACCCAGTTAGAAATACAGTAAGGTAGTACACCCATTCCCAATCATTGAACCTAATGCCGCAGCGTGTACATATGAGCGGCATCAGCTTCAGCTTCAATGATTGGGAATGGGTATACCTACCTCTTATAGTACATGATTAGATAATAACGTTAAATCTGAGATATGGTGTACTATACACTAAATAGAATAAACAAACGGTGAAGTGGAAAAGCCACGAAGCGAAAGGTGGATGGAGAAAGTCGAGTTGCATGTTTGAGGGGGCTCACCCAGCTCAAATCGATGGCCCAGCTCTCGGTGTGCACAAGGCTGTGCACGAGCGCCTGTCGGCTGTGCAGGCTGCCGCCCCGTCCCAGCTTGGGCATGTCGCGCGGCGCCACCAAGCGCACCTGTCACCAGCCATAGCCATGCCATGCTCCCTCACTGCCTCATTCATTCTTGCCTTTCTGTGAAGTACATGCAAGTTTGAGCCCCACAAAACTCAAACCAATCTGTTTCACTCGCATTTACATATTAATAATCGAGTCTATTCTCAGAGCAGAAAAGCTATCTGTCGAACACCCCCTACAGAGAAAATCACATCTGAATTATTAATTTCTAGAATTCGTCCCTACTCCCTTGCAATTCATCAACGAATGAAGGGTCAGACAGCAAGCAAAAAAAGAAGAGCTACATTGCTTCAAACTGAATAACAAAGCAGCAAATCATGAAGCAAGAATCGCCAGGTCAAAGATCCCTTTGAATGCACTTCCTAGGAGAGTCTAAGGAGGCCACGTCACAGAGGAATGCACAAGTGTGACACCCCGTAATTGAAGAGGAAGAAAGAACACCCATATCCACGAGAGCAGAGTCATCGTCGTCACGAATACCGTTCTTCAACCTGGTTGACCAAACCGCGAGGTTTCGTTCGGCAGCGAAGCCATAGCTTGATCGTCGTCACGCTAGGGCGGATCCAATTCGGCAAGAGCACAACAGAGTGGAGCTAGCGACTTACTGTGTCGAGGCGAGCGGGGCGCGACGGCACGGCGAGGAGGGGTCCGTCGACGTCGTAAGGGATTCGCATGGCGCCATGGAGCCATAACGTGGCGGCGAGGTCACCATATTGGGCCTTCAGCCAGGGATCGCCTTCCCGAAGCACCTTCAACGCCGCCTGTTCCAGCGTGTCGGAGCTCACAGGCGCCCCGCCGCTCTCGCTCATCGCCTGCGATTCCACCATCGAAGAGTCGGCGTGAATGGATCAAGTTAAAATGTACAGGATTTGATGGGACGCGTCCGCAGAAATCGTTGCCGGTTTTGTTGCCCCGACGATGACATCGGTGTGCGTACATTCGAGAGAATCGTGTGTTCGAGCGAGCGGCGACTCGGAAAAGGCGAAGTCGGAGATGAAGATGCTGCCGGACCGGCTAGTCACATCCGGGCCGTCCATCTGGTCAAGGCGTTTTCTGAGTGACTGAGGACCATGCGGTGTCATGTTGAGATTGGACAAAATTGGGAGGGAAAGAATTTGTAGTGGCAAAATTTTGCCAGGAGAAATACGTTGGGCCACACAGATCAAAAATGGCGTTTCAAAACGTCTATTTGTGAAAAACAAGTGTCAGAGTTATTGATTTCAGTAAAAGCAGATTCTTTAACTTTTGAGGGCCCACTTTTTTGGTTTGTTTAAAAATGTCAATTCTGAGAGTTCCCAAACTGGCGTCTCAAACCTCTTGCCCTATAATGATGGAGAAGTTATTTTTTGACTGAACAGTAAATAAAAAAAGTGATTGTCCCTTAATTTTCCAAAAATACAAGTTACTCTTCATCCGTTTCAAAAAGCCGGTTCTGAGCCTGTGTGGCCCTGGCATCAGGTATTGAAACGGAGTTGAATTACAAGGGCACATATTGATACCCTTTCGTATCCGGCAACTTTCATATACCCCGAGTACCACACTCGGCTTAGCATATTAAAGAGGGAGGTTGACGTGCATATACCCGACGCTCCAGTTGCAAGCTGCACTAACTTGCTCAGCAATGCAAGCACGCGTTTATGAACGATGAGCTGCCTCCTCGGACACTCCGTCAGCGCAGTCTCCCCTCGTCAGTCATCATCGTCTACAATTGCAAAGGTAGGCAGAGCACTCCTCTTGTTCTAATTACGATTTATATTCTAGAATTTCCGTTTGCATCAGCTTGATTTCACTCGGCAGCATTGGAGTTTTCGGTGTGGAATCTTTCTTTTTCAAACGAAGGTGTTACCATGGAGGCTTGTGTTTTCTATTGAAATCGCGCCTTGGGTAGTGAAAACCCTTCTATTGAAAGTTCATCATCTAATCAAAGAAATTAATATTTGTACCACACCCTTCTGACTATTTTACCACAACTATTATATATGGCCAATATTTATGGTATTATAGTAAGTGTGGATCACAGACATAACATCAGTAATTTGAAATACACCCTTACATAGAAGTTGCAATTTTAGTAGGAAAAAAGAGTGTCCCACTTTGTTTTCCCCCAAACCCAAAAAGTTAAATTCGAAGGTATCAGATTCAGTGTAACGTTTTTATCAGCATTTCCAACACAATTGTTATTTTAAACTTGCATTACGAAGTGGAGTTAGCAATTCGTTTAGGTCGTAAATGTTGATGTATTATCTCCGTCTTCCCGCTTGATTTAATTCGAACCGACAAGAAGTTTGAAGAGCTGAGAGCAGAATGTTGGCAATGCAGCCAACTGTTTATATTAACAATTCACACGAAGCTCTTTCTTCAAAAAGTTATCGTTGTATTTTCAGGTTTCAGTAGCAGGCTTTCCGCCAGCGGCACTAGCAATGGAGTGGAGCGGTGGCTCCAGGAAGGCTCGGACCCGAGTGGCCACCATCGCTCGTCATTTATCACCAGCTCTGTGTTCAGCGTCAAATCCATTTATGGTAAGATGTTTGCGCCTTTCAGGCTTTTTTTTCATCGGAATCGTGATATCATGAAACCCTAAAAGATCCTGTTCTCTTTACAGCAGGTAAGTACTCCAGCGAATGACGACGGAGGATTACGAATCAAAGCGGATGTGAGAGAAGCTCTGGAGAGAGGTCTCCCTGTAGTTGCACTAGAATCAACCATTATATCTCACGGTACGTTTTATGAGCCTGTGACATCGCCAAAGCGCATAAAAATCGTAAACCTGAATCGTCTTGAACCTGTTTTTCATGATTTTGACAAGTTTTTGAGTATAAAGGTCTTGAGGATTTTATAATCACAAGAGAAAGGCCTTTGTCTTTGTGCTGAGTGTTGAACATATTGTTATGCAGGTATGCCGTTTCCACTGAACTTTGAAACTGCAAAGGAAGTGGAAGCTATTGTGCGAGAGAGTGGTGCTGTACCAGCTACTATAGCGATCGTTGACGGCGTCCCTTGCATTGGTACCACCTCGAACCTAACGTGCATTTTCTCGTACTTGCCATCGAATTTTTGCTAGTTCGCCTGTTATCTCAATCAATTCTCTTTTGTTAATTTGATTATGTCCCTTTGTTATTGTTTTCTTGCATGTTTTCCTTTCTACTGGTGTGCTTATGTGTAACGGCAAGTGATGGTGTTGGTGGCAGGTTTAGAGGAGGGTGAATTGCAAAAGCTTGCGCAACTTGGGACAAGCGCAATAAAAACAGCTCGTAGAGATATTGCCCATGTTGTGAGTTCTTGGGTGCTAGTTTGTGAGGGTCATTATCTGTAAATACACCTTTCTGCAGTCTTACCTTTTCTGTTGTTTTGGTCATACAAGCTGAGGCTGTGGTCACGGTTGCAGATTGCGAGAAAACTGACTGGGGCGACCACGGTATCTGCCACCATGTTTTTCGCTGCTAAAGTAAGCCGCCATCTCCAGAAAACCACTTCTTCTTGAGCACTCTGTCTATTGTGTTGGGTGCCTGCTTTCCAGTTCCTTTGTTCTCAATGTCTGTCATGGATGATGTCTGGCGTTCTGGAATTTTCAAAGTGAAATTCTATTAGATCATCAGCTCTAGTCTTATGTTTATTTTTTCCCTTTTCATGACTGCTTGTAGGTGGGCATCAGTGTTTTCGTGACGGGTGGCATTGGGGGCGTTCATCGGGAGGGTGAAACAAGTGAGTTTTTTGAGCCACTTTCTGCAGCTTGGTAGTTGTTTAACTCAAGCAGTGTTACTCTTCTGCTACTGTTTCATGTGTGGAGCTGCAAACATCGGGATGTTTTGTTGAGCCAGTATTGATAATGACGTGGTGATTTTGCAGCCATGGATGTGTCCTCAGATTTAACTGAACTTGGGCGAACAGCTGTTACCGTCGTGTGTGCTGGCGTCAAATCTATACTTGACATCCCAAGAACGCTTGAGTATCTAGTATGCTCCATCAACCTTTTCACTGCTCCTGCATTTGCTGCAAAATAGTTGCGTAGATATTTATCTGCAGCGCATGCTTCTGAAGCGGGAAAGTGTCATGCAGGAAACTCAAGGAGTGACAGTGATTGCCTATGGAAGTGATGAATTTCCAGCTTTCTTCACTCCCAGAAGTGGCTGCAAGGTAAAAACATCATCCTCATAAAATTTTGTGCAACAAATTCAATATGCCTCATCTATAATCTGGCCGGTGTGCACCGTGAGCTAAGTAGTGCTCATGTTTTTCAACAGTTGCTCACTTGCTGGTGGTAGAATTGAACCATTTCTGAGTCCAACCTGTATATGGTTCAGGCACCATCTCGGTTGGATACACCAGAAGAATGTGCTGCAGTAACTGGTAAATCTGTCGTTGCTTTTTCATTGACATTTCTTCAATTGGTAGTCAAATTTCTTGTAATAGAGTAGAGAAATTTAATGAATGGGTTCAAAGAACTGTTTCAGATGGTTTTTTGAACAAATGAGAAATCACGTTTTGCAGACTGTTATTCCCCGTGCAAGATACTTGGTTTATTGACAAAATCGTAGTTCATGTCGCTTGGTTTTCTTCTGTGCTACAGCAGCGAATTTGAGTATGGGTCTACAAAGCGGTATCCTTGTAGCCGTTCCTGTTCCAGCCCACTACGCAGCTGCAGCTGAGTCTGTGGAGGCTGCCATTCAGAACTCCTTGAAAGAAATAAAGTGAGTTTTTGGCTGGAAATAGCAATTGCATTCTGTTATATAAAAGGCATCAGGTTATCAAATATCGTCCTGGTCAAAGTGTCACTGACCTTCAGGCTATTTCTGAACTTTCGCAGTCCATTAGAACCTTAAGACTTAACAAACTAGTAAAGAGTTTGTTCAATTTGAGATATCTCTGTACCTTTAATCATTGTGAAAGTGTTGAATATTTTGGTAAAAGGCACTTAAACTCTCGTTTACTGAGTCATAGTTGTGATTTTTGTTCCATTTCTGGTCCAGTTAAGGAAAATTCAGGTATTATTTGGTGATGCTTTCAATGCTTCCAAAAAAAATTCTATCCGCAACTCAGGATTGAGCAGCTCTATTGACAGTTGTTGGCTACCTGATAATTGACCATTGTTATTTCTAGATAACTGTTTTTGTTCGTAATTGCTTAAGTTTGAGTAATAAACCAATACACACGAGTATCAGGTTATGAGAGGGCTTGAGGACGATCTTTTCCACTGACTGACACATGCCTTTCTGGTATGAACGCAGGCAGAAAAACATGACTGGGGCTGCAGTAACTCCTTATGTACTGCATCGTGTCAATGAGCTGACTGGAGGTGCTTCATTGGCTGCAAGTATCCATCAACAAATAGAAAGAGATTTGATGCTCTGTTTTGTTTTTTATTTTTCTTCCAGTTGTGCATTCTCAGTTTCTGTAACAAGCAATACTCACGGTTTTTGTGTTGAGTTCCCTTGACTCCCATTTCAGATATTGCATTGATTAAAAACAATGCTCGGGTAGGATCACAAATTGCCGTTGCTACTGCAGAGTTAGTGGAGGGGTCATGACTGTCGTCAGTCATTTTTATTTGACTCGAGTTTGGAGTAACTGCATCATCCGGTGAAGTATACTGAACTTGAGGCGAAGTGAGTTGGCATGTTAAAAACATGAAATTATATCAGATTTCGGTTGACATCAAAATTCTTTTTGCCGAGCAAGGGAGGTGGGGAAGATGTTCATGTCTCAACTATTTGGTACTGTATGGTGATTGTCTTGTTCTTGATTGCCAACCACAATGAAGTACTTATAGCAATAATATAATAATTTTAACAGAAACTGAAGAGAACTGGAAACCAGGATCTTACAGGAGGCCTTTATATAAAACTTATCGGGATGAGTAGTTAGTGTCACTGTTTGAAACAGCTACCTTTGGGGAACCAAGCTTTGAATCAGCAGGTAAACAATCTAACACTCAGAAGGGCTGCAGTTGTTCATAGAAAAGCTTCCGAACCAATTCCTCAAAGACGGCTTGGACACCTCAAATAGAAGGGCTAATTGAATAAGGGGACCCAAATTCTACCCAGCGCCTAAACCTTCAGCCAAGACCAGTACTATCCTCCAAATGCACACCCAGCCATGAAGAAAAAAGCCTGTAAACCCTAAAACCCTGAACTTTCCATTGTTTGAGTTTGTCTCACTGTTCTTTAAACTGTTTTTATGATTTCTTGTGAAAAAAGGTTTGCCAACTCAAAGTCCTAAGAAAATGTTCACTGTAAGGAAAACGGAACTTCGACTCCAAAAAGCAGCTTCTTTTATTTGTCACGCAAATCCTTCGAAACATTGCAGATTAGCTTCAACAACTGGCTACGAGCGTGAGAAAATGGGTGATACATTTCTTTCTGTGATGCACAGTTACATTATGGCACCAGATGTACAACAGCCCCGAAGAGCAAGAGCACCAACACCAAAGACTGCAGCTGCCACGATAGGTTGTGCCCTACTGAGAGGACGAAGGAAGCGACGGACAGGCGAAGCAATAATGCTACAAGACCCCATGCTAGAAGAGTCCTCGACTGGTCTACTACAAATGGAAAACAGCGACTGCCTGTCATATCTCACAGATGTTGGAAATCTCTGTACAGATAATCTTGCGACCCTCGGCGGTGGAAACTCCAATTTTCCCTGAGGAAACACGACAAGAGTGCATCAATCGTGAGACAACTCAAAAGCGTACAACACTCCTTGCCTCTCTCCCTCCATGAGGTGTTTTGGAAAACCAACCCTACCGTGACAGATAATTTATGACCAATTTCAATGCAGCGAGGTTTTCTAGAACACCTCGAGGGTGAGCTCTCTGCCAACATAACGATGACGACCGAGAAGCTCTGAGACGACCATGGATTTAAAATGCAACCAAAGACTGACTGGCCTACTTCAAGGTAGACCTCTTTTTACGAACCCTGAAGCCTAGTGGGGTAGCACTTGGGTCCATCGGTGCCACAGCTTGCGTCCTGAGACGGGTACTGCGCCGCTCTGTTGGTGGCTTTTCTGAAGAATTAGCGCTGCCTTTGGCCGTGTCCTTTACCAATGACTCAGCCTGGTCAGTGCCCCTGCTTCCTCTTCTTCTGGAGTACTGAATGCTGGTTTTGTCATCAGCATTTTTCTGCACATTTTTCTGCATGGGCTGACGAAACTCCTGGAGACTTCGGCCATCTTCGCCAAACCGCTCATGGAACTCCTTCACATCAGGAGGCACAAGAGATTCAGGCAGTTCCTGCGGAGTCTTGTAAGCCTGGTGTACCGACACTCTGCCACCTTTCGCTACCCTCTTCCTGCAACGACTCACCATACTAGGTTCAGCAATTCAAACTTCAACAGCCCGTATATCCATTCTCCTCTGTCACCATAACAAGTTGCTTGAGAAAATGTTGAAAAAGTGCGAAAAGCTAAGGATATACAACCCCATCCTGAACTATCAATTTGAAAGATCCTACATAATCTTGTCATTGATTGTAGTACACTTGTCAAACACTCAAACGATGTCATAGTAATTATTTTGTGACCCGGAGAAATTAGATTGAAACAAGCAAAGGCGTGGTGTCCAGAAGAAAGTTTATTTTCTCATTTCCATCTCATATTTCATGTGCCACACAAGATGCCCAAAGAATGTCCAGATAAAAAGGGAATTAGGCATGTTTTCTTATTGTTACACTCTGGCGTGGTAACAACTTGCTCTCATACACCAATGAACATTAAATTTAGAAATTTTGCATTATAAAAAGCCATTGGAAAAGGTTTCTGTGTACCTCGGTAACCGAGTCTTCGTTTCAGATATTGCACCATCTTCACCACTTTCTGCTGAGCCAGAAGCAGTGTCGTCCACCATGGTCTTCCTCACTACCCTTTCTCTTCCGGTGGTGTTTGGAAGGGGCGGCGGTTGACATGCTTCGCAAGCATATACAGTTCTGCAATTGCACAACCACCGAAACTAAACAAAAAAAATCATTGTTTACCTACCTTGGCACAATACTTCCTGCTGGACAGTATAGCCGGACATACCCTGGAACAAACATAGAATAAAAATAGAAGGGAAAATTTTATGAATACCCCTGAAGTTTGCCATATTTGTATAGGTACACCCCTGGATTCTCAAAAATTGCACAAATACCCTTGGACCATAATTTTCAAGCATTTGTTTTGTTATGCACACTAATTTCTTTCAGGACCAACGTTAAAGAAAAGAGTGCAATAGAATGAAAATGGAGCAGCATGCGCACAAATGAGAAAGAACTGGCATACACAATAGAACAAACGCCTGAATATTATGATCCAAGTTTGTGCAATTTCTGAAAAACCAGGGGTATCTATACGAACATGTCAGATTTCAAGGGTATATATAGTTTTTTTTTCCCAAAATAGACAAAGCGAGCTTTACGCACCCTTTCAACAAGACCGTAGATAACCAGAATACTGAGATAAGAATCCTGTCAGAAGACTTATTAATTACAGGTTCAATTACCTCTGCGCCATGGTCCAGGCTTTGATACTCCCACCACACTTCCCACATTCCTTCTGATTGTATACGTAACGCAGTTTTCGATTTGCTGCACCCTTCTTCGGAAGAGGTTTGCCTGCCACGTCCGTTTAAAACAAACTTTTTATTGACATTGTGTTCACCCCAAAGTAGTGCTTTACAAGTTCAAATAAATCGTTTGGAAAACTCCAAAGAGGGTAACAAACTAGAGAGGAAAAAATTTACAGTTTTGAAAGGTCCTTATAAGTTTGACTGTTAGAGAAAACGTTTTCTCTTTCTTTTTTATCCTTGCTTGGACATTCTATAAAGGCTGGTACGGTAGGAGCACCCAATACCAACAATGTACCTAATGGCATCACTCTCTACACATGGTGATCATTCTAGAACTTAAATCTAGATATGTCATAGATAGCTTATCGTTTTGGGCAACAACAATAAGCTATCTATGGTCTCCCTAGGTTTAACCTTTTAACGGCAAGGGTTTTGAAAATACACTTAAAAATTGACCATTTTCTGGTCGCCTTGCCATTAAAGGATTAAGTTCTCGAATGACCGCTTGTGTAGAGAGTGACGTTATTAGGTACACTACTTGTATTGGATGCTCCTACCTTACCACTCATTTGCAACAGGGCTAGCAACGGAGCCATCTTACAAAACGCACCTGCATCTTCAGGTAATACAGTAATGATGTTGCCCACTTCTACTCCAATTTCCATCTGCCGTACTGACTGTCCAGCCATGACACGTGGAGTTCGAAGGTTACACACGGGCGGAGAAGAAATAAATGCTGGACAGCACTGCTTAAAAACCCCCGGCTAACACCTCCCCTTGCAACATTGGAACATTGACGTATCCGGGCTGAGAAAAAATACAGTAAAAAGAAAGGCACCTGTTCCCACAAAAACTCGAATGCCTTACGGGATACTGTATTCGCTGGCATGTCTGGATGGAGACCCACCACAAATAATATTTCTGCGGTTTGCAGACACAAGAAAAAAAAACTCAAAAGTCGATCATGTTTATATTAGGGTTGCTGCTATCACATCAAACTAACAGTAAGCAACACTATATACGATACATCAAATTGAGGACTGTTTGCATCTAACACCTATTAACTTAACATAATAAGGACTTTTGTCAATCTAATGGAGATATTTTGAGGTAAAATGTAAAGACTTTCACACCTGCTCTGTAGATATTGCCAATCCCCGCAACAAGTGACTGATCCATCAAAACAGCACCAACGCTCTTCTTCGTTTTCTGTCCCAAACTCATTCGTCAGATGCTTTGAAGATCCACCAGAAAGAGAGATTGCAAGAAAGTGTGACACTTGAAGAAGAAACTCTCTCCATGAATTTATATGCAAAAGGTTTTCTTCACGATGTTGTCTAAAACACCTTGCAAAGGTCTACTTTTACTAAAAATCCCGTTCAAGATGTTAAGTAAAGGACCTTTTCAGATGACACTACAGCGTATATGCACAAATTTAGGGTCGTGGTTTTGAGCTAAAATGCCTGCATACTCGCCCATAGGAGCTCCTTGTCAGCATCCTCTCGTAAAGGATCTGGGCCCAATTGCATTATCTTTTTCCTGCAACATCATTTGCACCAAAACATGAAACAATAGCAAAAATATTAAAAACAGATACAACTTGACCCTCCCTCGCCCCTTTCATGCAGCCTCTAGACCCTAGAGGAATAAGAGGCACAGATTGGGCATGTTTTGTTTAACAATTTTGATGTCATATGAGGACTTCTTCTTTTTTATCAGTATTATTTGTTACTTTGACTAACACATAAAATGTTGTTCACTGCTTCTGGTAATATAGACTTGGGCCCTGTCAGGATTATGTTTTGCACAATTTGGAAAAAATGAAATACTGGTAGATTCTCGTGAGCTCAAATCCTTGTAGACATCAACCAATTGGAGAGAACTAACATACCGATAAAGCTCAATGTTGCCATAGTCACACACTGTTGCACTCAAATGAGCTTCAACACCTAGTTCTTCATTGTAAAGGCATAATCGTGTAGCGTCTCTTGGCACTGGCCCTGAAAAATGGAGAAACAACAAACATTGACCACATCCACATTATTACACAGTTGAAACCTTACAATGTCAATGAGTGTCTCAATGAATGAGAAGAAGAGGATTTTGGCATAGCTTGAGAATTAACCAGCATAGAAGCACACGGCGAAAGTGGTTACCAGGACACTTGTACATGCGAAAGGATCCCGACATTCCCAAGTGGATGTGCACAACAACCGCATCGTCTCCGACCTTCTCTAGCATGCCTTCCTCTTCAACTTTCTCAGGAGTAAAAAACTGACAATTCCAGCACAGTATTTTTTTTTTAAACATGCACAGAGTATTCAAACCCATGCAATACTTATGAGCTCTCAGATAAAAACCCCACAAAAAAAGGTTTCAATTCCACTCCGAAAATGGGTTCCAGTTCCTTAAACCCAAAACCCTAATTGGAATTCCGCGATCGAGAACTTGACACTCACGTAGAAAATGTTTTTGCCGTGGACTTCGATATGTGACAGCACGTGCCCATCGATCGCAGCAGCGCCATCAGCGAACCGTCCAGATGGTGATGTTGCAACAAACCTCTGCCAAAACAACGAAAAGCAAATCAAAACAGTCGGTCGGCACAAATTTGAACCAAACGAAACCAAACGATGGAGAGCTAGAGTGGAGAGAGAAAGTGTACATGTCCGAAGAGAAGATTACGATGCACAGAGGCCAGGCGGTGTAACAGAGGACCTTCCACCATGACGCCCAGCAACAGCAATGCTCACAATTTGCCAGGTAGATCGGGACACTCGAAGAGATGAGTGAACCAGTGGAGCCAACGTCGACGACGTCACGGGAGGAGTTCACACGCTGCGTAGCTCAAGGAGTAAATGTACCGAAGGGATACATTCTGAGAGAATATTCGGCGTTTCATATATTCCTCGGAGTGTGCATATCTGTGTTGGAATCTACTAGGGTTGTAGATGCTGGGATTTGCTGAGTACTGGATGTGGCCTGAATGTGGATAACGTTGCTCGAGAATGCTGGTTTGCTCACAAGTCTGCGTGCTGCTTGCGAGTGCCACTCACTTACAACAGACGATTCAGCGATGGCGACGATGATGATGATGCAAGCGTCGAGCACGGTAGCGAGGCCCGGCGTTGTGTCGCTCGTCTCGTCCTTCAAGGGCCTGTCACTCGAGTCCAGCATTACTTTCTGCCCCTCGCAGGTGCAGCCAGCATGTAGACGCTTGGTGGTGCAGCCCTTGACTACCGCGGGCTACAAGCTCAAGACTCACAAGGTACGCACGCACACACTCCTGCTTCTCGAGGGTTTGGTCGAATTGGCTGTTTTCAGAGGGGATTTTGGTCGTTTATGTGGCCTAAATTGGAGAGTGCGTGCCAGGCTTCTGCGAAGAGGTTTTCGGTGACTGGAAGTGGCAAGATCACGCGGAGGTCTGCAGGGAGGGCTCACTTGCTGAGGAAGAAGACCACCACACGAAAGAACCGCCTCTCGGGCAAGGTACGAATACCTCCTAACTTACAATTGTGCGATAATTCGTCGCCGAGGTTGCCAATTCTTTCGTTGTCTTCAAGAGTTCTTGCCTTTTTAGGGTTTAGTATATGCTGCTCGGGTTGATTTTTCTCGGGACGTCGCTTTGTGTGCGTCCGAGGGTAGCTGACAATTCACTGCCTTGTCGACGCTCTTTGGCTCCGAGAATTGCTTCCTTGTTAGGGTTTACTAAATTGCTGCTTGCGTTTTGCGTCGATTTTGTCGCAACGGGTGGATGACTTTGGATGTGTTGATGATGGATTTGCAGACCGAAGTGGACCATTGCGACTGGCAGAACGTGATCGGGGCCTTGCCGTACTTGAGGACCAAGAAGTAGATCTCGCCATGGCGCTGGTGTTGTGTAAGAACAGACTTGATAGTGTTTAGGAGCATTACTGCGTGCGTGTCGGATTAGCAGATTCACCATAGCTAACCAGCCGTGTGACAATCTGCGAGTAACTCTTTTCATTTAATGACTCTATTCTTCTTATGCATGTTGCAGTGTGCGTCTCTCATTGCTCTTCAAGCACATTGTGGTTGGATTTTAATGTATGCCGATGGTTCTAGATTTCTCAAATTCGCTGCTTGGTTGTGGAGAGTTTTGCAATCATGCTGAGGCTTCATAAGAATGTACCTTTTCTCCACATCCCTGCTTCAGGTTTTGCGTTATCTAGTATTATTTCAACGAGAATGCTAGAACTGTGGGTGGATCCATGGGGAAGCACCAAAATTCTTGCCAAGTTTCGTGTTTGAGAAGAACCCAGAAAGAGAGCACTGGCTATGGCTGGCTATGGATGACCAGTCTACTCGCTTCATGCATGTTGTGCGCAGCTCTTTTATTGCATTGCAGACCGTCACCTCTTTGTTTCATAAAAGGACAAAATGCTTAAAATCCAAATTGTTGCATGCAATCCTACAGCAAATTTGTGTTGTATTATTTCTGTACAATGCCCTCCCAACTAGTTTTCAAGTTCTTTGAAACTGAGCTGGCCATCATTTCAACTTTGTCAAACCATAACAAGTCACATAATATGGGCTTTAGACTACTAGCACACAGCCTTGTGGATTTTTATTGATTTTGAAGTGTTCAATTGCAATTCTTCACTAGTGGTTGTTATCTAGCCAAGTTTCAAAGAACTCGAAGACTTATTGGAGGGCACTGCACAATACATGCATATCATACTATGAAACACACATGTTGTACATTTTGAAAGGTGAAACTTACATCATTTGATTCTCTTACTTTGTAATATAATGAATCACATTGACAAAATAGATTGCAATAAAATATTCTACAAGATTAGCAACCTCTTAGATTATAAGCAAATAGAGACCAACAACTTACACTTTGCAACTATACTATTCATCAAAGATACTTCATCTATACAATAAATGAGTTGTATTATACTTCAAAACAAACAAAAAATTGTATCATGAAAAACTTTATCAACATAATATAAATATATCCACTATTATCCAATTGTGAATGTTGCCTTCATGATTATTGCAAAATGTTCATTGCAAAATGTTCTAGAACTCGAGTATAAACCACTAACACATAAGATAATTCATAATCACTTTGTGTTCTCTTTGTTGTTTTCAGAATAGGACTTCACTTGTAAGGCAATTTAGTGTAAAGTTGAGAAAGGTAATTTAGTGTAAGGTAGACATATTTACTACCATTCACTTAGCAATTTTGCCTTGTGACATGATATCAGCCATCAAGAAGGATCCTATCCATCCATCGATAAGGTTCCCATCCATCCATTGATCAGGTTCTCATCCATCCATCGATCAGGTTCCCATCCATCCATCGATCAGGTTCCCATCCATCCAGCGTGGAAAGGGTTGGGGATCCCGCTGTGAGTCCTTCACACACAACGCTCCTCTTCGCAATCTTCCAGCACATTTCTCTCTCATTTCGCAAATTTACCTGCACTGAGATTCCTGTGAATCCATCGTGGCCAACCAACTCCACATCAGGTACAAGCACGAGCGCTTATCTCGTCAACATGATTTCCTGAACCAACTGCCGCAATTGTCCTTGCTTCGCTTTCTGTTAGCCTGATCCCATTTTGATTGAATTTCGTCATGCGGGAGCTCAGTATGTCTCTGATTTCTCCGCAATTGTGATGTGGGGAAAGACAGAAGCAAACTGAGGGAAATAAAATTGCGGTGGAGGGCAGGGTCATGGCGTCGTGGCGCTGCCTGGGGCTAGCGCGGGGAGTAGGCGCTTCGATCATCATCTCCCGTGACGCGGGAGGAACAGCATTGAATTGGAAGCGAACCTCTGCAACGTTTGTTTCACCGCCATGCATCACGAGCTCGTTGCAGGCACGCAATGGGGCGTCCAGGCGGCCTCCGCGCGTAATGACGAAGGGTAGCGGCGGGTCCGCGACGGAATACGAGGCCGTGATAGGGATTGAGACGCACGTGCAGTTGGGCACCGCCACCAAGGCCTTCTGCTCCTGCCCCTCGCAATACGGCAGTGATCCCAACGCCAACGTGTGCCCCGTTTGTATGGGCCTGCCCGGCGCGCTCCCCGTCGTGAACGCCGCGGTGGTGGAGTCCGGGGTGAAGCTAGGCGTCGCCCTGCAGGCCGACATCGCATTGCAGTCCAAGTTCGACCGCAAGCAGTACTTCTACCCGGATTTGCCCAAGGGGTACCAGATCTCGCAGTTCGATGTCCCCATTGCGGAGAAGGGGTACCTTGATGTGGATTTGCCCGTGGAGTTCGGTGGTGGCCATCGCCGTTTCGGGGTTACTCGTGTGCACATGGAAGAAGATGCTGGCAAGCTCATCCACGCTGGCAATGATCGGCTCTCTGGCTCTTCCTCCTCCCAGGTTTGCCCACCACCCTAAACCCCTAAACCCCCTAAATCCTAAGGATCAGCGATCCTTAAACTGGCTAAGGGTATGTTCACACTTGGTGTTAAGAGAGGAAGTAGCAAAGGAAAATTAGATGTATTGTTGGGACATACCTTTAGACTGCATTCATAACGCTAATATCCCTCCTAACATCAAGTGTGAACATACCCTAAATTTTGCAGGATTGCTGCCAAAAATCTTATGCAACACCAAGTGTGAGCATACTCTAAATTTTGCAGGATTGCTGCCAAAAATCTTATGCAACACCAAGTGTGAGCATACTCTAAATTTTGCAGGATTGCTGCCAAAAATCTTATGCAACACCAAGTGTGAGCATACCCTAAATTTCGCAGGATTGCTACCAAAAATCTTATGCAGCTAAAAAAACTTGTGAACTTTACAGTGTTAAGTTTGAGAAATTTAGCTTTTTAACAGTGTTTGTGGCCACTTGAGCTAAAAGTGAAAATCAAATTTGGGGTCGCTGATAAGGATTCATGGTTTGAAAACTTCCAAGTCAATTGAGAAATCATAACCTCCTTGAAACTGTGAAAACAATACGGGAGGTCCAGTTCTTGGTCCTTTAGGGGACTTAAATGGACTTCATGTTTTGCACAATGCAATTGGAAACTGCCGTCTTGGACTATTGATTTTTCACAATATGATGAAGGGAGTTGGTCATTTCTAATAGGGAAATTTTCATGGATACCCCTGAAGTTTGCAATGTTTTCATAGATACCCCCTGCTTTTTCAGAAATTTCACAAATATCCTTGGACCAAAAAATTTAGGCGTTTGTTTTGTTGTGCATGTCACTTCCCTTCTTCCTTTGTGCGCATGTTGCTTCTTTTTTTGGTTCATTATATTCCCTTCTTCAACATTGGTCATGAAGAAAGTACGAGCACAACAAATAATTGCCTGAAAATTTGGTCCAAGGGTATTTGTGAAATTTCTGAAAAAGCAGGGTATCTATGAAAATATTGCAAACTTCAGGGGTATCCATGAAATTTTCCCTTTTTAATACTGCACATCCTTGGTCCCGCAGGGATTAACGGTTAACCCTCTCAGAATGAGTTGGTCTGTTTTATAGCTTTTGCCTGCATCCTCAGAGCTTGATTTTGTTTGCTCTTCTCTTTCATTGCAGGTGGATTTGAACAGGGCTGGTGTGCCGCTGTTGGAGGTGGTTTCGGAACCCGAGATGCGAACCGGGCTTGAGGCTGCCGAATATGCGGCGGAATTGCAACGCATGGTGCGGTACTTGGGTATTAGCAATGGGAACATGCAGGAAGGCTCAATGCGGTGCGATGTCAACATTTCTATGCGTCCCAAGGGGCGAGAACAGTTTGGTACCAAGGTTTGATTGGCTCTGCTTGTCTGTTCTGGCTTGTTTTTTCGATGGTGTTGGCAGGGTTTAGGGTTTAACGTTTTAGGTTTTGAGAATGGCAGTTCTCTTTGCATGACTTTGTGTGTGGTGCATTGCATTCTAATGAAGTTGTTGATTCTCTGAAAGACGGTTTAAGTGGACAAACTTATGTGCACTTTTTCCTGCCTTTTTATCCAATTCCACCTACACATCCCTCAATTATTACATGATTTGGGCTTCTAATATGATAATCAAATCCAGTTAGTCAAACGTGTCTGGTTCCATATCTGTAAAGAGTTGAACCAAATCATGTAGGAAGCTCAGGGAAGGTAACATAATGTACCAAGAGAATGAAGAAACCATACCCTATGTTTTTGGACAATAGAAACATGTTTTGAAAGTTGCTTAGGCATTGAGGGATCAGGCTAGAGGTAGTAGATAGCTCTTTGACCCCCTTCCCTTACCCTCCCTGCCTCTTCATATATTTTGCTTAAATACTGCTTGAGAAAAATTTACGCGGAAGGTATGTTTTTTATTTTAATGAATTTGGTGTAAAAGGGGTTATGTAGTTCAAGAGCACTGGTTATAGCGTTTAATCGAGTGCAATGGTGTTGTGAACAGGTAGAAATTAAGAACATGAATTCGTTCTCAGCAATGCAGAAAGCTATTGAGTTTGAAATGGACAGGCAAACTGCTCTTTTGGAGGAAGGTGATAAGATCAAGCAAGAAACAAGGCTGTGGGAAGAGGGTTCTCAGGTCTCATTTAACTTTGCCTACCCACTGTGTGTCTTTATATTATTCCTGTATGCTTCCTCTCTGATGAATATTTGTGACTTCCTGTTGATTGTGTTCAGCAGTGGCTCTGATGAGTATTTGTGACTTCCTGTTAATTGTGTTCAGCAGTGGCTCATGTTTGTTTTATTTATCACCCTTTCTTTTTACTATTTTTTTCTTTCTGATAATTTGATATCGATAGCTGACCATGGGCTCTGTTTCTCTGGTTCATCCTGTTGTTTTGGTACAGCGAACCATCAGTATGCGCAGCAAGGAAGGCTTGGCAGATTACCGATACTTTCCTGAGCCAGACCTGCCAGAGGTCATCTTATCTCAAGAGTATGTCGATGCCACCAGGGCACACTTACCGGAGCTTCCTGATGCAAAACGCCGGCGGTACGAGTCCCTGGGTCTGTCTATGCAAGACACACTTGTGCTTGCCAATGACTGTGATGTAAGTAAGTTCTACCCTGGATTGCATTGTCCCGTATTATCTGAAATTTCCACACAAACCGTTTTAAAGAAACAACATTGACTGATCAGAATATAAAAATAGGATGTAGATTTCTTCATGGCGCGCTTGTAGTCAGACAATTACTTTAGGGTTTAGGGTTTTAGGGTTTAGGGTTTACAAGAGTGATGGTTTCGGCAGGTGGCAGCCTTCTTTGATGAAGTCTTGGAAGAAGGAGCGGATGTGAAACAGGCTGCAAATTGGATAATGGGTGACATTGCAGCTCACTTGAAAAACACAAAACTGACCATCAATGAAGCAAAGCTAACACCAATGTCGCTGGCCGAGCTCATGGCTCTTATCAAGGATGGAACCATTAGTGGCAAGATTGCAAAAGAGGTTTGTCACAATTCCTCTGTCCTTTCAGCCTGCAATTGTTCTACAACCTATATGTTGAGAATCATGTCTTCCTAGCCAGCTTTTCTCACTTGGTTGTTACACTGATAATACTTTTTGAACAATACTGTGGGACACCAGATGTTACCAGATCTCATTGAAAAGGGAGGCAGCGCAAAAGCAGCCGTTGAATCAAAGGGTCTCAGTCAGGTAACCCGTTGTTCGAATCCAACTGTTTACCGTATATGGAAAAATTGTATTTAACAATACCACAACGTTTACTTGGTAATTTGATGTGGTGTAAAGCATTTGAAAGCAGGATATAAACTGTATATAGCCCGTTTTTGGGGGGTTTTCTTAGCATAGCACAGAAGAGTACGATTTGTATTTCAACATTCTGACATATTTTCTGATCGTCTTTGATTTGGAGCAGATATCCGATTCCGCCACAATTGAGGCCATGGTCGATAAGATTCTGGCAGATAATACAAAGCAGGTTGACGCTTACCGTGGAGGCAAGACCAAGCTTCAGGGATTCTTTGTTGGACAGGTTTAGCCTTATCCAGATCTGCTTCTTTTTTTCCTTTTTTTTTTCCTAGAAGTAATGCCGAGTTAAAAAGCCTAAGCGGAAATTACGACATTAAAATTGGGTCATAATCAGCAACTAATGTATTTTACGTAACTCTACAAAGCTAACAAATATGTTCCACGTTTTCACTATTTTTTGTTCAAATCCACCGACTAGTCAGGCTGTAAATCTTGTCTAGGAAGGGCACAGTACGTTCTTATTTTAAGTGAGTTGGTATGTGAAGGATCTGCTTCTGAGAACCATCAAGAAAATAAACAAAATTAGATCCTCACAATGTTTTACTATGTTATGTGAGTCCATGTTTATGACATTTATTTTATTTTATTTCTGTGCAGGCAATGAAGGCGTCAGGTGGGAGAGTAAATCCAGGTCTACTCAACAAAATCTTGATGGCTAAGCTGAAAGGCTAGTTCCTGATACAGCATGTTGATTGACGAATTAGAAGCAAGGCTGATAGATAAAATTGGCACCTGGCTATTGATATGTGTATCTTGCAAGTTCAAAGCGACTGGCCAGGCTTTCATTCAAGAGGTGTGCTGGACCTTCAAAATCTTTGACTTTGTATTCCAAGCATATTTGTGCAAGTAGTGTAAGAATTTATTCTTCACTTTTGTCGAATCTACGTTTCTTAACGAAGTTGAATATTTTTGGAAATTTGGTATCCCGAAATACTTTTTCTGGTACGTGAATCCCGAACCTGTATTGTATGTTTGTACGAGATGTCAATGCAGGATGAGAATCATCTGGTTTACTAGAAATTTTGGTTGTTAATCATGAATACGTGTTTTGTAAGCTCAGTTTAAGGTAGGAGGCTCATAAACCGTCCAGGTTCTAAAACCGTTCACCCTCTGAAATGTACTTCCTCTGTACATGCTACTTTTCATAGATTTCCAAAATGTACAAAAAGTGTACACTTGAGGAGGTGAGCGGTTTTAGAGCCCTATGCCACTTCATTTTCAAAATTTCATAACTAATTTCACAAAGCTTCAAAAGATATGAAACAACTTGGGTTAGATGTTAATTCTTCTTGTCTTTCAAGGAAAATTTACTGAAAAATATTTCAAGAAGTTCCACCTCTCCAAAATTGAGTTTCAGCCCTTTGTTGGTCGGTTTATGAGCCTCCTACCTTACAACGTTCCTGTGCTTGTGTACAAGACTAATTATTGTTCTTTTATCTTTTCTTATTTTGCAGAGAAGACCAGTGGTTGGCTACGAATTCCAGTTGAATATTCTTAAGCAATTTCAGATCGGCAGGTGTGATCATGCCTCACAGTTAGAAAACTGCTGAAAGGAGGCTCTGCTGCCCACAGTAGTAGCCTTTTCTTATAATAAGTGTTGGTGCTTTCCATTTGAAACGAGGTGACGACAGGAATAAATCTATCCTCTCTGGATAAACGATTATTTGGTTTATTGGGCTCAAGGAACTTAATTAGTAATTTTACTGTTCTGAATAGCATATGTTAGGCAACTGTACAGTGCCCTCCAAAAAGTTCGGGAGTTCTTTGAAACTCAGATGGCCATTATTTCAACTTCGTCGAAAAAATGATAAGTCCTATAGTCAAGCTATGATTTTTTTCATTATTCAAGCTATGATTTTTTTCATTATTGTATGTGGCTTGAGATTGCTAGCATATGGCCTTGTGGGATTTTATTGATTTTGATGTGTTCAATTGCTATTCTTCACCAATGGTTGCCAGCTAGCTAAGTTTCAATGAACTCAAGAGCTTGTTGAAGGGCATTGTACAGTACATATGACCATACCGGCACTACCATGTTATGATGTTGCATTTTGCCTTGTCAATGGTGGAAACTTGTCTTGTAATGGTTTGTTGGTGAGGTGCACTACAAGGTAGCAGTGTCAATTTGGACATTTTTTGTCAATTAGTTCATGCTGATTTGGACACTTTTCTATCAATTTGGACATGTTTTTATCAAAAATTTATCAATTTGGACATATTTTTGTCAAATTTTTATCAATTTAGGCATTTTAGTCAAGTTGGACGTGTCACAACGGACAGTTTTTCTTGCAACATGTTGATGTTGGTGGTGACAAAAATGTTGGCAACGTTGGAATGTAAAGCCAATTTTTACTATTAGGTTAGCTTTACCTCTAGATTATGTGTTGCTTGTAGTAAAAATTTGTTTGAGAGAACTTCCATGCTGCATTAGAATTGACCACAATAATTTAGGGTTTTGTCAAACTAATATCCCAAAATTCCTATGCGTCTTGCAAGAAACTTGATGGAACACCATTTCCGTTTTCCAATTTTGTTGTTTTTGAGCACCATGCATGGCTTCACAATTCCTCTTGTAATCTCCACACATCTCTGATTCCTCAAATCACCAGATCTTTGTTGTCCACATTCCACAGGCTATTACAGGAGGGACTAGCCCTGGTCTAAGCCCATATTGGTCTAATTCTGTCAGGATTGTCGTCAAACTGGTGACATTTCGCCAGAAAAGAACTGCCCTGATTCTGATAGTTGGCCCTTGGAGTGTTGGAAATGTTGTTGCTGCCAACCTTTGCGTCAGTCTGTTACAAAACAAATTGTTGGTGTGAGACCCCACGCCTTATGAGTAAGTTTAGTGATAAAATTCTATGCTGCCGGTTTCTGTAGACCCGAATCCCGGAGGCATACTTGCTCTCATGCGGTCGTCTTTTTCAAATGGGACTGGTGGAAACTCTGAGTTAAGCCTGGCTCATGGCGGGCTTCACACGCGGGAACATTCTCCCCACTAAAGTCAAGACTGAGGCGCTTCTTTTGTCGTTGCCCCTCTCCCATGCTTTTGTGACTCAGTGCTGGGCTGGGGACAAACACCACTGTTGTTGACTGTTGTTGTACCACTGTGCCTGTCAAAGATTTTCATCTCTGCGTTTCCGAAGACAAGGATTTAGAGCCTCCAATTGAAATGCAGAAACACCTCAGCTGCTGCACTTACGAGGTGTGATTGGTGAGTACCTTTTGAACCATTGTGTGACTAGGATTCCAGCGTGGACATGTGTAACAGTGTAAGTAAGTAAGTAGAGTCTTGCGTTGTTGCAGGCCCCAAGTGACGTGCTGACATGAGTTTCTGTTCATTAGGAGCTTGGTCCTGAAATCTGATGTCATTTTGTCTGAGAATAAGACCCTGATATATGCTCCCCAATTCCAGAAAGCATGGGAGAAGCCGGTCATTGTCAGTGTTTATTTACATGGCTAAATTGTGAATTCTATAGTGTTTAGGCTTGTAGTTTTAGGCACCTTTGGTTTAGCCGTGATGCAGCTTGGCAACGGCTTGGTTTGCGTTTGAGCTCTCACTTCACCAAATAGTGTGCACAGTTAGGTTACCCCACAATAATTTCTTGACATTTTACACTACATAAATACTTATTGTTGTTACAATAAATTTCATCAACAATTACTTCAATAAAAAGTTACCTCGCGACTCTTTGTTTGGTCACTTGGAGGTTCATGCAACTATTTAAATATTAAGATTTCATATAGTCTATGCCCAGGAAGGCATTAGTTTTTTTTCTGCAACGCTTTTGTTGTAACCAAGTCCTTATTGTTGTGAACAATATTTTAAAGTAAGGCAATCTAATTGTTATGGCAACCAAAATGCACTATTTAGTGTACTAAATCAAAAGTAAACCCAAAGTAACCTACATAATCAACAGGAAGACCGCAACCTTGTTATTTTTCTTCTCTTGATCGGCATTTCATCCCTTGTTTAGCTGCGCCATGGTGATTAGAACTCGAGAGTCCTTGGACATCCAGTGCCAAGTGTCAATTAAGTTGAGGGTGTTCTTAGCACATTCAGCAGCGTGAGAGTTTGGCCATGAGCTAAGTATACTTAAGAAAATCACATCTGGGATCACTACTGCAGGTTCCGGAGGGATTGGATTTGGTTTTCTGTGTAAGTTGGTGTGCAGAAGGAGCTCTCTCTCCATGCCTGCCATGTAAGACGTTGTAAGTTGGAGGTTATATTGGGAAGTGGGAACCTCACACCCAACCCCCGCTCCCCTACAGCAGTTGCCGCACTGCCGCACTCTGCCGCAGTTTCTAGATAAGTGGCTAACTAGCTCCTGCCGACGTGCCTATCGTCCTTGTGTCCTTGGCTTCGAGTTTCGAGTTAGATCTTGGCGAGGTTGGATTGGATTTTGCAACACCAGACACGGTTCCTGTTGAAGCTATCCTTGTAAGTCAGTCAGTAAATAAGTAAGAAAGAAAGAAAGTGCCTAGCTTGACATTTCAACGCCTGCCTGCCTGCGTTTGAAAACGTGTACTTTGCTTCTGGAATACCGGCATTGCAATTGTTGGCAGGACAACTGATCGTTATCTCCACAAGTAGAGTAGAATAATAAGTTACTAACAAACTTTGGGTGAGGTTGTAGCTTTTATGATACTGGGGCCCTCTTTCCGCTCAGGCCCAGAGGCCGTTTTCAGGCAATAGGGTAGCCAGTAGTAGCGGAAGTCACGGTCACGGTTCTATTTTTATCATTCTCAATCTTCACGGAAACCGACCTGTCTGTCAGTCCACGAGTAGCGTGAGAGGTTTTCCTTAAAGATTGAGAAATTTTTTTATCCTTGCCTAGGCGTGGAGAAATGGCGTCCTTCAGGTTTTTACGAGAGAATTTTTACTTCTCATAATTTTGGGTTCATCTTGCGTTGCTGCTCCCATTGTATTGACTTGTACTTTCACTCTACCTTTTCTCAATCTTCATGGAAATCTGAATCTCAGACCAACCGTGACTACCACTAGTGTAGTCAAACCTTTTCCAAGAATGAGATTTCTATGGAGAATGAGAAGTTATAGAGTGGAAATAGGTAATAATAGGGGCTTCAAACTTGAACTTTTTCAGGTGACTCACGGCACAATTCACCTTTATGAATTCATTAGTAAATAGCAAGGTGATTCACCTCTGGAATTCACTCCTAATGTGATTCACATGAGGAGTGAACTTCAGAAACTCACTTTTGCACATCTCATCCATAGGGCTGTCTTAGACGCTCAGACCCCCAGCTTGCGCTCAAAACCCTAATCACAAATTCATGGGTGTGTCAAACTTTTGGCGTAGGAGTGAACAAATATAATTCACTAGTGAGCACGGATCTTGCGAGGTGAGAAACTTGTAGGCCAAATTTCATGTTTGAACCCCCCTAATGGGAGCATTTTTCCATGAAGAAGGTGTGACTCCCCTTTCAAGGATGGTAGAGAATGGAGAATGAGTTTGTCTTGAAATAATGATGCAAACGCGTTATTCATTAAATTGGGAAAAACGGAGGTACCATTTTTTCCTCCACCTTAAACTCAAAAAAGTCACTTTAAACCAAATTCAAAGGTATCAGATTCAATTTGAGCCACTAAGAATTTTTCCCTCGCAAATTCCTCCTCTCAAGTGAGGACACATGTACCCAAAAAAAACGTTGAGCTTGATTTCAGGAGGCCTCCTAAAACCTTCAAAAGTCCCAAAATGTAAGTTTTTTCCCAATTTAACAAATAACGCGTTTGCAATAATAGGATCTAGTAGTAAACTACTTCATTATTCTAGAGTAAAAAGATCAAAGAAATTTGTTGCATGGATTGTGAGGTTATAGGGTTTGAAGTGAGGATTAGTTTTTTGGGGGGCATACAAATTTTGAGCAGCTCTAACATGGGGAGGCTTTTGCACTAGCTAATATCACTTTTTTGCTTGAACTCCTTTACATTGATGCTTTTGATAGAGTTGGCCATATGCACAAAAAAAATCATAACATTTTGAATTGGGGAACACATACTAAAAATCTATAATAGAAAACTAGCTTCAAAGAAAATTCTTATACAAAACTAATTTTTCAACAATTTTTAGCATCCACATACAGTAATCTTTTCAAAATATGAATGCTGGATCTTGAGATTTTAGCTAGCTTCAAAAGAAGGAAGAAACAAAAATTGTGACTTTTACAAGTTTGATCAACATATGGACACTTGTAACAAAGGTGAAGTAAAGGGCAATAAGCAAAAAAAATTGCCTTCATGGAATGAGGGTGGGTCGAGGTCTGACAAAGGAATATCTTTGCCCCTCAATCTTTGGGCAAGATCTAGAAATTCAAATGCACTATAAATAAATGTGCCCGTGCTACCCTACAAGCAAAGATAAGTACATACTATATCACAACATTTTTTTAATAAACTAAAATGGTTTGAAATTGTTGCACTAGAAAGCTACTTTTTGGACACACATCCTCAAAAGAATTTGTGAAAAAACATTTATTATTTTATGAGTACTAGCCTACCCAAAAACACTATGTTGCCAAAAAAAACTTTTTTTGGTCCTTTAGAGGTTAAGTAATGAGAAGATAACCTCCTTGGATGATCAAAAGGGATTTTAGATCAACAACATGGAAACTACACCAAAAATGCATGTACTTTTATAGTGTCAATTACATCAAATAGTACTTATTACAATATAGTGTCACTTAGGCTTTAATGTGTGACATCACATTTCTAAAAGCATTGTCATTATTGAAAGAGATATCAAGACTAATTTGTTTAAATTGATAAAAATGATTAAAACTTGCATGGGCTTGCAAAATCTACTTTTTCATTTGCATGTGATACTTATCATATATCTATTGAGTAACTTTATAAAACTTGAGACCCACTTGAATCTTTTAGCTTTCAAAAACTACAAATTTATTGATAAGGCAAAGTGTAATTTCACTAACATTTGAGTCTCACAAAAACCCTTATTCACAAACTCCTCCAACTTAAGATCCAAATATTTTGCCATGAATTTTAAACTACAATTTGTAGAAGATTGGACTTTTTTAGTGTAGGATGGATAACCTCCCACGCATCTCTATCTAGAAAAATGTATGGTTCACCGGTTCCACCAAATACTCTATTGATATCGAGACATAGGTGCGCTTGAAGTGGTGTGCTCTCCTTATTGGACTCAGGCCCCCTATTTGTTCAGGCATATGCGCCCTCTTGCTGCCTATATGCAGGGGGAACGCGGGCCTCGCCCGATGCGCCAAGTTAATTATAAATCCAACAACATATCATTCCAAATCTATTCCTTGTCACTCAAAACCCAAATTTATGGTACATTTGAGCTTTCAAGAAGCAAGTTTCAAACTTTGGCAAGCTATTTGAGAGGCATTATGAGATAAATTTGGAACTTATTGGCCATAGGGTGTGTAATTTCCTCCTACAAATCCAACAATGTATTACTCAAAGTCTAGTGATTTGTCGAGCAAAATCAAGTTTTATAAAAATAGTTGGTTAAAGGTGCATTTGAACTTCAGTTTTGAAAGCATGGGTTGACATTTTATGGAGTTTTTTGAACCTATAAAGTGTAACTTCATATAAATTCAACAATACATTACGGAAAGCCTGATTTTATGTTAATCAAAACTTACAATATTTGCACATGAGGCGTTTTGGGGTGGGCTCCATGGTATTGTCATGCATAAATTAGAGCAATACATAAAATAGTGTGTGTCAGTATTTAACCCTAAACAGTACTTTCTCAAAAAATGCTACCTAAACTAGTATGTACGAATCCCAAATGCCATATATAGTGTAATTGTTTGTAACAATGAGTCCACCAATCAACCTACATTAATGTTGTTTCACGTAAAAATCACATTATCTTCAATGTGGCACTAGACATCTGCACTTCAAAATTCTCTTTCATGCATATATTTATTTAAGGCAACCCGACCAAACTCTCTATTTGTGTCCAATAAACAGTTATTGCTCCAATCATAGACAATTTCATTTAGAATGGACATGAGTCACATGATTCCATCACATGTAACCAAGTACAAGAATCTACTTACATTCAATCTTAGAGCATCTCCACCCGTAAAACAACAAATTAGGAACTTTTGGATGAAAATGGAGCAATTAATGTTTGGATGTGCCAAAATACTTTTCTTGACATTGTAAAAATTATATTTTTCCTACGCATGACAACTTTTTCAAACACCACCTTTTTTGAGCAATTAGTGAGTTGAATAATCAATGATAGAGAATCTTTTGCTTTTGCAAACAAGAAGGCTTTGATAAACATTACTTTACCTAGTTGGATTGGTGGGGGAAACAAGTGGTCAAAACATTGGAAACAAGAAACACAATGTTCCCATTGATGGAATTTTTGAGGTTGGCTGGAAATGCTCTTATGAGTTAGTTTAGGGAGACTTGGTTCTACTAACCCTACCCATTGGTACAATATTCTAGTATGTTAACCCTAACCCCTAAAGGACCATTGTCCTTACGGGGGACAAATGGGATTTTAGGCATGCACCTATGGTTAAACTCTTGAAACCACACCTACCTGCAAATGAAAACTTCTCATAACGTTCATCTCATCAATCAAAATTGAATGATTCAAAACTCCTCACCTATAGATAAGTCTAAAGAACCTACTCCATATTTTTATTTATTTTAAATGCAATTTTAAAAAAAGTTTTTGGCCTACTCGATTTTGCCCATTTTCCACAAATTCATTTTAAAATACTTCAATAAACGTCAAAATGAAGAAAAAATTATATACCCACCTAAATCTTTGAATTCTCCATCATCCATAAATGTTCCAAAAAATCACTCAAAATAGTCTAACCATAGATGCATGCCCAAAATCCCATTTGTCCCCAAAAAGGGCTTGGTCCTTTAGGAGTTAATACCACAGATCCCCAATACCACGTGTGCACTCTGGTTCCCCATTTGATGTGGTCCCCATTGTTTTCATATTCAGCCAGTTTGTTCAAAATCTTGCCAAGGATCTTATTCAACTGAGAAATGCTATTCCAAAATTGAGCTTTTAGCAGTCCGGCATGTTTTGGGGGCTGGATACCTGGCATTTCGTTCTGTGGCCAGTTCTTAATTTGTTTGTTTATTTATTTGGTTTTTTTTTATTTTTCTTACTAAAAATGCGATGTGCAAGCTCAATCAATACCATCACAAGGTTTGGTGCGCGCCCTTTGCTGGGAAAATCCGAGTCACCCACTCATCCCATCTGCCTGAAAAGGTTAACCCCTGGGCGCCCAGAGTTATTTAAGATTTAGGAGAAAATGGGGGTTTAATGGTCATCACAGCTTGGAAAACTACATTCAGAAAAAGTGATCGCAGAATTTGAAAAGGGACTACCTACTTTGTTGATGGAGACTAGCCATGACTATTTTCACCATACAAATTAAGAGAAAAAGTGAGATAAAGTTGTGGGCCCTATCAACAGTATAATGTCGACCAAGTGTTCAGGGGTTAAAGAAAACACATGCAAACCTCTCTAATGACACATTTTGAAACTACACGTTCTTTGCACTTAGGGCATCCCCAATGCATCCGTAAGAGAGGCAGGCAAAAGCTTGTGCAGGGCTTTAAACCGGACTTGAGCATAAACATGGGCTCCAATGCAGTAGTTAAACCATACTGCATTTTTCAGGGCTCCCCACATAAGAGGCCCTCCCCTGCAAATTTTCACTATTTGGAGAGTTCTGCATACCACTCCAGCTCTAACACTAACGCAAATTCAGAGAATTTTGTATACTTCTGACATGAATCAGCCACACATAAGCACTTAAAAAAGACATAAACTAATAAAAATTTGTGGTTAGTGAGAGTCATAAGGTATGTGCATTGGGAGGTGCTGGATTGGGAAAAGGCCCTGCTCTGTAAAAGGGTATGTAAAAGGGTCGCAGTCAGACCCTGTCTAACATAGTTGGCGGGGCTAATATGCTTGCTGGATTGGAAATGCCCTTATTTGGGACAATATCTATAGTTTTTCCTTTGAACTTCAAATCTTTTCAAAAGAGATTTCATTTCAACTCACCTTGCACTTGGGGCCGCTTCACACTAAGGTAGGCGTACCCAATCACAATCATAAACCTAATGTCATTAATATGTACACTAGATGTTCATTTTTGAATTCAAATATAGGTGTGCCATAGAGAACTTGTCTTCTATGACCCATAGGCGCATCTAGATTTGAGTGCAATAATGAACACCTTGTGTACGTAGTGACAATATTAGGTTCTTGATTAGGATTGGGTATACCTACATTATAGTCAACCAAATCAACAAGATGTGGGATTGAATGACCAAATTTTGTTGAGAGAATAAAGAAATGGGTTGAAAATAGGTAACAAAAAATTTTTTGAAACCTTTGGTCAGATTTAATGTGAGATTTCCAAAGGCCAAGCTCAAAGACCAAATACATAATAAAAAAGCATACCTTCCAATCTAATGGCTGAGGTCTTGTTAGTTTTTTATTATTTTGAAAAAAAAGAAATTGTTTGACCCAACCTTTTTGAGAAGTCATTGCTTTAGTTAAAGAAGTGATGCCATGTAGGCATTTGGAAAGAAATGGACTTTGAACTTTGGCCTCTAGTGTGAAGGATCAAGAGGCCAAAATCTTGATTTTGTGCAATTTGACCTCTTGACCTTTGGTCATAGTATGAAGTGACCTTTAATGACTCTCACACCTTGTTTTTGAGGCCAAGGTAAAATCAAATCCGCTACTTTATAACTAAGGGTAAAAATAAGAATCTACACTTATTTTGGAATTGATCATTTTATTTCCTTTTGGATTCCTAAATTAAATCAAGGTTCTAAAATCCAAATGCAAATTAAAAATTCTCAAATTCAATCTCCTAATTTGAAATTGAGACATTTTCTTTTTCATACAAACAAGGTGTCAAAGTCATTAGGTCTAGCATGAGTTTTAGATTGTTCCTTATCAAAGTCATTGTACTATTGATAGGCACTATTGATCTACTTCTTAGTGGTTGACATTAGATTCAAGAGTATTCTTTAGTTTACTTCTATACAAAGACTTAGTTTGAGCTAACAGTAATTTAAAGATTTGTCATTTAACTTGAAATACTATTTAAATGGACCTGATTCATACAAAGTTTAATAGAATTGGGGACATAGAAGAGTTTGTGATTTTGAGATGGATTCATTTGCAAAAATCCCTCAAGTTGAATCATAAAGAGAACCACAAGAAAGAGTCCACAAGCCAACAAAATCCAAAAAAACAAGACCAATGACTTTTAGGGTTCCAAATGTTAAATTTTTGTGCAACAAATTGTTGCTACAACTCACTCACCTCATCCAACTAGAGAGTTGCCAAATTAGAGAGCAAACAATCACGCTTGTCTTTGTGGATAGTTTGTTCAACAAGCCAGGCAAATCAACAACAAAAAAAGTTTAGGCCTTGTAATTGGGCATGACCAACCCATTTATGGTGTGACATGGTGTGGTTGTAATCAATTAACATGTCATTATCTTAGTATTTGAATCAACCCTTAAACGAACATTGTCCCTACGAGGGACAAATGGTATTTTGGGCAGGTACCTACAGCCTCAATTTTTGTCCTGATTTTTTGAAAATTTTCCAAAGATAGGAAAATGCATTAGCTTTTGGGGAATATAATTTTTATTCCAATTAATGCAAAGGAAGCAAAAGCTATGTCCAAATAAGCACAAATTTGGGGAGTCCGGGCAGCAAATTTTTTTTTACAAAAACTTCAAAAAAAAAGTATTTTTTTTTTCTCCTAGGTTATAGTTTTCTCTACATTTGAAGCTTTGATTCATTCCATTTGGATTAGTTATGAGAAAGTTATGGACAATCTTGTTTTTTGGGCAATTCAAGCATCTTCTTGAATAAATAACTTATCAACTTCATTTTTGAAAGCAAGTTTAACATTTTTTTCAAAAAATATTGTTGGAAAAGGTGAAGTTTGCTTTTTAGAACAATCCCACCATTAGGATTATTGCATTTCAATTCCATTGCATGGTTATTAACAATTTAAGTTTTTTGTTCAATCTCAAACCTTCTTCTACTTGATGTTTTTTTCAAGAATGAAAATTAAGTATTTTTTGTTTTGATTTTTTTCTAAAGATTCCCAACTCAACTTCCCACCACAAATAAATAAAGTTCCAAACTCCGTGGTGCAAAATTTTAAGTTAAAAAATTTCATCATTAAATAATCTAGTCATGCAAGGTGCAAAAAACCTTATTTTTTACACTTTGAATGCAAATATCCTCCAATATGTGCGGTCAAAGTTCTTGAGTTTAGTATGACACATTCTCATACTAGTCTAGTACAAGATCCTACGGTTAGATATGCAAAAAGATCAATTTTCAAACATTTTTACTCTTTGCCACAAATGTGGCAGTTTTGAGTGTCTTGTGACAAAATAAAGGCCATGGTCCTTTAGGGGTTAAAGCATAGTGTGGTGCGTTCTAAAAATTGGATTAAAACACATGTTTGCAATCTAGCTAAGTTACGCTGAGGATAGTGCAAGAGCAAAAGTGCTAAAGTTGTGCACAAACTTGTTCTTGGACCAAAATTTTGAGCTTAAACAATCCTTCTTCATCTTAAAATGATACACCAATTTGAAAACCAAAGATTTTATGCAAGATTTTGAGTTTCAAAGAACTTCTTACTATAGACCAAAACTAGCATCTAAATTTGTGGCAACTTCAAAATTTGATCCATCTTTGTCAAGTTTGTGCCCTTTTGTTGCCTATTTGCCAAGTTTAACCAATGTCACTACTTTTAAGATTTTATTTCCACCAAGGGGATGATATATCTTGAGGATTTGACATGTTGGTGCACGTTTGATGGGGTCATTTTCACACGCCAAGTTATAAACACGTGTGAGTGCATTCATAAGTCACTAGAAGAAAAATGCATTAGAATTCACCAAAAATGTAAGGTAGTTTATGTTGAGTTCCATGTTTCCAAAACAAAATTTTGGGTTGTTCAACAAAATTATGCATTGGAAACACGGAATTCAACATAAACTACCTTACATTCTTTAGTGAATTCTAATGCGGTTTTTTACTAGTGAGTCCATTTGTTTGTTTGAGGTCTTATCATTAAATACGACTAATTTTGGAATTGTTGATCACAAATAAAGTGACTATTTAATCTCATTTTTTAAATTTTAGTTAGTTTTGTATCTTTTGTTGTCAAATGAAGATTTAATCAAACTACAAATTAGACTCAATTAGTTCATTTTGTTCTCTCTTTATTATATTAATAGCAATATATTATAAGAAGTGGCACACGAAGGACTGCTTCACACTATAGCCAACTAAGTTGAGAGGCCGTGAGTGAGTGGCCAAACTTTGTTGAAAGGCCAAAGAAATGGGTTGGAAATAGGCAATAAAATATTGCTTTTGACACCTTCATCCGCCCATAATGTGAAGCCTCTGGAGACCAAGCACAAAGTCCAAAGTCATAAACTTCCACGGCTTCTCACTTGAATGGCCATAGTGTGAAACCTCCAAAGGCCAAGCCCAAAGTCCAACTTCATAGCATTTATTATACCTTCCAAATCTAATAGCCAAGATCTTGTTGGCTTTTGATTATTTGATGGAAAAAAAATGATGGCCTCTCAACCATAGTTTGGGTCTCCATTTTTACTTGACCCAAACTTTTCTTAACCCTTTAACGACCACACCCATTTTCACATAATCCATTGAAAACAGGGGTTGTAAACTTAGATTTGGAATTGACTCAAATATGGACCCATTTTCAATAATCCAATTGTACAAATGGAAAGTACACCTTGTTTATTGTAAAGCACCAAAATTTCAACTAGATCTACCGTTGGAGGTGAAATATTATAATGATTGAGTGAGCCGTATGCAGAAAATCTCTTGTGTTTCATTCTTGTTTAGTTTTGAATGTTATTCTTTCATGCAAGTTTTGATTGAGAAGAGCCTTACATTTCTAGAAAGCAGGGTTTCACACCTTTCCAACAAGACTAATTTCACACAAAATAGACAAAAATAGCAGTCACAAGGTGTAGCAAAGTGGACAAAAAGGGTCAAAAAATCCATTTTCTTTGCTACCCTAAAACGGTTCTACAAGAAATTTGATAATTATTTTGGAAAATCCAATTGGTGAAAGCAATCAAGAATTGGCCTTAAATGTAGGATGACAAATTTCAAAGCCAAAATGACAACAACATTTCATTAGATTTTCAAATACTACAATTATACCACTATCGTATATGAAAACAATACAATCGTATTTCTTAAGCAATTTGAAATATTTTAGAATTGTGCAATTGAAATTTGACATTCTTCTTGCATACTTGATGTATTGTGTTGTTGATTTGATCTGTCTTTGACAAAAAATGGATACGTATTTTGAAGCCATGCTGTATAAACACCATTATTTATCAACTCATAAACCCAATTGCATTGCTATTTTTTTAGATGGATGCAAAATTCTTGTGATCACATGCGTACTTCAAGACCAAATTCCAAATTATTAAGCAATTTCAACCTACAGGCCAAAAACCACTCCTAGTGACCAAAATATGGTCGCATGGTCCTTAAAGGGTTAAGAGGCTGTTGTTTTGAATGAAAAAATGATGTCATAAAGAATGAGGAATTTTGAACTTTGACCTCTAGTATGAAGGGTCAAAAGGCCAAACTCTCAATTACTTGCAATCTAATTGATGAATATTGACAGCCTCTCGACCTTTGACCATAGTGTGAAGCAGCCCTATCCAAAATATTGACAAATGAAAAAAGGATTGCGCAATATCTCTGTGATTCTTGCAACAAATAGAGCCTCAATGATGTTGTTTTCAAACGAAATATAATTAAGTTATTATGTTCCAAATTAGTCATAATGATGTACATGTTGGATGACTAGACTGAGACATTAAAGAGACCCATGGAAAGCTATTCAAAAGTTATAACCAAAAACAGCACAATGCAGTACACAATCGAATTAAATTATTTGAGTGGCTTGTACTTTCGTAATTAGCAGCCCTGTCGTGGGATATACTGAGCTGTCATTTCATTATAATTTTGTTAGGAATTACAGCTGGATTTCATATGTACAGCATGTTAGTGCCTGTAACACTAGTTTTCCAAACTTACAGTTTCTTTAATAATATGGAATGGAATTAGTCCATGTTGAATTAAGTGATTTAAGTCCTAATTGTTTTAAGTAAGAATTAGGGGCAGGCAACTTGGCATTTGCTTCACTACTCATTCATCGTTAGATTTTCAGTAGGATTTTCATATGTTAAATAGAATGTAAATTTAAAAAAATTAGTAAATCTTCAAATTATATTTATGTGGTAATATCACAAAGATTAGAGATGTGATGAATCCCTCAAGGATTATTGTACCCAAAAAGGGCCCTCAATCCTTTAGGGATTAAAGAGGTCAATATGATTTTAGTAATATGATTGTGGTAGCATTAAGTAGCATTTTGAATTATGCCTCCACTTCCCAACTCCTGAACCATCATAGTTGGGAAAGGAACGATAAAAAAACTCTGAAATGTTTTGTGAAAAACAAATATTCATTATTGGTCCTCAAATGGATTGTTGCTTTGTTGAACCTCCTTCTAGGAGCAATGTCCCACTTTTTTTGGCATCATAATTTCAAAAAATGCTACTATATCAGCAATTTTTAGAGAACCTAGACTTGGAACTTGGGACATGTCAATTTGAATTCCCAAATTTTAACCTTTTCGACCAGTAGGAGTTTGAAGATTTAACGAGACTTGAAAGATAAGGTGAATTGTTTCTTAGTTTTGAGAATAATCAACATACTTTCTTTTACCAAGTTGTTTGTATTGATAAAAATTAGTTGGTGATATAATAGATAGTGTGGATCTAGAGTTGCACCAATTAATGTTTGTCAATAAAATTTGAAACCCAAATTACTTAAACAGGAGTGTGAATATTAATAGTATTTTAAATGTTTTATTTTGTATTAACCCATAATGCAAAACTCTGATTGTGGTGACTTTGTATTAAGTTTTTTATTACTTAACATTGAAGTCATAAGTAGGAGTTATTTTTGGCACTGCGAAAACCGTCTTTTCAGTTTAAACATTCTTGCTATCATTCAAATCAGCGCAATAATATGCAAGGAGGAGATTTAAAAATCTATACCATAAAAATGTTAGGACATTATTAAAAGAATCTTCTAACTGGATGAAATCAAATATTATGAAAGGAAAGGACATAGTAATGTATCCAAATATGAGTATGACCCAAAATGGATTGCTTGGTTGTTACAAAGTCAGCATGTTATTCATGATATTAGCATATACAATGATGCTTGGATAAAGTCAATGCCTTGAACAAGAAAAAAAAAGTTTAGACCATATCTAAGCATTCATTGTAAACAAATACTCCATTTAACCAAGCTTAAAACATTCAAAAGAGAAGTGGGACCTTGACACTATTTAGATGTTTCTTTTACAGTTGAACTTATACAAGCATCATTGTATAATGCCCTCAAATAAAGATTGTTGACCTCTATTTATTCACATAAAGGTCATGTCTTCGGATATGAAACCGAAGTCTATTGGGGTTTTTTGATCTTGCAATTTTTTTATTTCATTCCTAACCCCAATTCCAATCAAGCATATCAAAATGCAATTCCAAAAAACTAAAATGCAAATTTTGATAATTTTTTTTGTGTCACAAATCATGGTTTTACATGGTTTTATAAGAAAAGTGATTGAAAAACATTGATAATGAAATTTGAAGATATGGTTGCATGGATGTATAGGTAACATCCATATGCACATCTTTAATGATGAAAAAACCCCTTAAGTAACCAAAAATGAGCTTCAAAAGGTTTAGTGTGACATGTGACATGTCCAAATTTTGTAAAATAGATGTTTTATTATGATAATCAAAAATTTATATTTGACTCATACATTGTGACTATGTTTGTATCTTTGGACATGTTGTTGTGTCTATTTGGTGAAAAGATATCTAAACTTTTAAAATATTTGTTTTACAAAATTTGAACATATTACATGTCATACTAAACCTTTCAAAGATCATTTTTTTACTTAAGGGGTTTTTTTAGCATGAAAGATGTGTGTATGGATGTTACCTATACATCCATGCAACCATATCTCCAAATTTCATTATCAATGTTTTTCAATCACTTTTCTTATAAAACCATGTAAAACCATGATTTGTGACACAAAGAAATTTATCAAAATTTGCATTTTAGTTTTTTGGAATTGCATTTTGGTATGGTTGGTTGGAATTGGGGTTAAACATGAAATAAAAAAATTGCAAGGTCAAAAAAGCCCAACTGACCTCAATTTCATATCCCAACATGACATGACCTCTATGTGAATAAAAAGAGGCCGACAATCTTTATTCAAAGGTATTGTACAAGGAAAACAAAGGAATGAAAGACTTTAGATCACTTCAAAAATTTGCATCCTCTTACTATATAAACATTTTGATTGTAAAACCAATCATTGATATTGTTGTGTTATCTTTTGATGTGATCTATATTGAATATTGAGGTGAAGTTGCCTTGACAAGGTTGCTTTACCTTGAAAATTTAACTTGTGACCCATCACTTGGCCACTCAAAGACACATGCAATTCTCTAAATATTGACATTTCACATGATTTACTATGCGGAAGGGGCTAATTTTATTTTTTTGTGCAACATTGTTATTGTTGCAAGGTCCTTTAAAAAAATTTATCGTGGAAATTGCTGATGAAATTCCTATAGTTTTAGTAAATATTTATATAGTGTAAATGTCAAGAAATTATTGTGAAGCAACCTCAACGCAAAATTCAGTGTAGAACACATACAAATAAATATCCATTTGTTATATTTATAAAAAGTGTTGTCAACTTTTAATTTAAAGTGGGCTTTTGTTTTGTTAACCCCTAAACGTCGGCACATACAAAAATTGTCTGTTGGCTCCAAAAAAATACTCTGTATCTAAGAGAAAATATTGATTTTGATCTGATTTTTTTCAAAAGTGATCATAAATGCGTAGTGCATCATGGAAGGAAAAAATACATTCATAAATTTAGGTACCCCAAGTTGTGAGAAAATTCAAAATCACTCTATTTGGTCCCAAGCTGCCCTCTTTGCAATTTTCATGGAATCAGCATGTATTGTTGACTTTTGCAACTTTTTGAAGCAATATTATTGGTACCAAGCTGCAAAAATACCATAGAAGCTAAAGTCAAGGCAGGCTATGGTGACCCACCCAATGCTTAAGGGTTAAGAATGTACTCCATAACTCTTGAAAAGGTCCTTGAGCATTTACGGAAATGAGAGAAGAGGATGAAAGGGGAAAGGTGAGGAAGGGAACCTTTTTCTACTGTTTGCATGGGTACAATTAAATTTGTAATACCCACAAAATTTGACAATGGTTACAAAATCCCACTAGCCTCTTTCTAATTTAAAGTACAGGTAGTTTACCCTATTATCATTGGGCCTTAGACAAAAAAATCAATAAAAGAAAGATAATCAAGTTAAGGTTTTGTATCAAGTTCTAAATTCCTAAATGAGTGAAGTATGAGTTAGTTATCAAGGTTTCAATGAGGTAAGGTCAAGGTTCAACTCAAATTTGAAATTGCCCGCCCTTTTATCACTTCTTTATCATTTCCTTAGAGGTTTTCATTAACATACATGATAACATTTTGTCATTATCATCCTTGAACTTCTTCTTCCTTTCTTTGACCTCTATCCTCATCCGTAAGTGCTAACTTATTTAACAATTTTCTTTATTTTTGGGTATTTTACAACTGACATTGCTATAGCTAAGGCGTTGGGGCAAGAAATTGTATATCTAACTAAGGTCTTCATAGCTAATACGCTATATCTTTTGCAAATTTTGGTCAGATGGAACAAAAACTGCACTACTCGTAAAGGACCCTAAGGCCTTTCTTGCAATACTTATAAACTTGGATTTGAAACTAAATCCTAAAAGATATGAATTTTTGAAAATAGAGAAGTGATAATAAGAGTGGAGTGATAATAGGGTAAACTACCTGTAGGGCACTACAATTCATGCTTGCACCTCAACATAGTGTTTTTTTGGGCCTCATGAGGCCACCTTGTCAAAAATTAAACCAATGTGCCTCTCTTCCTTTTAGAATTCTCCATTCTTGGGAAGGCACGCGACATCTGGTAGGTGAAAAAAAAAACACTGTCTCAACTTTAGAGCATTGCCAATGCACCACTCTAAACAACTTATTAAATATGTTACTATCTTTAACTTGGTGTAAAGTTAGAAATTGTGATTGTTACCATTTGAAGCACATAAAAAAGGGATTTTAGTACACACAAGAATATTTGGATTAAGAAATTGAACCTCCAACATAGAGCCCATTGAAAGGCAAGCTAAATGATTAAAAAACTCATTGCAAGCCATTCCAAATCATGCTTAACCCCTACAGGACCAAGCTCCCTCCTTTAGCAACATAGCAATTTTAGGCAAGTACCTGTGATTGGAGATTTTTGCATTTTTTGTTGAAATTTTGATGGAATGTGGGAATGAGGCTTATCTTTCATATGCACTAAACTTCATGACATTTGAAATTATGAATAAGAAAATATGACCTAATACGTTAATTTTTTCACTTGGCGGGCAGCCTGGGCAGATTTTTAAAACCCGTTTTTTTCATCTTTTTTTTGAAATTGGTTAAGGAGATTTATGTGAATGTGGTGGGAAACTTTGAATCATTCCATTTTCATCAATGAGATGAAAGTTATGAGGAGTTTTTGTTTGCGAGCAGTTACGGATTTTCTACTCTAAAATAAACTTTAAAGTCCTTTATTTTACTCAATTTTTATTATTTTTGAAAAAAAAACAAAACCAAAGGATGTAAGTTGTTTATTACAACATTACAGCCATTGAGATTGGCCTTTTTTATTTCTATAATTAAATTCTTAGCAATTTTATGTTTTGAGTCATTCTCCACTTCTTTTTACTTACTACTTTTTTCCCATATGTTGTATAATTCCAAATGATTTGAAACTTTTTTGACATGTACCTTACTTAGGTGGAATAAGGAATTTAGGGAAGCACCACCCATGCGGCCTTTTTTCCTTAGGAATTTCACCTTCTAAAGGATAGCTGCCCAGTTTTTCAAAAACCATTTTTGAATATTCAAACCATTCTATCTTTCAATCCACAACTAAAAACTCGGGTAGAAATCTCTAAAAAGTTTTCCACGTCTTCTAAAACTATTCTACTACAAGACCCTATGGTCACATATGAATAAAAATGTTTTTGTATTCAAATTTGATTGATGCTCTTAAAATGGCAGTTTTGAAGAGTTTTTGGTGAAAACATTGCTTGATCCTTTAGGGGTTAAAGAAATAAAATCCAGGACAATGGCATGGCAAAGTTTCGAATTTTGATGTGTCTTTGCTGCGGATTTTCTTTCTGAAGCATAATTTAGTGTGCCTTGCAATTGTCTAGCTGCCTTTCAATGCGCACTATGTTGGATTTTCAATTTCTTAGTCCAAACATTATTATGAGTACTCAAAATATACATATATGCTCTTCCAACAGTAATCATCACAATTTCTAATTTTAAAGATAGTAATATATTCAGTAAGTCGTTTAGAGTGGTGCCGACTGCCGATTGGCGATGCCTTCGCCCTTCAGTATTGCCAATAGCATGATTAGCCAACCTTAATTGCAAATCCACATGGGGATATTCCTCTAACTACATTGGGGTCAACCGACCATTGAAAGGGCTGAAATGGTGATCAAATCTTCACATATCTCATTCTAAAAAAACTGGTTTATGACTTAGTTAATAGGCTGTTTAGTTCAACTTGGCTGCTAAGCTTAATTAAAAAAAATGGTGGCACTCTGGTATGTGGGGTGGAATTAGTAGGTGGCAATTAATTATGAGATTAGTTTAGCAACAAGCACGACCAGTATGGCAATGAAGGCGGGATGTCCTAATAGAGTAATGGCATAATTAGTCTGCAATGTTATTGTTTTTGAGAGCCAGGTTGTAATATCCTACGTGATCTGGACTTCGGTGTGGGGGCTTCAAAAGCCTTCAAGACTGTTGATGCATGTTGGCTTCCAAAAATGATAGTGTCATAAATCCAAAGAAACAACTACAACACAATATCTTTGTTTTTTGTTTTATTGTGGTTTTTATATTACTGTAGGTTGTTGGTTGAGAGCAGATTCGGCATAAAATAATTCCCCAAAATTTTGCCTAATTATTCTATAAATTATTCTTCAAAAATGCCCAATGTCAAACAAATCAAAAAATTAAAATGCCCAATATTATAGAAGCCAATAAGCTTAATTAACAATAGAAGGTCAAGGTTAATTCCAAGAAGGCTTAATCTAATATAGATTTTATACTAAGGGCTAATTTTAGAAAGCGGAAGATGCTTAGAAAAAGGCTTAATTCTACTAATTTTTTTGATTGAATGTCAAACAATAACAACTATTTTTGAAAGTGCTTAATCTTATTTAGTTACAAAATCTAATGCCAAATTGATTTTTTCTGAAAAAATAATCAATTTGACAGTGACATGCCAAATCTCCTCCCAACCTACAATATTTTGTTTTTATCTATTTGTTATCCCTTCTTCAAGGTAGTTTTTTAAGAGTATAAAAATGACTCTAAAGTGTAATCACATTTTCTATGGTCTTGTTCCAAACCCAACTTCAAGCGCAAAATATTTTTTGGCCAATCATACTTCAAAGATAAGGGTGGTCCTTGTATTGTACTTTTGGAGGTAAAGACCACTAAGAATCTCTAATGATGAGAAGCGTTCTCTTCTTTGTTTTTTGTTTTTTTTTTTGTTTTTGATGTGGCGAGAGATGAAATAAACTTCAAACCAAAACTTCCTCAAATTGCAATTTGAGGTGCTTAATATTGATAATTGAATATTTTTGAACCTACGGAAACGTACAAAGTTCTTGGTTCAGTTCTTACCAAAATTTTGGAGCCTCAACTTGATTATAAGTTGTCCTACGAAGTAACACAAAGACAAGCCAAAAGTAATTTGGCTAGTTGTCATTAAGACTCAATGATAGAAGCTTCTTCCACTAAACATATCCTTAATCATCTCAAACAATAACTTAAAAAACTAAAAATCCCAATCCTAGTCAAAGGCTACTGTATTGAACATACAACACATTTTTTTATTTGAACCTCTTTGATTAATAGATATAATAAGGATTGAATTTGAAATTCTTTAATATGGAAAGCTGCCATATTTGCAATATCTTAGTAACATCCACTTCAATGAGAGCATCGCCACTGTGGAACTGTAAAATCTCCAAGGGAGCAATTGTCCAGGACTGCTTACAATGAGAGGGCTTGGCTAGTTGGGACCACCCTTAAAATTCCCGGCTAACTTTTGCCTAAATCTTACCTTGATTTCGGACTGCTACAATAACAGTAGAAAAATCACGTGAAAAAGTGGATGAAATTGTCACGACTCTCCCCAACCAAACAAAACATTTGTCAATATTTGGATGAAAGCTACTAAAAATTAGTATATTTTGTGGATGAACGTGCACAAGTTGTTGATTCTATTCACTTCTATCCAAATTTTTCTTACTTATTGGCATTGATGAGTGCCTATCATGCAACCAACAAAAAAATAAAATTTGGAGGGGTGGTCTGACCAAACCTCTATTGTGGACTAGAAGGCTAGGACCTCTCCCAAAAAATGAAATTAGTTTTTGACAATTATTTATTTAATGAACCCAACCATTAACCCCTCACCGCCCAAGGGCCCAAATTGGGCTTCTCTTAATTTTAATCAAGGATACACAACCTTTCTACAAGATTTTTTAGTGATTATTATTATTTTTAAACTCTTATTGAAGTCTAGTTTCGGTACCAAGAGTCTAGTTTTGAAAATGAATTAAAATGATTTGTCTATTCAAGGTTTTGTGCAAGGGTGTCCATTGCAAATCTTCACTTTCTAGTGTTGAAGGCTCTTGGAAATGAGCTTCAAGTACATTAGAACTTGGAGAAAAAATCACATTAAAAATTCAATTAAAAAAAATGTAGAATAGAATTTGAGAAGCTGTAAATTGATTGGGGTTAAGCATTTTATACTTTACATACTCATATCTTTTTGGTACCCTCAATTTTAGGTTTGAGATGCAAAAAGAGGATTGAAAGGCTTCAAATTACTTTTGCAGTTTTAACACCCTCATGATCAAACATTATAATCTTTCAATCCATAAATGATATTGTTGTGATTTCGTTTCCTATGTGATTTGTAACATGTCTACTTTGAATTTGTACAATTGCGCTTTAAAGAAATTTGATAAGATTGATCAAAAAGCGGGCATTTTGTTCATTTTCAAACAAAGTCTAAGATACTCCAAACTACCATGGCCGGTGAGGGGTTAAACCAAAATGACCAAATTAACCAATTTTGATTAATGCATCCCACCACACCCGAAGCTCTACGTAGCAAATTTAATACAAAAGGGTTTCTTCATTGCTCAACTTTGTGCTCCAAACAAATTCCTTGTCCACTTACACCTAACAAAAAACTTGCCCAATACCACAACGGAACTGTCCCTAGCCCGCCTCCTTCCGTCGCCCCCCAACCAGGTAATGGGGAGTGGGAGTTAACCCCTAAATGCCCAAGGCACCACATTTTGGTGCTGACAATGTTTTGAAGTTTAATAAAATCTAAATAAGTTGCTATTTTTAATATTTTTTATTTTAGGATTTTTTTTTTTGAAATTTAGTTTTAGAAACAAACATCTAATTTTGAAAATTATTGATTGTAAAATTTCTATTCAAGATATTGTGCAAGGGTGTCCATTGCAATCTTGACTTTTTTAGTGTTGAGAGCGCATGAAAATGAGCCTCAAATACACTAGATCTTGGAGAAAAATTTACACTAGAAATTCATTTTAAAATTTGTAAAAGAGATTTTGAAAAGGTGTAAATGGATTGGAGTTATGTATGTTATGTCCTTTAACCTCATATTTTTTGATGACCAACACTTTTGATTTGACATGTGAAAAGAGATTGAAAGAGTTGAAGTTGTTTTTGCAATTTTAACACCCTCTTGATCAAACATTATAATCTTTCAATCCATAAGTGATGTTGTTGTGTTTTCTTGTCCTATGTGATGTCTAACATAGCTAGATTGAATTTGTACGGTTACAATTTTAAAAAATGATACAACTTATCAAAATGTTGGCGTTTTGTTCACTTTAGATCAAATTCCTAGAAGCTCAAAGAAAACCTTGAGCATTTAGGGGTTAAGGTGGGGATGCTATGGGGCATTGTGCAAGGAGATTTTGAGCTTCTTTGACAATAATCCTACAATTTTCATTTTCAACCAAATTTTTAGTACATGCACCAAATATTACCTCTAAACTTGATTTCTAATTAGGGCGGCTTCACACTATGACCGGCCAAGTCGAGAAGCTATGGGATTGAGTGGCCAAACTTTGGTGAGAGGCCAACAAAATGGGCTGAAAATAGGTATTAAAATATTGTTTTTGACAACTTTGGCCGACTTTAGTGTGAAGCCTCCAAAGGCCAAGTCCAAAGGCCAAACCCTTGGCAATGAGCTTCCATAAACTCTCAACTTGAATGGCCATAGTGTGAAGCCTCCAAAGGCCAAGCCCAATGTGACGGCCTCTCAACCATAGTTTGGGTCTCCATTTTTGCTTGACCCAAACTATTACCGAGAGGCTGTCAACCTTGTATGATAAAGTGCTGCCATGTAAACATTTGGAGGATGACGGCATTTGGAATTTGACCACTAGTATGAAAGATTGAGTGGCCGGACTTTGAATTTTTTACAATCTGATTGGTGCAGACCGACGGCCTGCGACCTTCGGCCTTTGTGTGAAGCCGCCCTTAGAAATTCTCCAAAGTTTTAATGGGTTCGTAGCAGATGTATTTAGATTTGAATCAATTTTTTTCAGATTTCATTTGGCTGAATTTTTATTGTTTTTCGGCTCTCACCGTAGTACATTGCTCCGAGGGCAACCAGAATTGCACTGGAGGTAAGTTTAATGACTCCGGGCAGTACAAACAGGACTCCTCCAATTCCCTGTCATCATACCTCATAATTGCGTTCTAGCGGCTTGGATGTTTCTAGAACGAATTAGTTGTACATGCATAATATTTGTTAGCTTTACATTAGGCAGCAAGGTTGGAGGTTTTTCCATAAAATGTTATGCAGTTGTCAAATGTTAAAGAATTTCAGTTATTAGGTCAAGAATGAAGGAATCACCAACTGCCATTGATAAGTTAAATACAACTTAGAAGAGATTTGAAAAAGAATAGGATTAGGAACACATTGAACAAAGTCTTGGGGTTTAATTAATTTTTTTTAGTGGCAAAAACTTGTCAACTTTGGACCACTAGTATGCCTTCCCTTCATACATTATCCAATGTAATGAGGCCAACAAAGGGTTTACTGTACCTTAAGAGAAATGTTGCTTAGGTAATGTTGATACACGAAAGAGGATGGGATCTTTGTTTGCTACTTAGCCCTTAACCCCTGAGCGCCCCCAAAGTAGGATTTTGTTGCTCAGAATTGCAAAAGGGGGGCTCCTGAACGGAGATGGGTCTTTACCTTTGTGAGGACTATACAATTGCCTAGGGTTTAGGGTTTGTGATGAAGGGTAGAGGGGTCACAGGTTGGGGTTGCTCTGGATTTTTCAATTTTGGGTCATGATTTGGTGGTCCTATGGGTTTTTTGGGCTGTTTCCAGCTTTGACGACTAGGATGACTAGTGAGCGGCAGTTTATCACTGGTGTGGTTTTTTGGCGCAAAAACAACGTCCTCTAGCTCAAATGTTGCGAGCAACATTCTCTCAAGAATGAAACGTGTGAGGGCGCTAAGCATTTCTAGTTATGAGTGGTTTCGACGTGTGTGACAAGAAGGACACCCTTCTTATGTATAGTGTTCTCATGAATCCTTGATTTTGCATTGTAAATGGCCTTGTATTCGTAGGAGTGGCTCAGCTTGGAGTTGTTGAAATTGCTCTTGGTCGGCTTTGCCACTACTAGAAGCCGCAAGCAAAACGCAGGAGAGACAAGTTGGAGCAAGTACAAGTTCTTGGGATGAACTGGCATGTAGCCCCCCGTACCAAACTGGTTGATGGGCCATATGATGCTTTGGGACACACTCATTCAATGAACCCTTGTGAGCTGGGTAAATCATCAAATCAAAGCAGAATTTCAGAAGCCACTCCCTACCTTCCTAGAGGACACCATGTGAAAAAATTAGAGCTAAATTCCACCTCCACCCACATGTACGGCCAGGTGGAAACCCCAAAAGACCCAAAAATTTGGAAAGTTTCATCAGGTTAATTGAACTTTGACCATTATATGCTACAAAACCAAATAGTGGAAACATAGGTTTATCTCACCTCTCCAGCACCTTATTATCTCCCAATTCCTAAGGTCAATTCTTGCGGATATGATTCTTGAGTAAATGCGCAGACCTTTAAGGCTAGGACCTTGCCAAACCTCCCACACAGGTGAAATAATTGTGGGTGCTCAGGGGCTAAGGCTTTGATGTGCATTTTCATGATGTTTTCTATTCTTGGGCAGATCCTCTGGTGAGCAATATTAGTTAGGTTCTTCTAATTTTGGTTCTTCTAATCTTGGTTCTTCTAAATTTTTTACAAATCATGTATACAATATTGCTTTTGGCCTAATAAAGGATAAATGGTAGTGCAAAAGTTATACTTCAAAATTATTTTGTTTATAAACCAAGGGTACTCTAGGCAATCACAAATATCTATTTCAAATTGGTTTGTAATTGTTCACAAACAGTCTCAACACACACTTGTGCATCAATCCTAAACATTACATAACACACACTAGTTTGGACCTAGTGGCCTTGGAAATTAATTTTCTTCATTCAAACAATGCACTGAAACTAAAAGCTCAATTCAAAAGATTTTTAATTTAGATATTGTTTGTGTTTATCTTGTGACTCTATGGATTATGTTGCATTAGTGTAATAAGTGTGTGTTTCAAAAAACTAGACTAATTAGATTTAAATGTCATGATTGCCCAAATTGCTCCTAATTCAAAAACTAAAGCATACAACATTTGAACCAAACTCCATATTGTTGTATGGGTTACCTAGGATTGAGCTAGACTACGAGTAGTAAAACAAAGGTCTAGTGAAAGTTAGAAGAATCTAACAATGTTGCACATAGAGGGGCTTGCCCAAAATGTGAAAATATAACAAAAATTGCACCTCAAGGTTTTAGAAGTTGCAGTTAATACAATTATTGTTTACTACAAGGATTCAAATGACACCCCTATTGCTTGGTGGATATTTTTATGAATGATGGTGAATAGACAGGATTATCACAATTCACTTTGCATTTTTTTTGACAAACTACAAATTTCAATGTAAGAAAAACTCACACATAAAATTCCGTAATCTAAAAACATTTCCCTTACACAAGTTATGCTCTAAACAATTTGTAATTGGGTTTTTCCTTAATTAGAGTTAATTTTAGCAAGGAAATATTTTAAAAAGAAAATGATGAGATTCTATTGTGTTATAAAGGAAATACATTGCAAAATCAATTAGTAGATTACATGCTAGTAGAAATGAGCAACTTTTCTTACAACATGTGGAGTTTGCAATGGAAATGAGAGGGAGGTATGGAGTATGGGGTGTATCCTACTATTAGCAATTGGAGTTGAATTGACCAACTATGTTACTTTAATGGCATAATTTCTATGACAAACACATCAATTTTTGCTTAGGGAAAAGTGCCATTCAGTAATCAATATTCAAAAATGAAACTATACCTCATACATCACTATCAATTGCAACTTGAAAAACTCGTTCAAAGTTGTTACAATTTTGAGTGGAACAAGGCATGTTGCAAGAGATTGGAGATAATAGTAAACCTTAGGTGAATTTCCAAAATAGACATTTTGGTATCTTATATTCAAAATTGATCTTACCCTAAAGCTTTCTATAGGTTCAAGGTGTAATAAAAACTTCAAAAGTGTGGCATATTGTTCTAAAGTGAAATTTAGAAGAATAAGTTATTAATGACATTTAAAAAACTTGGCAACTTCTTGGCAACAACTTACAACTTCTAGGTAACAACTTGCAAGTGCTTGCAAGTGTATTCTCTAGTGCCTAAATTTGCAATGAGAATTGCACTAAGGTTGGGAAGATCCATCTAGTGAAAGGGATTGCAAATTTACGCAAACGGGGAGCGATGCAAGAGCAGCCAATTCTCAGTTCCAAACCTTGTGCATGGGTTGATGATGCCCTTATTAAGTACACAATTTATTTCTAGTTTTCTCACAAAAAAAAACTCATAAAATGGCAAGAAATGTGCCATTTCAAGAACACGCCTTGCACAAACTTAGTTTTAAAACTTATAATGTCCCACCTTCATTAGTTTAGGGGCAGCTTTTGGAGAGAAAATGGCTGAATCAACTCAAAAATTGATATTTTAAACCGGCTAGAACTCCAACTTTACGTGCTGATCCAAATTTAACCACCTAGAAACCCTTGTTTTCTTTCAAATGCAAGTATAATTTATGCTTCATTTCAATTACAACAAGCTCAAATTCCAATACTTAATAATTGGTCCAGTTGAATTCTAGGATGCTATATTGTCAAAATGCAAAAAAAAATTGTAGCAAAGTTTTGCCTACGCATGATAGGATTTGAACTTTGGATTTACCCACCAACCGGTTCATAGCCATGGATCTACTTTAATGTCATGCCACAACCTCATTGTATTTGACAAAACATTGTGAATAAAACTGTTTAAACATAAAGTCAAGTATAATATCATCATCTTGCTAAATAATCCTTTGGATGTATATAGAGCCACCCACATTTAGTAAATTTTATTCACAAATTGATGGTCTCTTTTAACAAAGATTCAAAATTCTCACAAGGACATTTTCTTACACCAAGCTAAGTAATTTTTCTAATTGTTTTGTTTGCAACTGATTTTTAGCCTTAGTTTTGAAGTAATTTTGAATATAAAATGCGAGTATATATTGGATTACACTTATGCATGGCATCCTAGCTATATCCATAAGAACACACATGTTTGCATATTTTGTTTGAAATGATTGATTCTAACTCATTATTGATCACAAATCATTGAAAGATTCTTTAAGCTACTTTACAAATGATTGCAACTTAAAAGAAAAAAAATTTCTCCTCACAACATGTGCATTGATCAATCTCAATACTTTTTATCTTCAATTTTGTAGCATCTACTAGAATGAGCACAAAGTTATTTCAAATCTATAACATTCAATCTAGCCATACTATCCTATGTAGGAGGCAATTTAGAAGGATTTAACAATAAAAACTTATAACATTGTATTCTTTAAATCTAGTGTCCAAACCCTTGCAAACTTCTTTTGGCAAAAGCTGTTTGGAAAGCAAAGACTCTTTCAAAATCAATCTAGCCCCATTTTTTGTTATGTTTGTGTCATGAAACTTAACATCTTGAATTTCAAAGAACAATCTTCTAGAACAACATCCAACAAGGCCAAATTTGAGATCAATGTGATATCTAATTTCTTTGTTACAAAGAGATATAGAAAGATTAATACTCTACAATAAAAAACATCAAAACACAAGGCCACCAATATCAATAATATCTAGCTAGTTTTTGTTTATAAGAGAACTTGCTTTAGTAGAGGAATTCCAATACTCAAGTGGCTTCTTCTTCACGTTAACTAGTACCAATTTAAACTTGAAGCATGTAGTAAGGTTCTACTTCCCCTTACCACTTTAATACTTGCCATTTTCAACAAAAAGTGATACCAAGCAAACTAATACCTAAATTGCAATGAAAAATAGCAATACTAATTCACCACAAGCATTAACAATAAAATGTACTTCAAAAAAGTGTCTCCAATGTTGGCATCCAACCTTTGAGCAAAATTGTGTTTTATGATTAAAACATTAGTTGATAACATGTGTGTCACAAAATTCAATAAAATTTGAAAATTAGCATGAAATCAAAAAATAAATAAGTTGGAAACAAAGTGAACAAATAGCACAACTGAAGAAGAAAATAAATTCTAAAACTCATTTGCAAAAGAAAAAGTTTAATTTCATTGAAACTTTAAAAAATATGTACCTATATAAAATTGAAGGTTGTTAGAGATAATGCACCAAGAGAACCAAAGAACTATATCTCAAGAGAAGGCAGCAAGGTATCATTGAAAACAATGTCAATTTGTAAAGTTGAGGTTTTGCATTTGCATGAATTGAGAAGGCGTGCACTACTACAATAGCCCAATTCAAGAGTAAAGTTGTTGAGTGTTTCAATGTTAGATTCACAAGTCAAAATTTCAAAATTCTCAAAGCATACAAAGGGGCCACTCTAGTCTAGGACGAAGCTAAAAGTGTTTGTTGAAAAACCTTAACTACACCGCTTTACAAATTGTTCATCATTACTTGGGGCCCCCTTCCATGTGAAGGGGCAAGGGGTGGTTTTGTAAAAGCAAGACCAATTGTGGGTGGAAGATCCTAAGTCAAAGCCACTAATTATTGCGTTTAACACTTCCATGTGGAAGGTGGTGGTGCAAATATCCCTCACTAATAGTCAACAAAAACAAGAAAGAAGCAAACCAAAACTCATAGGTGACCTTTACATTGGTAACTTTCCATTGAACATACTTGACCCTAAAGCTACTTCCATGAACACATATCAAGATTACTATTGTCATTCATTGCTCCTTCCAATCACCAATGCAGCATGGAAAATACTCCCTTAGTTAATTTCTCAACAAGTTCACTCAATTTATGAATTGCAGATTGTAAAGGCTTTCATTAAAAACGGGTTCTTTTGCTGTTATTTTTCCAATTATAGCTTGTCAAGCCAACTTCAACAAGTAAAAATTCCCTCAAATAAACTAAACTCTTGTTGAATTCCGAAGATTTTGGTTTATTCAGAAGTTTCTCATCTTGTATTTGGGCATAGTGAGCCAGCTCTTTTGTGAAGATCATTTGGCTACCTCTAAACTTACACAAAACCAAAAATACAGGGTCTCCCGAGATGTTGTGGGGAGAATACCGCGTCGTGGTGAAACACTGAAAACCACTGGCAAGGCTGCTGTAGGGACGGAATAAGGGGGGTGAGGGAAGGAGGGACATAACTTAACGTCGGAGGGAGTCGATTCCAAGACCAAGAGGACGGAGATGCCGGCGTCATGCCTCATCCGTTGTCCTGATGGACTTCCCTCCATCATGTAAATACTTGTTATTTCTTTATATTTGTGTTGATTTCAATAAATCAACAGTTGAGGCAAAAGGGGTGGTCGTGGTGAGGACCACGGTTTGGTGACAACGCAGCGGCCATAGATTCCAATGCGCTGCGCCGTCTTGTCACATGCACAGCTCAGGGGGGTAGGTAGCGGGTTGGCTGGGCCAATTTCCTGCCTCACTAGCTGCCAAGCCGTGAGCCGCCATCACCGCTCGACGAGTTCGATGGGATTCGAACCCGGACCGGCGGGCGGCCAGAGACGACCGCTTTTCCAGCCAACCAAGTCCACGACTTGGCAACTGAAGACAAGCGTTTGACGCTATTATATGCTCGCAAGAGCACGTGGCCATTTTACGATGGTGTTTATTTTGTAATTTAATCATTTTCATATGTTTATCTAGAGATTTTGGAAGGCTCATATATTTTGCCTTTGTTTGAATAAAAATACTAAGGATTTAGAAGTCAATGGGAAAGGTGTGAAAGGAAAAGGGTTTTGGCATCTATGGTGGGGTTAGGATAAGGAGGAGCATGGGCTGATGTGCCCCACCTCCCTACCTTAGATAGGGTCGAAATTGTGGAGGAAAGATCCCTTAGTTGTTGGAAGTTAGTGTATGAGTGTTGGTGGGAAGAAAGGAAAAAAATCCCGAAACTTTGAGAGGAGATTTTTTTCTGTGTATACATGATTTTGAATTGAAATTTGAGGAGGTTGTTCCTTGTGTGATTACCTTTCCAAAATGAGTTTGCAAGTTTGATTTGGAGTTGTGATGCAAAAGTTATGAGTGTTTGAATTTTGGAGTCAAAAAGCCAAACTATGAAGAAAGGCTGAGACTTCGACAAGCCATAACTTATGATCTGTATATCATTTTGCAACAAGATTTGGAGAGAGTGTTTATCTTGTTATTGGCTTTCTAGAAAGTCTTTAAACTTGAAGTTTGAAGCTTGGACGAGAAAGTTATGGAAGTGTGAAGGTTTGGAGGTGGCTGCCCTTTTGTTAGGAGAAAGCCGAGATTTTGAAGAGCTACAACTTTTGGACAGTATGAGATTTTCTTCTCAAAATTTTAGGAGTGATAGTTTGTTGTCATAGCTTTTCAAATTGTCTTTAATCATTTCATTTGGAGTTTTATTGAAGAAGTTATAGTGGGTAGAAGTTGCGGGTTTGGGTGCTCTCTAAAAAATTGAGACCCACACTTTGATTGACTAGAGCTTTCGGACAAAGTTTTGTTTTGAAGTGCAAATTTTATGGATTGAAGCCAGTGATATCATCTTTCTAAATTGATATCACGTTTCTATGGGTGATGTATAGAACAAAAGTTATAGAGGTTTTTAGAGGCAGTGTTTAGTTTGTAAAGAGGAAGAAGAGCCTCTACTTTGAACTTGCATAACTTTTGGACAGTATCTTAGATTGAGTTGAAATTTAGAGGGATGTTAGAAGGTTAGGAGAGCTTTTCAAATTGCTATTACACTTAGCATTTGAATCTTTGAGCCATCTGTGGCATTAGATAGAAGGTTGCTGCCTTTTCTAGGACTTGTTATTTGTGATTTTCCCCATTGTTTTTATTAAAACATGAAGACTTGAAGACTTGAAGACATGAAGATTTGAAGATCTGAAGATATGAAGATTTCAAGAGGAATGTTTTGGGTTTATTTTTTATGTATGTGTGGGATGTGGCTTTGTTATTCCTAGCCGGTTTTGGAGGCTCGTTTGTCAATTCATTTCCATTCTGTTTTGTAAACCTTGTTGCGGGCAGTTTGGGTTAAACCAAACTTAACCCCATTTATTGTCGTGGTGACGAAGTGGGATTGATCACCCACATGGTCGAGACTTGCTCTGTTCTCACGATTTGGAGTTTTGGCCAGCAGATCGTGAATTTGATTTTAGGATCCCGTCATACGGACGGCAGCTCGTGTCTGCTGTCCCGATCTACCCGTCCCGTATCCAGTGGGCTCTTATCCCTACTTTGACCCTTATACCCTTAGAGCCAGCCACAGGATAGGCCAACGGAAGACTGAAGACTAAAGATTTGAAGAGAAGATCAAGATTGACAACGTTTTCAGTCGGCAACGCACGATCGCAGCAAGACACCCTGCGTGTTCCCAAGGCGCGCTCCTCTCAACCCGACATTTGGTGCTTCCACTGAGAGAGCTTTGGGGCGATTATTGCGTTTGTTGATATGGGAGACAGTAACGAGGCTTTCGGCGCCAATACCGGTGGTGCCAGTGGAGCTGATTTGCCTCGAGAGGTTCCAAGCGCCACTACCAGAGGTGTTGGTGGACCTCAGATGCCAATGGAGGATCTCCTAGGAGCATTGGCCATATTCATGGAGCAACATCGAGCCAACCAGGGTGGTCAAGTAGCCACCGAGGCATTGAAAGCTGTTGTTGTGAAGACTGGTAGATTTGACGGCAAGAACATAACGAAGTTTTTGCGAGCCTATGTTTGCGAGATGGAGGTGCATCAAGTTGATGAAAATCGAATGATGGCTACCTTCGACATGGCAGTTGTGCCTGACATTCGTGACCGTGTGCGAGAGATCCGCGAAGGAGTTCACACTTGGATTGCCTTTGCTGAGCGTCTACGTGACGAGTACTTTGACGAGGACACGGAAAGGATGACCAGAAGATCTTTTCTAGAATGGGTGGAGCAGCGGCCAGGAGACAACATGGGTGCTCATGAGCTGCTGAAGGCCTTTGAGAAGAAGTTTTCTCAGTTACCCATGATTGAGAGACGCCTCCTCAACACCAGGAAGGCAGAGCTTTTCCTTCAAGCAGCTGATGCTGCATTGGAGGATAGACTTCTTCTACTTCTTGGAGATCGTACCACAGAAGGCGGTTTTACCACCGATTGGAGAAGGGTGGAAGAGACCGTGACCTTGTTGGCCAAACAACAACGTGTGAGGTCAAGAGGATTTGGAGCAGGAGTAGACACTAATCCAATTTTAGTTCCAAAAAGTCCCAAAGTATCTTTTGCACCATCATCATCAACAACTCCAGGGTCTATCTTGAAGACCACCAAAACCAACGAAGGTAATGCTCTTGAAGAACTCATCAAGAGTTTTAAAGAGCTGAAAGTGGAGTTTATTGAGTTGAGGAAGTCTCAGGCATCTGGCTCTTCTTCATCGTCGCAGCCATCTGATGGAGGGAGGACACTCCCTTGGAGATGTATATGGTGTGACAAGAGCGAACAAGATGGCAAGCATCGCCTTCGAGACTGTACAGAGTGCGACGAGGCCTTGAAAGATGGCATCGTTGAATTTATTGACGGCAAGCTTCATGATTCATCCACAAAGACACCATTGAAGACCAACTTTGGCAGAGGAGGGATGAAGAAACTTATGGAGGGAAAGATGGGACGATCTAGTTCCATACATGTACGTGAAGCTGATTCATACCACATTGAAGTGGAGCAGCACTCAATTGGAGCTTCACCCACTCAGAGAGCCACACTAATGAAACGAGGAGCTCAAGCCATCAGAAATGTAACTGGATGGGAAGACCCGGTTGATGCAAGCAGCATCAAAGCATTTTTGGAGAGAGATCAAGCCAATGTTGATCACTATGAGGCTTCAGTTGAAGAGAAGCGTGGGAGAGTTGAAGCCGAAGATGGTGAAGAGCCTTCATCAAAGAAGAGGGCTCAAGCGCAGAAAGATTCTGCAAATGAGTCGAGGCGCAGAGTACAAACGCGCTCGAAGACACAAAGTCCAAGCTTTGTGCACCCTGAGGATGATTTGCTTCCTGATAGAGACTGGGGGCAGTCTAGCGGCAGCGGAAGAGGCCATGAGAAAGAAGACTCTAGCAAGCCAAAGGGGAAGAGCCCTGCTTATAAGCTCCAGTCCGACATTGAGACCTCCATTGATATGAAGGGAATATTGGAAGAGAGGATCTTGGATGCCAAGATCGAGTTCACATTGAGGGAAGCACTTGGCATAGCCAAGAAAGACTTCCATGAGCTGATCATCGACATCATCAAGCGAAAGAGACAGATGACAGCAGAGACTGTAATGGTGAGTGCTTTGGACACTCACATGACCATCGATGAAGAGATTGAGATTGGCGAAGTTTTTGCCATGATGGGAGACCATGAGGCTCACTGCAGTGAAATTACACTCACGGAGATAACAAGAAAAGAGCCAGAGAGGGTGCAGCGCTCAAATGGAAAGGCTAATGAGGCAAAAGTTCAGACAATTGATGATGAAGTATCAAAAGTTGAAGCTAAGATTTTTGAGTTCAGTTGTGATCATTCTACTGATAGACCTCATGATGTCGAGACTGAGTTTCAGCAACCGTATTGGGCTAGAGCCACCACTGAAACAAGAGTGAAGCTTGGTGGAATGGATGAATCTGTTTTGGCCCTTGTAGATCATGGTTCAGAGATCAACATCATATCTCGCAAGACCTATGAGAAGGGCAAATGGCCAATTGACACAGAACATGGCTGGGTGATGAGAGCAGCTAACAATGGGCGCAGTTCATTGTATGGAGCTTGCCCTTCAGTGCCAGCAAAGATTGGAGATGTGGAGGTTGAGCAGAATTTCTTTGTTCAAAATACTGGGGCATATCCAGTGCTTCTGGGCCAACCTTTCATCACTGCTTCACGCATGGAAACCAAAGTGTTGGATGATGGATCTCACTATGCTCGAATTCGAAGTATAGATGGGAAGAAGTCAGTGCAGTTCTTAACTGTGAGAGCTGACAATGAAAGGCATCGAATGCAACTCAGAGAAGTATCTTTGCCGACTTCTCTGAACTTTCCGGATTTCTAGAGGGCACACGTGGGATGTGGGGATCCACGGGTGCCAAGGATATCAATACTAGAGAATTCCCCAATATACATACTGCTATCAAGTGTGGATTTTTGAGCGTGACAAAGTGTGGATTTGCGAGTTTCATGGATGCCAAAGATTTGGACCATGTACATAGAAGATTTATCAAAAAGAAGGAGAAAAACCTAAAAAAAATGAAGGTTCTTGAAGAAGATGAGAGCATTACTGGTGTGTATGAAGAAAGTGGCATGCCAGATGATATCTTGCATACTCTGCAAGATTTGAAGACAAATGAGGATGCAGAGCCGACTACTCATTGTCTTATTGATGTCCATACAGCTGCAATGCATCATGAGATTTACACAGCAATGGCAAAGCTGTGTTCTTCTAATATCGATGAATATAGACCTGAAGCTGCAGTACATACCAAGTACAAGACTGTGAACAAGAAGGTGAAGCCAGTGGCTACTCAGCTACCATTTGACACTGATGATCACATCAAACAAGCTGAAAAAGAGCCAAGTTTGAGAGAGTCAAGGAGAATTGGACACAAATTCACCGAAGAGACTCTAGCTAACCTCAAGATTGGAGGAGATGGTTTCCTGACTAAGCCAGAGAAAAAGAAATTTCAAGACATGCTTTTGATGCATGGAAAGGCTTTTGCTTCTTCTTCAGATGAGATTGGGTGTGTGCAGCCAAGTGTTGTAGCACCAATGGTCATATTCACAGTACCACATATACCATGGGATTTGAAGCCTATTCCAGTGCCTAGAGCTCTACTGCCAAAATTAGTGGAGTTGCTCAAAGAAAAGACGCGCATGGGCATACTAGAGCCTTCAATGGCTCCATATTCAAACCGTTGGTTTACTGTGCCAAAGAAGTCAGGAGCATTGAGGTTCATCCAAGATATGCAGCCTGCAAACAAAGTTACAATCAGAAACAAAGGATCAGGCCCTGTTGTTGACGAAGTGGCGGAGGCATTTGCTGGACATGCAATCTATTCCATTGGAGATCTATACTCTGGTTATGATCAATTCCAACTTGCTGCTCAAAGCAGGGATTTGACGACCATGAAGACTCCTCTTGGATTGGTGCGTATGTGCACATTGCCTCAAGGCGCTACTAATTCAGTGGCACATATGCAAAGCGCTATGAATCAAATTCTAAGAGACTTTGTGCCAGAGAAAACCATACCTTTTGTGGATGATATCCCAATAAAAGGATGCGAGGAAAATCAAAGAGACTTGACAGTTCAGAGTGATGGTTGCCGAGCCTTTGTAAGCAACCATATCCATGACGTGGCTCAAATCTTGGGCAGACTTGAGGAGGTGAATTTGACTCTATCCATTGATAAGTCAAAGTTTGGGGTGAATGAAATTCTGGTGGTTGGGCACTTATGTGGCTCTTATGGAAGAAAACCTAATCCTGAAAAGATTGATGCTATTGGAAGAATGAAAGCCTGTAGCAATATCACCGAAGTAAGGAGGTTTCTTGGAGCTTGTGTCTTCTACCACATATGGATTCCCCATTTTGCTCATATATCAGAGCCTCTCTACAAATTATTGCGTAAGAGGACCAAATTCATTTGGGAAAATGAGCAAAACTTGGCTATGGAAGAGTTGAAGAGGATTTTGGAGTCGCCACTAGTTCTCAAGCAAGTGAACTATGATTGCAAGAGGCCGGTGATCGTGACTGTTGACACAAGTCCAATTGCCATAGGTTGGGCTATTGGACAAGATGATGAGGAAGGCAAAAGATTTGCTATTCGATTTGGAGCAAGGATTTTGACAGAGCGTCAGAGAGCATATCCACAAGTGAAAAGAGAACTATGGGGTGCTCTTACAGCTCTGAAGGCGGACAGAAATTACCTTATTGGAGCAGAGGTGGTACTGGAGACTGATTGCTTACCTTTGCTGGGGATGATAGCAAATTGTTCTTCACCAGACATTGCAATGCTTCGATGGATCGCCTACATCAAATCCATGAATCCGGTTCTAGTACACATTGAAGGCAAAAAGAATTCTATTGCCGATATGTTGTCTAGAGCAAGGTATTCTAATGAAGATGAGATGATGGGCCACGAAGATGTCGAAGATTTATTGCATGGAGGCTATGTGGTGACGATAGATGCTGAGAGCTCATCGATCGATACTTTGCCATTCAAAGCTGAGCTTTATGAAGAAAAATTGAGAGACATTGGGCTATATTTAAGCACAATGAAGCTGCAAGAAGGATGGACAGACAAAACATTCAAAGACATCAGGCATCAATCCTATAGATATCTTTTGAGAGAAGGATTTCTATGGAAGAGGGCAAAAAGAGCTGATGAAGTACCATTGAGAGTGGTGGGGGACTCTAAGACCAAAGCTGAAGTTCTCAAGGAGTTCCATGATACTCTTTGGGCAGGTCACAGAGGTATATGGGCCACTTATACAAAAATCAAGGAGAGGTACTGGTGGAAAGGACTTTACAAAGACGTTGAAGAGTTTGTAGTTTCTTGTGTGGTATGCCAATTGCAATCCAAGGTGCGCCACAGAGATGAATTACATCCTACTTACCCTCTAGCAATCCATTTTCAGTGGATGATAGATTTGGTAGCCATGCCAAATGCTATGTGGGGAATGAAGTACCTTGTTTTGGCACGAGAGGAGCTCTCAAACTTCGTTGAGGGCAGAGCCTTGAGGACTAAGGCTACCGAAAATATATGCCGATTTATACTCGAAGACATCTTCAGTCGTTATGGCAGCATTGGCCGAATGAGAGCTGACAGAGGAGAACTAAATGCCACTGAGGCCAAAGAGTTCTTCAAACGTTATGGTGTGCAGTTGAAGCTGACGACAGCTTACAACCCTGAGGCTAATGGCAAAATTGAGAGAGGGCATCCTCCGATCATTCATGCTTTGGTTAAAGCTTGTAAAGGCAAACCAAATATGTGGCCAAAGCTATTACCATTTGCTTTGTGGGCCGACAGAACTACGCACAGTACAGTTACTGGTTACATGCCTGTCGAACTTGTGTATGGGCAGAAACCTATTATGCCGGCGGAAGAGGATATTCCCACATGGGTGTTTCTTTCATGGGAGGACGGTATAAGCAGAGAAAGATTGTTGGAACTTCGGATTCAGCAGCTTGGAAGGTTGTCAAGTGACTTTGATATCGCATTGGAGAAGATGAAGACAGCGAGGCTCAGCAATAAAGAGCGATTTGACAAAACACACAGATTAAGAACCAAGCAGATCAGAGAGGGTGATTGGGTCCTTGTATTTGACAGTACATTGGAGCATCAGCATAGTACAGTGCGCAAATTTGCTAAGAGATGGTTTGGACCCTATATTGTGATGAAAGTGCACACCAACGGCACTTATTCACTTAGGGAATTGGATGGGACTTCTCTGCGCGTGCCTGTTGCTGGTAAACGAATCAAAGCTTTTCGAAGGAGTGGAAAATTTCATCATGAAGACCTTGAGGAGATTTTTAACCCTCAAGAGATGGAAAGCCACGAAAGAGCTGAAGATAAAGATGAAGATTCAGAAGATGCAGAAGACAACCAAGATATTCATGACGAGCAAACTTGGCACATACCGGAGGATGTGCAGGTTTAGAGAGGGTGCATGTCCTGATGGACTTCCCTCCATCATGTAAATACTTGTTATTTCTTTATATTTGTGTTGATTTCAATAAATCAACAGTTGAGGCAAAAGGGGTGGTCGTGGTGAGGACCACGGTTTGGTGACAACGCAGCGGCCATAGATTCCAATGCGCTGCGCCGTCTTGTCACATGCACAGCTCAGGGGGGTAGGTAGCGGGTTGGCTGGGCCAATTTCCTGCCTCACTAGCTGCCAAGCCGTGAGCCGCCATCACCGCTCGACGAGTTCGATGGGATTCGAACCCGGACCGGCGGGCGGCCAGAGACGACCGCTTTTCCAGCCAACCAAGTCCACGACTTGGCAACTGAAGACAAGCGTTTGACGCTATTATATGCTCGCAAGAGCACGTGGCCATTTTACGATGGTGTTTATTTTGTAATTTAATCATTTTCATATGTTTATCTAGAGATTTTGGAAGGCTCATATATTTTGCCTTTGTTTGAATAAAAATACTAAGGATTTAGAAGTCAATGGGAAAGGTGTGAAAGGAAAAGGGTTTTGGCATCTATGGTGGGGTTAGGATAAGGAGGAGCATGGGCTGATGTGCCCCACCTCCCTACCTTAGATAGGGTCGAAATTGTGGAGGAAAGATCCCTTAGTTGTTGGAAGTTAGTGTATGAGTGTTGGTGGGAAGAAAGGAAAAAAATCCCGAAACTTTGAGAGGAGATTTTTTTCTGTGTATACATGATTTTGAATTGAAATTTGAGGAGGTTGTTCCTTGTGTGATTACCTTTCCAAAATGAGTTTGCAAGTTTGATTTGGAGTTGTGATGCAAAAGTTATGAGTGTTTGAATTTTGGAGTCAAAAAGCCAAACTATGAAGAAAGGCTGAGACTTCGACAAGCCATAACTTATGATCTGTATATCATTTTGCAACAAGATTTGGAGAGAGTGTTTATCTTGTTATTGGCTTTCTAGAAAGTCTTTAAACTTGAAGTTTGAAGCTTGGACGAGAAAGTTATGGAAGTGTGAAGGTTTGGAGGTGGCTGCCCTTTTGTTAGGAGAAAGCCGAGATTTTGAAGAGCTACAACTTTTGGACAGTATGAGATTTTCTTCTCAAAATTTTAGGAGTGATAGTTTGTTGTCATAGCTTTTCAAATTGTCTTTAATCATTTCATTTGGAGTTTTATTGAAGAAGTTATAGTGGGTAGAAGTTGCGGGTTTGGGTGCTCTCTAAAAAATTGAGACCCACACTTTGATTGACTAGAGCTTTCGGACAAAGTTTTGTTTTGAAGTGCAAATTTTATGGATTGAAGCCAGTGATATCATCTTTCTAAATTGATATCACGTTTCTATGGGTGATGTATAGAACAAAAGTTATAGAGGTTTTTAGAGGCAGTGTTTAGTTTGTAAAGAGGAAGAAGAGCCTCTACTTTGAACTTGCATAACTTTTGGACAGTATCTTAGATTGAGTTGAAATTTAGAGGGATGTTAGAAGGTTAGGAGAGCTTTTCAAATTGCTATTACACTTAGCATTTGAATCTTTGAGCCATCTGTGGCATTAGATAGAAGGTTGCTGCCTTTTCTAGGACTTGTTATTTGTGATTTTCCCCATTGTTTTTATTAAAACATGAAGACTTGAAGACTTGAAGACATGAAGATTTGAAGATCTGAAGATATGAAGATTTCAAGAGGAATGTTTTGGGTTTATTTTTTATGTATGTGTGGGATGTGGCTTTGTTATTCCTAGCCGGTTTTGGAGGCTCGTTTGTCAATTCATTTCCATTCTGTTTTGTAAACCTTGTTGCGGGCAGTTTGGGTTAAACCAAACTTAACCCCATTTATTGTCGTGGTGACGAAGTGGGATTGATCACCCACATGGTCGAGACTTGCTCTGTTCTCACGATCTGGAGTTTTGGCCAGCAGATCGTGAATTTGATTTTAGGATCCCGTCATACGGACGGCAGCTCGTGTCTGCTGTCCCGATCTACCCGTCCCGTATCCAGTGGGCTCTTATCCCTACCTTGACCCTTATACCCTTAGAGCCAGCCACAGGATAGGCCAACGGAAGACTGAAGACTAAAGATTTGAAGAGAAGATCAAGATTGACAACGTTTTCAGTCGGCAACGCACGATCGCAGCAAGACACCCTGCGTGTTCCCAAGGCGCGCTCCTCTCAACCCGACACCGTGATGATGGCAAAACCAACAAAAGGCAGGAAGCTGGTCTGAGAGTCCGAGAGTTGAAACTCGAGAGAGGGGTGAGATAAGAGAGAATGGGGAGAGATGGGGCCTCCAGCAGCACCAATGCTATGACTGGGAGGGCCATTGTAATAATAGTAATAATAATAATAATAATAATAATAATAATAATAATAATAATAATAATAATAATAATAATAATAATAATAATAATAATAATAATAATAATAATAATAATAATAATAATAATAATAATAATAATAATAATAATAATAATAATAATAATAATAATAATAATAATATTATTATTATTATTATTATTATTATTATTATTATTGTGCTACCGTTGTTCCGAATCCCCATCACTCCCAGTGGCGGCGCTCGGCCTCAGAAACGGGGAGTTAAGACAAACCCCGTGTTAGGTGTCCTCTGCCGCGCCTTCCTCGTCCTAAATTCGGCCTCCGCTCCCATTCCACTCGCCTCGCCTCACCTCACTCACTACTTGAGGCGGCGCCTTCTACTGCCCTTTTCATAACCATCTCCACCAGATTCGGACCTCCCTCCGCTTTCCTCACTCCCCCCTCCCTCGTCGCCATATCTTCCCTCGTAATGCCCTCGGCGCTCTTGCGCCAAACTTCAACCCTTTTGCTGTAATCCAATGCTTTATTTTGCTGGGCACCCAACTCACCGTAATGCCGTTCTGCAAGTTTTTGAGCAAGAATCTTGGGTGAGTGAGGTTTCTGTAGGGTAACAGTGGCCAGGTTAGGGGATGATAGTGTATTGGGCAAGGGCTCCAGAATTACTGGATTGTGCCCTGCAGTTGGGTTGGTGAGCTTGATTCGTCAGCTGGTGACAATGTAGTGCGGGTCGGGGCGAGATCTACTGCACAAGCTCTTGCGAGAGAAAGCGGAGTCGAAGCTTTTGTTTGTATTGCGAAGTTCGAGGTTTGGGTGTGATGATCTCTGGGAATTCTGGTATAGCGATGGGTGTGCAATTGCGTGTCCGTGAGTACAATGAGAAGCTGGACGTGGAGCAGCTGGATTCTCTGGACAAGCGGTGCGAAATGGGCGACCTGGCCTTCGACTTTCTGGGCGATCCGCTTTGCAGAGTCCGGCATCTGCCGCTTTTCCACATGCTGGTATGATGCCACACACGCGCTCTGTCAAGTCACATTCCCCCCTCCCTCGTACGAGGTTTCTCCTGCATGAGATGGGCGGAACCTAAGTCAGTCCCCTTTTGTCTGTGCAATTCCAGGTCGCGGAAGTGGGCGATGTGATCGTCGGGGTCATCCGAGGCAGCGTGAAGGACGTGGCGTGCAGTCGGAGCGCGCTCATTCGCTCGGACAAAAAATCCTTTCGCATCCCTATCTCCACCCGTGTGGGATACCTCCTCGGTCTCCGCGTTTGCCCCTCTCACAGGTACGAACGCACTGGCATTCTAGAGTACCGCACCATTCGAACTTTGCCGTAATGAATAAGGTTCACACCTGAGGTGGAAGATTAAAGAGGTTGTTGCATTGTTCACGGTAATCGTTGTCAGTTTTGCATACAAGAGGTTCCTGAACATATTCTCTGTTGTTGTTGTTGTCGTTCAGGCGGATGGGCATTGCATTGAGATTAGCCGAGAGCATGGAAGAGTGGTGCCGCGACCAAAGAGCGGAATATGTGTACATGGCTACGGAGAAAGATAATGAAGCCTCTTTAACGCTCTTCACGGAGCGCTTGAATTACCGTCATTTCCGAACGCCAGCCATCTTCGTGCAGCCCGTGCACGTCCACAACCGCCACATCTCGTCTCGCATCCACCTGACGAAGATCACCTCGGACGACGCCGCTGTACTGTACGGAGCTTGCATGGGCACAGCGGAGTTCTTTCCCAAAGACATCGGCGCCGTGCTGAACAACAAGCTGTGCGAGGGCACTTGGATCGCCACATTCAAGGACGACGAGCCCGAGCTGGTGGCGAGCTTCGGCTGCGATGGTGGTCGAGGCGGTAAGAGGGTGGACTCTGCGTGGGCGAAAGGTGCCTCGTGGGCCATGCTCAGCGTGTGGAGAAGCAATGACATATTCCAGTGCCAGTACAAAAACGCGTCCTGGCTGAAGAAAACGGGAGCTGCGTTGTCACGGTGGGTCGATTTTTGCCTTCCTGGGTGTCAAGTGCCGTCGGTGCCGAATTTCTTCAACCCTTTCGGTGTACAGTTCATGTTTGGGATGCACTGCGAGGGAGCCAAGGGCGGAGATCTTCTGCATTCGCTCTGTTGGCATGCGCACAATTTGGCCCGAAGAAACGACTGCAAAGCCGTGATGTCCGAGGTGGCTCCCACGGATCCTGCTTTCGCTTGTATCCCTCACTGGAAAAAGTTCTCGTGCACTGATGATATGTGGTGCATCAAATCCTTGCGGGAAGAGAAGCACGGCTCCTCCATGTTTGATGATATCGATTGGTTTGAAGCCCCTGCTAAGCCCGTCCTTTTTGTAGATCCAAGAGAGGTGTAACTTTTTGAACATTTTTCCCCCCTGGCACCTTGGACTTGTAACATAGCCACTACTTCAACCAACCCCCCACCCATTACTACCCTCGAAATTGAGGAAATGCTCGATCTCACCAACAGGCTTTGTCGGTAACCAGTTTGATATTTTTGTAGGTGGGCGCTCAATACTAGATGCGTCCTGAGATGAATCTTTTACATATCGATAGGTGGATCGTAGCAATTTATGAGGTATACTTACGAAGCGTTTTTGAGAGTGTAGCCACTCTGCAATATATGCTCACACAGGGCAATGTCGCGAAAGACCTTCCCAACCGAGGCGATTAATCAACCAATCGTTTTTTGATAAATCAACAGCAGAAACATGACCTCCAAACTCTTATCCCCATTGTGTGTGCAAATGCCTTGCAAAATGCTTGCCTTCTTCTTTCTCTCTGTCTTTCTATATATGTTTGTTTATTGTGAGCGAAGATTGACGGCGTCACTGTCTGTAACGGGTCTATACACAGTAACAGTGCCACTGATACCTTGGCACTGTTACGTTAGGAATCTGCAGCACTCCAAATCTCTACACTTGCGTTGAGTTTTCTCAATCTGGATCCTGTCTAGTTTTCGTGCATAACCCCAGCTGATGTGTTCATTTGGCACATAGTCGACACCCCTACTAGTCCTTTCCTCATGTATTATATGACCCAACTCGTGTATACAGACAGGCTTTGTTTACTTGGAATCGAGTTCTTTACTTCCCACATATTACATAAAACTTACTGGTAGCACGCTCAGGAGTACAGTACTGACGACATCACTTGTCATGTGTTGCAGTACCAATCTCGTTGCCACAACATCCACCATGACCCCTATCTAAAAAAGCATGTGGCTCATTACCACCACAGTCCAAATTAGTTGGAAGTATCACGCACTAACTTAACTTCCCGTGGCCCACTAGCAGAAAGCAACCCGTAGAAAGCCGGAACCCGCCCTCAATTAGCACCCCATTAGCCCCCCCTCAATTAGCCAGCCCATTAGCCCCCCTCAATTAGTAACTGTATTCCAATTTTAGTTACCATAATTTTTAAAAGTCGTTTTCCGAGGTGGAATGACTGCAAATAGAATCTAGATCTTGGTGTGTCCAGCTCCGCGTCCAGTCATAGCCTCATAGGTGAGTGTCAGGGTACTGTATGGCTGTTCAGTGCAGCCAATGAGAGGACGCCCTGGCCAGGTATGTCTGCTAGTGCTAGTGCTTCCAAGTTCCAACTCCCCATCTCTTCGCCAGAAAGACCCAGAAAGCTCCAAGAGTCCAAGTGAGTAAAATAAAAAAGAGGGAAATGCGGTAGGGTACACTTTTGCTATGTTTAGAGACAGTCCTGGCGCTATACATAACTGCCCCTCTGATCCAAGCCTATGGGCTGTGTCCAATCCAATGCCTGGGTGCCACATTCTGCCTTTGACATGAATAAGCATCTAATAACAGAACGCATCAAATTCGCCGCATTCTGGTATCTTGATGGAGAAAGCTGACTTTCGGTTGAGACCTTTTAATTATTATTTCAATCCATTTCTGCGGCTGCGCTACCCCGTTTTTACTCCTTGCATGCTGCTCAGAAACAACCTCCTCCCCATCCTTTTCACATACTTTACTGAAAAAGGAAATTTCTGGTGTACCCATATATTTGAGAGCATCTCCACCGGTTGGCTCAGGCCTCGGGAGTAGAGTGGCCTGAGGGTCATTTGCTTGTTTCTAATCTTCAGCAGTGACTCGTTCAAGGAGTTTTTTTGCTCGGCCTTGCTAAGAGCATCTCCATCGATTGGCTTGAGCCTCGGGAGTAGCGTGGCCTGAGGGTCCTTTGCTTACTTCTAATCTCCACCAGGAACTCGCTCAAGGAGTTTTTCAGCCCAATCTCACTAACAAAGGCTCCAGGGACACTCAACACCCGGGGTAGTTTGATATTTGCGCAAGCCTGTTTCTTGGACTAGGTTCTGACAGTTCCACAAAATAGGCCAAAAATAGGCCAGAATCAAACCTTGCTACTGACTTGTCGCAGGGCCCCATGCTGTCACGGTGAAGATGCCCCGACTGTCCGCAATCCGCAGCTAATTCTAGCAAAACTTTCAATAATAGATCATGTAGCGCATTCAAACGGGTGGAGATCAGCAATTTTCCTTGAGCCGATTCATTACAGCAGGGCCATGCAGCACCATCTAGCGCGTCCAAGAAACAACCAACCGGTGGAGATGCCTTGAGTACAAATTATTAAGAATAAAAAAGATATGATATTTACAATGCACGAGTTAGATTTTTGTGCACCGTTTATTTTAATCACTATATCTCCTGCATACCCACATTAGTAACGCTAATTTGCACAAGAAATAAATGAATTTGTGAGGTATTTTGCAATAATTTAAATGAAATTAATATATTTTGGGTTATAATATTAAAATCTTATCTCAAAGACTCTCACTCAAGTGTTTAGTATCTTGAAGATTTTGTGAGCAATCACCTCGACCAGAGAGTACATGATTCAAGTTGATGTTTGGAGGGTGGCAAGAGGTTATGGCCAGCATCTATAAATTTTTTTGGGGTTTACCTCATAAATGAGACATAAAGGATGGAATTTGTCATCTAATTCCATGAGGCTTAGGTAATCAAACCATTTCCAGCAAACACTTCATTCACGTCACTCTTTAAGCCTTAGGCAAATCTTATTCTTTATAGCCAATAGGGGTGTCAAACCTTGATGTTTTTGAGGCAATAACTCTAGGTGATTTCACCTTATAAATCAATAATTTTTGCAATTTATTAGATTTGATAACTCTATTAGGCACCTAGGGGAGGTGTCCCATAACTCAAACAAATCACGGTCTCATTTTACAGAAAGTTATCAAGTGATCTTATAGGGGTCCCTCTCTTCCAGCAAGGTAACTTAGTTTAACAATTACTTTTTGACAAGCGCGTAAGGAAGCGCCTTCTTGATTTGCTTAATGAGCACATTATGCTGTGACATATAGGACATGATTGTGCTTGATGATGAGATAAGGTAAGGGGGAAGGAGTCATGCAAGAGAAGCAATTACAATTATCTAGTGGTTTGTGAAGCTTTGCAAGGAGTGACAACTCTATAGACTCCCGTACAAGCAACCATCTAACAACTTTGGTTGAATTTTAGGATAAATTTATATAATAATAAGAGGTTTGTCGCCCACAAATATCCTCCTTGGAAAACAAGGAAGAGAGGCATGCCACAAATGAGTATGAAGATGACTTCCACTACTCAAACTCTTGCACTCATTGAAACTAAGAAGATGTTTGGTTTCATCCAACATCTTATTAAAGAGGGAGTTGATATGTGTACCACACCCTTTAAACTATTGTACCACATCCCAAGGTAAATTTTAGATTTCTACCATCAAAAAGCTGAATTTGAGATTTTGGAATTTAGATTTGGACTTAGAGACCATGATTTAGTTTAGAAGCATAAAAAAATTTGCAATTCAACAACACCCAATGAAAAAGTTTACCTAGGGAGAAAAGTGTTACTTTTTCTTTTGTTTATAAAAAAAGATAAGCTTTTTCATTGAGTGTTGTTGAATTGCAACTTTTTTTGTGGTTCTCAACTAAATTATGGTCTCTAAGTCCAAATCTGACTCAAATTCAACTTTTTGATGGTAGAAATCTAAAATTTACCCCAAGTGTGTGGTATAGTAGTTCAAAGGGTGTGGTACACATATCAATTCCCTATTAAAAATTGAGGCTAATATAATTTTCATAACCTAAAAGTCAAAATATACCTGTTTGAAACCATGCCCATAGTGAAAGGTTTCGTGATACTGGGAGAAGTGGATTGTTCTATATGATTTCAAATTTGAAATGGGGCATCATCGGCTGGCGCCGCACAGAAACCTTGAACGACTGCAAGCGGAAGCGGAGTGCGGAAGGCGAAGGATGACAAGGGAGCGAGCGTGGGGTGAGATCTGCGTCTTGGGCGCAGGCAAATTTGCGCCACAAGTGGGATATAAAAAGGATCTGGTGGAATGTAGTGCACTAACTTAAGCTTAGTGCAGTTTGGAGTTGTTGTAGCCGCTGTCACTGGAAATTCACCGTTTCCGAGATGCGGCATGGCCATGAAGTCTACGGTGAAGACAATTGACCACCATGGCGCCATTGTCGTCCCTGGCGCAGATGCTGCCACTGCCATTGCCACAGCCACTGCTAGTGCGTCTTTTGCTATGTCGTGACAAATCCTATTTGCTAGAAATCCTATAAGTTATGTTATGCTGCAAAATCCTATTTTCTTCGCATATATTTGGGCTGGGGGTGAGTGGCTCAATGCAATGCAGTGCAATATCCTTCTCGCTGCGAGTGCGAGAACCCTGGCTGGCTGTGGTCTTGGGACTCCTGTGTCGCATCGCCGTGTTGCAGAGACGACCTGCAGAGAAGACCCGGTTGCTTGTCCAACTGTCTCAATTTTCAAGTCCACAGTCCACAGTCTTGTTTCCAGTCCCGTTTTTCGACGCCCATGCCCTCAAATATCTACACCAAATAGCGTTTAGTTTGGCCCCATAGTAATTTCTTGACATTTTACACGATTTAAATACTTGCTACTGCTACAGTAATTTTCAGCAATAATTACTACTATAAGCAAATTCATAACATAATTGTAAAACAAAAAATTAGCAATTTCTACATAGTAAATCATGTGAAATCCTAATATCTAAACAATCTAACCCCTAAATTCCTGAGTGTCCCTTCAAGGGACAAATGAGATTTCGGGCAGGTACCTATGACTAAACTACTTTGTGTGATTTTTTGAAACTTTTATGGAAGATGGGGAATTTGAAGATCCGTGTGCACATGTAATTTTTTTTTCATTCCAACATTTTTTGAAGAAGTAAAATATGAATTTCTAATTTTTTTTGGAAATGGGGCAATCTAGGCAGCTCAAAAACTTTTATAAAATTTACTTTTTTTAAAAATAAAAATCTGGAATTGGTTCTTTGAGTTTACATATACATGGGAAGCTTTGAATCACTTGTTTCTAGTAAATGAAATGAAAGTTATGAGGACTTTTAGTTAATTGGTAGATATGGCTCCATATCTACAAGTTAACTAAAAGTCCTCATAACTTTCATTTCTAACAAGTGATTCAAAGCTTCCCATGTATATGTAAACTCAAAGAACCAATTTCAGATTTTTATTTTTAAAAAAAGTAAATTTTATAAAAGTTTTTGGGCTGCCTAGATTGCCCCATCTCCAAAAAATATTAGAAATTCATTTTTTACTTCTTCAAAAAATGTCGGAATGAAAAAAATAATTAGATGTGCACATGGATCTTTGAATTCCCCATCTTCCATAAAAGTTTCAAAAAATCACACAAAGCAGTTTAGTCATAGGTACCTACCCAAAATCTCCTATGTCCCCCGAGGGGACACTCAGGAATTTAGGGGTTAATAAACCTCTACATGGTCAAGCCATGAGTTATGAGGTAACTTTCCATGGTAAGGCAACCTAATTGTTAAGGTACCCTAAAGGTACTATTTGGTATACACCAAATAGTGCCTTTAGGTTGCCCCATACTAATTTTTTGACATTTTACACTATTCAAATATTTACCAAGACTAATAGACTATAGAACTTTTGTCAATAATTATTTTGATAACAATGGAGAAAGCAAGCAGAGGTTGGACATAGGAGCAAGCACCATAGCTAAGGAGCAAGATATTCGGAACTTTAGACAAAACCAAGAATTACTATAGCATGAAGAGAGTTACATGCCGTTCTAAGTAGCCGAGGGTGAGTTATGAGGTAACTTTGCCAAGGTAAGGCAACCTAATTGGTAAGGCAACCTAAATGCACTATTTGGTGTACACCAAATAGTGCATTTAGGTTGTCCTAGACTAATTTCTTGACATCTCATACTATTTAAACATTTACCAAGATTAAGGTAACTTTTATCAATAATTAATGCAATAAACAATGAAGGAAGTAAGCAAAGGTTGGGCCCGGTAACCAGCGCCAAAGCCAAGGAGCCAAAAAGCTAGAACTTTAACCTTTTAAAGACCACCGGACCATACTTTGGTTTAGGAGAGTAGTTTTTGGCCTATACAATAAAATCGCTCAACAATTTGGAAAATGATCTTGAAGAACGCTTGTGATCACAAGAATTTTGCATCCAACCCAAGAAACAACAATGGAATCAGATATGTGAGTTGATAAATAATGGTGTTTATACATCATGGCCTCAAAATACGTATCTATATTTGGTCAAAGATGGATCAAAGCAACAACACAATACATCAAACATCCAAGAAGAATGCCAGATTTCAATTGTGCAACCTTAAAAATTTTCAAACTCCTTAAGGAAGACCCTTGTATTGTTTCTCTATATGGTAGTAGTATAATTGTAGTATTTGTGAATCCATTGAAACAATACTATCATTTTATTTTAAAAGAAAATTATCCTAAATTTAAGGCCAATTCTTGATTGCTTTCACCAATTGGATTTTCCATAACAATTATCAAATTTCTTGTAGAATTGTTTTAAAGTAGCCATGAAAATGGAATTTTGACCCTTTTTGTCCACTTAGCTACACCTTGTGATTGCTATTTTTGTCTATTTTGGGTGAAACTAGTCTTGTTGGAAAGCTGGGAAATCCTACTTTCTAGAAATGTAAGGCTATTCTCAATCAAAACTTGCATGAAGTGTTAACATTCAAAACCACACAAGCATGAAAAACTAAAGATTTTCCATATACAGCTCACTCAATCATTATAATATTTCACCTCCAACGGTAAATCTAGCTGAAATTTTGATACATTACAACAAACAAGGTGTCCTTCACATTTGTACAGTTGGAATATTCAAATTGGGTCCATATTTGTTCCAAATGCGCATCTAGTTTTATTGCCTTGGTTTCTAGTGGATTTTGGAAAAATGAGTGTGGTCTTTAAAGGGTTAAATAGAACTTAGAATTACTATAGCATAAAGACAGTTACATGCCCCTCCAAGTTGTCAAGAGTGAGTCATGTGGTAACTTTGCCAAGGTAAGGCAACCCTAATTATAGTTAAGGCAACCTAAATGCACTATTTTATGTAGAAAAATATAAGTAGATACTAATTTATTTCTTTCACTAGTAGTTGGCACTTGCTACGTTACACATTCACCATTAGAATTTTATTAGGATTTTTATATGTTAGATAGAAAGCAAAATTAAAGTTTCAATAAGTCTTCAAATCATATTTATGTGATGACATCACAGAGAGTGGATATGTGATATTACATAGGTCAAGATGTGATATTATAGAGAATGTTGTGATTTTAGTAGCATGAACATCTCAAAAATTGGAGATGTGATATTACAAAGGGCCTTGTGATTTTAGTGATATGATGGTGGGTGATTGCAAGAAACACTAGTACTATTTTGTGTCTCCTTGCTCTCTTGGGGGTGCTTTTTGGCTTGTAACTTTTGCTCAGCAAGTTCTTTTGAGCTGAAATTTTAGAGGAAGGTACATGTCATAGTTATTGACCTTCCATAATTTTTGCAGTTTTTTAAAAATAATTATACTATTTTTAAATAGCCCCCAAATAGGTGTATGTCTTGGCCATTTGGAGGTTTTTAGTACTATTTTGGGTCCAAAAAAGCAAATTTCATGCCACAAATTAAGAAATTTGTTCATCATAGAGCATTACATGGATATATAGAAGGGTTGTAGAAAATTGTGAATTCTCTACCTTCCACATGCTCTCAAAGTGGTTATCCTTTGGTCAAGCATTGGAGAAAGAAAACAAACTTCCCCCAAAAAGCAGTTTCATCAATCCAAGTGTCCCAAATAGAGCAAAAATGGGTTTTTTAATTTAATTTTTTTTGAAATTTTTTACTATTTCTAAGAAGAAAAAAGAAATTTGCCTTTTTTCTTGGTAATTTTTGTCCCTCTATTTTTGTGCATAACATTTAGAATTTTTTTTCTAGGTCTGAATTTTCACAAGTATGCTACTTTAAGTGCTTTACAAATTGTCCATATTTTATTTTATTAAAAAAAATAATTTCAAAAGCCCATAGTATTACCTGTCATATGGCTATTTGCAACAAAACTGGGAGGTGTTTCTTGCAACTACCTTGGTGTAAAGTGAGCGCACCCATACCCAATAATCTAAGCAATTTTGTAACAAACTACAAAGAGTTGGAGGCAACAAATATTTTATCCGTGTAGAAAGATAAGAAATATTAGGATTGCAAATTTTTCATACATTTATTTACAAAATTGAAATGACTGTGAATTTTGGGAGTCAAAAAAAGCGCTTTGGACCCATTGTTATCCTCTAATCTTGTGCAATTTTGATCTTAGCCAAACTACTTGTTGCTCACTACTTCCTACTTTCATGTTCACTACTTTGGGACACATGGCATGACTTAAGTGGTCTCAACCTTGAAAAAGGAAGAAGAATGCATTTCAAGGCTTGGTTGGAAACTTGTCTTGGTTGAGGTTGAAAATAATAAACCTTACAGGTTGGGTATGGGGCGAGGTTGGCAATGGGTACACTCACCTTATTTCAACTTTGCCAAACAAGAACAAGTTCCATAGCCTTATTAGATAATTTTCCATTAGTATGATTTATAGATATGTGACTTGAGATTGCTAACATATTGCTTTGTAGAGTTTTATTGACTTTGAAATGTTCAATTGTTGTTTTTCACCAAGGGCCGTTGTCTAGATGAGTTTCAAAAAGCTTAAAAACTTGTTGGAGGACACTGTATTGTACACCTTTGACAAATACTCGCTTGTATAAAATTATACAGTTGGAGTACTTTTTTGTTTCATAAAGGCATTGTTGCAATCTATTGCTACATAAGGTAGCCACCCCCATAAGCCTGAGTTTAAGCACTTTAGCATGGTCAGGGTAGTTGGACAAGAGCAAAAATTATATAATTAGATTGGAAATAGAGAACAAAAAATATTAGTTTAGTTTGGGAAGTTATCCACATAGTCATGTGTGCATGGGTATTTTCCAAAGTGCTAAATCATTGGAATTGTAAGAACCATGTGTAAGAGATGCTAAAATCAAAATTTGTTGGTTCTTAAATAGTGAGATGGGTACTCAAAACCGTCATACCAGTCACCCACAACCATCACTTTATCACCCATAACCATTACTTTGTCACCCATAACCATCACCTAATTCACTCATAGACATTTGCTTTTTTAATTATGATGTTAGTGATGCCCATGGGGACAGTCACGCTGATGGTTCAGCTACCTTAGAACTTGCTAACGCAGATTATTTTTTTATCTCTCGTCAAACTAAATTGGTTTTTAATTGATATTGAAGTTCGAGATCCTGCAAGGAATAGTCACTGCAATGGACTAAGTTCATAATTAATACCAATAGAAAAAGGAAATTCTGCACACATCCAGTTTAAATTTGAAACGCCACCCAAAACACCATTTTTCTACATGCGTTTCCAATGTTGTTTCCTCATTAAAAATGCATGGAATTATTACAGATTGAAACACTGGATGAGAGCTGCAATATTGGAGCAATATTTTGTATGTTAAAATCGAATCAAAGAGATTTGTTTAACCCCTAAACTACCAAGGCCATTTTCTGTTAAAAATCACTCAAAACTGCCCCTATTGCTGCGTTCACCAAAAGTTTCAACAAAATGTTGTTCTTGAAAATATAACCACAGGATCTTGTAATGTACTTGTAGAAGAAGAAGTGATATAAATTTTGTGACATTTGACCCTACGGATTGAAAGTTATGGGCATTTGAAGGGAAAAGTTTTGTTTTTCCATCGTGCCCAAAAATTTCAGATGGCTTTGACTGACATTTGCTGACTTTTTTTGCACTACAGACCTTGAAGTTGTAATTTTTTCTTGTAGGTAATCAAGTTAGACCTTTGTACACCAATTTTCAAGGCAATCAAAGACATGGAACACATCCTAAAAAATGTTGCAATGCCACTATATGACAAGTTTTGCAAATACACTATGACATTTTTGAGTGAAGGTTTCCACCATATGTTTTTAGATATGGGAAATCCAAATCTTATGTTTGAAGATGAACATGTACTTCAAATGTCAAAAAAATAAAGTTAAAACCTCAAAAACTTTAAAATTTAGAGGCTCCCAAAGCCCAATTTGACCTCCTAATTGGAAATGAAAGGGAAATAATGAGGACCACCAAAGCAACAAGTGGCAACCCCTCCTTGCTCCCCCCCTTCAAGGTCAATATTTTCTCCCTTGCCCAAACTGCCCTCGAACTAGTTTTGGCCAAAAAAAGCCCATAACTTATGAACTGTGTAACATAATCACATGATTTTTTGCATTTCACAAACCTTATACATTCCTACACACTCATAAAACATTTCAAAAAATCATGTAAAAATTGAGGTCACACGAGCCTACTTAACCCCTAAAGGACCAAGCCCTTTTTTCTTTGAAAATCACTGAAAATTGCCACTTTTAGGAGAATGAGTAGAAAGGTAGGAAAAAAAGTTTTTTTGAAAATTCAACCATAGGATCTTGCCCTAAACTATGGGAGGTACTTGTGGGAAAAATTTCAGCTCATTCCAAAAGTAGATGAGTGAGATATTGACATCCAAAGTGAAAAAAATAACTTTTTTCCTTGCTGCCTAAAAATTTTAGAAGCCTTTGACGGCTCCTATATCAAAAAAGTTGCTCTACGCAAAGTTGAGGTTTAATTTTCCCATGTAAAAGACCAAGTTAGGTAAATGTGGGAGAATTTTCAAATGAATTGGAGGTGTGAATCATACTTTGTAAAATCTTGCAATGCCGTAAGGCCATGAAGTTTGCATATACACTAGGCAAAATTGGAGGATTTATGTAAAATTGGGAAATTTGAATTACTTTAATCCAAATGATAAAATCCAAGGAATCTTAGTCTACCACAACTTTTTTTTTTAAAGTAAAAAAAAATCACAAAGAGCTCAAAAAAGTAAAGTAACAAAGTTTACAAGGGGCAAAAAGGATGGAGGTTTGGGAGTCTAATACCTACCCGCAAACTAAAACTTCTTATAACTTTCATCTCATCAATCAAAATGGAATAATTCAAAAATTTCCACATTTGTATAATTCCAAAGAACTAGTTTCAGATTTTTATTTTTAAAATTTGCTATTTTTTTTTTTTTTTTGGACTGCCCGCCCTCCCCTTTTTCAGAAATTCATGCATAACTTCTTCAATAATTGTCGGAATGAAGAAAAAATTAGATGTCCACATAGATTTTTGAATTCCACACCTTCATTAAAAGTTTCAAAAAATCACAAAAAATAGATTAACTGTAGGTACATACATGCCTAAAATCCATTTATCTTCCGAGGGGATAGTTGGTACTTTAGGGGTTAAAATCTTGAAAGTCCCCGAGGGGAATTCGGGGCTAAGTACAACAATATTCTAAAATATTTCACTTTCATCGAAGTTTAAAAAACATGAAAGAAATCACCCAACTATCACCAAATAAATAACTTGTTTTATATGATTTCGTTGTATTTGTTTTGTAAAAACAATGTCACCATTCCCATCAATGCAAAAGCTGTGAAAATGATTATTCCTTGAATTTGAGATGCTAAGCCTTACAAAAAACAGCTTGAGAATAAAAAAGGCCTTGGGTTATGAAGTTCATGTGTAAAACATGCCTGCAACTTCAAAAAAAACTAAAAACACACAAAGCTTTCAAAGTGCCACATTCAAGTAAATCTCAACTATTTATGGGATTTGGAACTGCACATAACTTAGCAAGATCTCTCAATTCTCAAACACAACATTGAGCAATTCCCTATCCTTTAGGCAAAACATTGGAGAAATTTCACTGTTTAGACAAAACTTTGAGAGATCTCTCACAAATTGTTTGTATTTGCATTGTTTTATGTGAATTTAGGATTATCTAGATTTGTTTAGATGTTGCATCAAAGTGCGGTGGTATTGTTTGGAGAGTTTCAAACAAATGGCAAAAAGAGCATAGAGGAATCAAAGAACCAAAGAAATATAAGGAATGAAGATAAAAAAGGAGGCAACCTTCTTAAGGCCTTAGTGTACAATAATATAATGTTGAATGAACAAAAGATTGCCAATTTAGCAGATTTTGGTCTAAGTTGTCTTATTCAAGCACCACTAGAATTCACTTCTTTAGAGAAACCGCAAAAATGTTGCTAAACAAATCAAAATTCAATATCAAAGTTTGACACTCCATGAGTTACGCTATTTTGGGACCTTATAACAATGAAGATCAAGTTGAATGAATACCCTAAAAACAATCCTAGATGCAATTTGATGTAGGTGACAACCATAGCAAAAGAAAAATTCAAAGATTGCTAAATTGATGATGAAAAACAGGAACTATTGCAACCCCAAACCAACTTTGCATCTACTTAAGAAGTGCACGTGAATGTCTTAAACTTCCATATTTTAGACTTAGAATTTTCCTAGTCTATTGGAAATAGTGATTGGAAGTGATGGAACATCAAATTCTTCTTTAGTGGCATTAGTTTCAATTATACATGGCATACAAATATTCTTGAATAAGATAGGAAGCTTTAAAGGTGACTGACTATATTCTAAATACATTCCCTACCTAGGAATGAGTGACAAGTTCATTAGATATCTATTATAACTGCCATTGATGAGTTAGACATGTTTAAATGGTTGGTTTATGGACGGACGACATTATTTGGTCAGCTTAAAATGGTGAGCCATGAGCAGGGATGCAAGATTCTATGAGCAAGAAAAAGTTTCTCAACTCAAAACTAGTGAAATCGCTAAAAAAACAACAAGGTTTTCAAGAGATGTTAGTTTAAAATGCACAATTACAAGGTTGTATGTACAAGGTTATAGGTGGAATTTATTATTTTGACAAAAAATCCTTGCTCACTGCTCACAACTCACGAATCCCCACTCATGAAATGGCATTCCCCATTTATGGACCTCCTACCTTAGCACATCTTGTTGTTCAAGCCAAGCATTTGGAGAGAAATTTTAGTTGCAGCGGCTAAAATCCAACATTTTTCATTTCCAACCTCTTTTTCATTGGATTGGTCTAAACATTTCCCATATATATAATCAAATATGCTATAATTAGTTATTTTTGTGGAAAATCTGATCAGCTTTTAGACAATATTTCAAAATTCACTTGATTTTTTTGGCAACAATACTTTAGCCTTTGAGGCATGAGCGCCTAGTGTAAAACAACAACAAAGTTTGACCAAACTATTTTCTTGCCAATGAAAGTGCTATGTGTACTCAAAACTAAGATCTAGGAGATTTGATAGTATTGCCACCTCTTGTATCATGGGAACAATCTTTGCAAACCTAGTGTAACCATTTTTTTCATATAGTACATTGCTGATTTATGGAACCTTTCCCCAATTCCCAATGACAATATACTATCACTGGGACACTTAGGAGTTAACGCTTAAACGCCAAAGCAGACGATTATCGTCCACTGGCCATTAAAAAAACACTCTGTGGGGTAGAGAAAAGCAGTTTTTTGTTTAATTTTTTTTCAGTATTGATCAAAAACACATGGTCCATCAGAGAACGCAAAAAACTACCTCATTAAATGCACTCATATTTTTAAGTAGCCCAAATTGTGAGAAAATTCAAAGTCATGGTGTTAGGTCCCAAGCTTCCCTAGTTGTAATTTTCATGAGGGCACCATGCACTATTGACTTTTGCAAATTTTTAAAAATAATATTTTAATTAGAGGACACCATCGTAGATGTCATTATTCATTGTGCAATGTTGTAAATGAGCAGGCACGGTGATCACCCCGACGTTTAGGGGTTAAATGCTTGTTCTTCCCAAACATTAGTTCAACCTATCAATCAATAGTTACATTGACCAATCACAACTATACAAAATTCTAGAGCAACTCAAAAGCCGACACACGACTAGATTTTCATCCCACCCCATTTTGCAACACCAAAAACGACCAACAACATTGCTCAAAATATAAACATCTTATTTCACAGCTAGCTAGAGACTTAGTGATTTATTTCCAAGTCTATCTCTTTATGATAATGAAATGAGATGATTGTTAATTTCAATGTTTAACTTGTAACAACTTGTCTATTATGATAGTTTTGTTTCATTTTTACTCAAAAAGGTGAAACAAAAGTTATTATGGCCTATTCAAAACAATCTCATATTTCCAATACTAGCATGATTCAATCATTAGAAGAAAACTGCTTTGGAACTCACTAAACCATGTCATGTAGTTTTTGTTGAGTTCTTAGTTTCCAATCCAAAACTTTGCAGAATTTCAATGCAGAAATTCAATCCAATTGAAAAATTTGCATTGGAAACTAGGAACTCAACAAAAACTACATGACATGGTTTAGTGGGTTCTAACGCCATTTTCTTCTAGTGAATGGATTTCTTTCATGCAATTGAATAGTTTTGTATTGTTTGAAGATCATAGCATTCTTCAAGAGTTTGTCTTCACACAACACATTGGTACAAAAAGTGTAGGGTATGGGCCTCACGCAAGGTCATTGTCACGTTCAAGCAACTAGGAATGAGGACAAGCCCAAATAATCAATGGTGCAAATGTGAGATTGCCCATGCGTGAGGCCCTTAGCCTATGTAAATGTTGCTTGAAGAAAATATTGCCATATGTCCTTTTTGCTGGCAAGAGTGTTGTTATGTAGCATGACACCATCACTCTACAATGTCTATCGTAACGTTCACAAATATAAAGACAACCAAAAATACAAATGATTTTATTCAAACAATCACTACAAAAGAAACCATGGTTGAATCTACATAAAGTTGACAAATTTGTGACCTAATCTACATTATACTATAGATTAGGTCACAATTACTAGTAGAAAATTGCATTGAAACCCACTAAATTATGTAAGGTAGTTTATGCTGAGTTCCATGTTTCTAATGCAAAATTTTGCTAAACAGCTCAAAATTTTGCATTATTCAGCAAAAAAATTGTGTGAGAAACATGGAACTCAACATAAATTTCCTTACACAATTTAGTGGGTTCCAACACAATTTTCTACTAGTGAGTTTTTGTCAACTTTTTGTAAATTTGACCATGATTTCTTTGTAGTGAATGTTCACAAATTATAAATTCCTTTTGTGCATAAGCTTGAGATCTTGTTATGTGTAAGGTACCAATAGCAAGCCAAGGACATATGAAGATCACTTCTTTGAATACCATTTTGAACAATCATCATCTAACTATTGAGTTTTTCTATAAACTCCTAAAGCCATGGTCCCTTTATTTTGTCAAAAGACAATTAGAACTGCCATTTCTATTGCAAAGAGTAAAAAAGTTCAAAAATTGGTGTTTTTGGATGTCTAATTGTAGGATCTTGTACTAGAGTATTATAAGAATGTTCAAAAAAAAAATCAAAAACTTTGACCCCACAAGTTGCAATATATTTGAGTTTAAAGTGTAAAAAACAAATTTTTTTGCACCTTGCATGACTAGATTATTTGATTTTGAACTTTTTTACTTAAAATTTTTGCAGTATAAAGTTTTGAGGTTTATTTTCTTATGGTGGAAAATTGAGTTGAGAACCGTTGGAAAAAAATCAAGACAAAAAATACTTGATTTTCATTCTTGAAAAAAAAATTAGGTAGAAGAAGGTATGAGATTGAATAAAAACTTAAATTGTTAATAATCCTACAATGGAATTGAAATGCAATAATCCTAATGCTGATATTGTTCTAGAAAGAAAACTTCACCCCTTCCAACAATTTTTTTTTGAAAAAATGTTAAACTTGCATTCAAAAATGAAATTTGTAAGTTATTTTTTCAAGAAGATGCTTGAATTGCCCAAAAAACAAGATTGTCCATAACTTTCTCATAACTAGTCCAAATGGAATGAATCAAAGCTTCACTAGAGAAAACTATAACCTAGGAGGAAAAAATCAACTTTTTTTTTGAAGTTTTTGTAAAAAAAAAAATTGCTGCCTCATCTCCATAAATTTTTGCATAATTGGGGATAACTTTTGCTCTTGGACATAGATTGGAACAAACATTATAACCGCTAAAAGCTAATGTGTTTTCCTATCTTTGGAGAAGTTTCAAAAAATTAGGACAAAAATTGAGGCCGTAGATACTTGCCCAAAATCCCATTTGTCCCCGAAGGGGACAACAGGGCTTTAGGGGTTAAATTGCTAAACATATGCAATATTGGGTGCCTTGAAGCATAACATATGGCTACCCTAGCTTTTTGAGCTCTCTGTGGTAAAATGTCTAAATTTTAACACTTTGGAGTGTCCCACTATATCAAAATTCACATTTAAAGGATGTTACAATTATAGTTTCTTGAAGTACTGTTAGTAGTAAGAGCTTGTAGAGATTTGGGGATTTTTGAGGGCATTAGCATTGCATTTAAAATATGTGGTGATATTTATGTCATATTTAACTAAATCAAGATAGTTCATAGTTGAAAATACAAGCCCAATTTTGTTTTTTGAGATATGTGTAAAACACTAGAAGATATACCATCTGAATAGTCCAATTTTATACGGAAAGCTAAAGAAGTTTAGAATTGCATGAATGGATTGAATTTAGATAGACAAGGAACTTTTGTTTGTTTAAAAACACCTGCCAACTAAGGACTAGGTCAAATTTGGTTATGAAACTAGTTAACCTAACTCTTTGATTGGTGCTCTAAAGGAGAGCGACCCTCAAAACATTATCAGTGCTAATTAAGAATTTAACTCACTTTCAACATCAAAATAAATAAAATAAAATAAACACTTACAAGTTTGACGTTGTTCCTTTTTATCCCTATAGCCTCAAGTAGCGTTTTCTTTGACAACATGGCAATTTTGGGTAGCTCACTATAGACAAGTTTCTCATTTACTTTCCTTGAAATCTTCACACACAATGTGTCCAAGGAGCAGCTTTAAGGTCCAACAAATTTCACAATTTTTGACTTCATCATTCAAGAATTATTGCATGATATTTATTTTTCTTTGCTCATTGGGCAAAAGGATATATATATATATATATATAACATTTCAAATTTGTTTATAAAATAAATGATTCTTTAGATTTATGTATACATGGGAAGCTTTGAATCATTCAATTTTGATTAATGAGATGAAAGTTACTTATGAGGACATTTTGGTTAATATGGATTCTCTACTCTAAAATAATCTTTGAAGTCCTTTCTTTTACTCTATTTTCAATATTTTGAAAAACAAAACAAAACCTAAGGATGTAGATTTTTTATCACAACATTATAATCCTTGGAATTGGAATTTTTCATTTCCATAATGAAGATCTTAACAATTTAGTGCTTTGAATCATTCTCTACTTCTTTTTACTTTTTTTTCCTATATGTTGTATAATTCAATATGATTTGAAAATTTCTAGTGTATATCCAACTTGCTCTATAGAAAAAAACCCAAAAAGTCACAACCGTTTTGGAAAAATATGCATACAAATACGACCTTATGAAGTGTAGCTGCCCAAATTTTTGCAGGGACCAAAAACGGTATTTTGTCAATTCAAATTCCAATACCTTACAATCTACATGATGGAAATTTGGGAATTTTATGTCACATCTTTTGATACTAGTGTAATACAAGATTGTATGGCTACATGTATCAAAAATATTTTTTTTTCTAAAATTTGATACCTATACTAGAAATGACAATTTTAGAGTCAAGTTGGTGAAAACACGGCTTTGAACTTTAGGAGTTAACCAAAGTAGTAGTGAAAATTATGGTGTGTCTTTGCATGCTGCAAAATCCATGGACAGTAGCCAAAGCCCACTTTCTATTTTATACTTTTCCACTTGTATTAGCACGTCTTCCAAATATTCTTGTTGACTTTGCCAAAATTACCTACAACATTCAAGACAATATCATTTGAAGCATGACAGGTCATGTAGTATTCATTTTGCTTCCAATGCACAAGTGCTAATCTCCATTGTAAGTTTCAACTATACCTTCTTCCTATCAATGCATCTCTTTCATTTTTGCATTGAAACACAAGATTTTTAGAGTGATCAAGTTGTGACAACCTTAGTGTAACTAACATCAAAACCTACATGATGTTTAAATGCAAGTTGTGCACACTCCACCTATACAAATTCCAGTTTGTTTTGTCAAACTCATTTTTCTGCACGGCCTCATTCACATCTTACACAAGACTTGGTGGCTTATGGCCCAATTGCTATGCCTTAGCTTCAACTTGATCAAATGTATTCAATTTAAAAAATTAAAATCTTATTTATAAAAACAACTATTTTTTTTTTGAATTACAAGTATAGAAATATTAAATAGAATATGATTTCAACAAGATTAACTTTGGCAAATATTGCAAAAGCCTATCAAGATCTGAATGGTCTCTATGTTTTTAATTTTTTTGATTTTTTTGATTGGATTTTTAACTTTAACTTATGTTTCTTCTTTTATAAATCTCAATCTTGTGGTGCCTTTAGTTTGGTACTTGTGATGCTTTTAGTCTTGTCTTTGTGGCTTAACTTTTTTTTTGTACTTACAATTTTTTTATAATGTCCATTAGTATATTCATTACTTGTCTTAAAATTTTAATTCATATTTATAAATTTATTGTAACTATTTCAATTTATATATTTGATTTTTTTATAGATTATCTAAATTTTTAGTTTTGTCATTGATCCATAGATATTAATTAACATGTTTTGAAAATATATATTGACTTTACAATTAAATAACTTCAATTACAAATGATAAAAATTTAGCATAGAATTGAACTCTATCTACTGTTGATAATTCTAAAAATCCTTAAAATTTACCAATCTTGAAACATCATAATCCTAATTCATTACAATTGCTTTTGTTTACTTAAAAAATTTGTATTTCAATTTGTAATTGAATTAAATATGACTTTTTGGAAATGGCCTTAAGGTCAAAAATAAAATACAAAAGAACCAATAACATATTTTTATTTTTTATAATTAAGCTTGCAATTTTTAAACTTAACATTTCCAAGTATTAACTACAAATCAATGTTTTGCAAATATAATTAATGTAATAAAAAATGTTCAAGATAATTATTATATATTTTTAAATCCCATGTTCATTGATTTTTTATACAAATTTTTTTGACAAACCAAATCACACTAATATAAAAATATGTAACATTGAGCTTACAAATTGTATGTATAAATGATTAAATGGACATTTATAATTGTTACAGACAATGTTTATGCTAATAAATTTATCTACTAAATCCGCATATATAATTTGAGATATTTTATAAGCAATGACTTAAAGATGAGTATTGTAATCAATAGTACAATCAATAAAAATCTCATTTATATAATTATGGTTAAAGATTCTAGATATCTTTGCTGTGAAAATAGTATCATCCATATCATTATTATGTTTTACATCAATACGACTTGTTGTGTTATACAAGACATTTTTCAATAAAACATTGTTTACTTGGTTGATAAAAAAAACCATCATTTTTCTATGTAATTGCATTAAACTAAGTATTTCCAATCTCAAATGATGGTGCCAATTTAGAACAAGTTTTTGTTTAATTAAAATGCCTTTTATTGCTACCGTTAATATATAAAAATTGCTACTTACAATCTTTAATGTTTATGCAATATTTTTTGCATTTTTATTAAAACTAGTATGGATTCTACATTTAATGGACACTAGTATAGCATTTTGTGATTGTTTTGGCTTATTCATTCATCATGTATTAAAAATATATAATTTTTTTGAAGAAATATTTAATACACATAAAAAATATTTTGCTCTTTGCTTATTTGATGCTCCACACTTATGGAAAGTTTGCGTATTAAACACAATGAAATTTGTTTTTATCAGTTTTTCATTTATAATACTTTTTCCAAACCAAGTCATTTCTTGTTCAAAGACAAAATATCAATATATTTCATTTAAGCAAAATCTGTGAATATCATCCAATAAGTGAGTTGCATCAGCAACATGCTCTAAAAAAGTTCCATTACATTCATCAAGATCTTTTAAGCATATTTATTGTGCTTGAAAAAACAATTTCATATCCTGCAAGTTCATAATATCTCAATCATTAATATTTATTTAATTGCAAAAATAATGAGTCAAATTGATAAAGAAAGTCTTTATAAATCATTTTATTTCATACATATATTCATATAATACATATAAAATGTATAGTAGCTTCTATTGTATAAACTTTTGATTCTTTTTGTCCATGTAAACAAGATATTTTTTAGTTTGACCATAAAATTGCATTTTCTACATGAGTGGTTAAGTTTGTATGAACCGTCTTTGTTGATTTGTATACAAACTTTTCAAATTTTATCCAATAATGAATCATCACGTAGCAACGCCACTTTATCATAGAACTTGCATATATAATTTTTGAATAAACTGAGAAAAAACATATGCATTAAATTAAATATTAAGTCATTTACAATGTCAAAATTGTACAAGTGGAATAATGAATATAAAATTATTGTTTATTTTATTTTTTGTTTCACAAGATATAAGCTATATAGAAATACTAATGTCTACTTGCTTTGAATTGCAAACATTTTGAAACAACTCATTAGTTATGTGTTTAAGTAAATGGTTATAAAGCTGCATTAATAGTTATATTTATTAAACTATAAAAATGATAAAAAAACATCATATTTAAAAAAGCTTGTAGTTGAATGAGAAAGTTAAATAAATAAATAAATAAATAATATTACAAATGTACTTGAATATGATTGTAATCATACAAATATTCTCTTTGCACATTAAATGAAATATGCATAACACATCTGCAATATTTAAATTTTTGAAATGATTTAAGTTGATCAGTTCCATATTATATTTGATAGTCTTCTTTAATTAGCACAAGAATTATCTATATTGTTATATGATCATTTTGCATTATAGGTAAATATTCATTTATATGTTGATTCAAAACTTGAATCTACTTACAAACCTTCTACAAATATGCTTTGTGACTTTTATTTTAAAGGGCATAAAAATGCACACTTGGCATCATTTATTTTTACATGAATAACATTACTTTGAAAATGTTACAGAGAGGAATACAAAATATAAGTAGTTTTTATAACAAACATGGTTTTTTTGCATTTAATACATTGATTGAAATAGATCAATAACTTTTACATCCATATTTTGATACAAAAAATCATTTTAGTGAACTTCTAGTGCAATATTTTGAAGATCACTTGCACATACATATGATTAATTTTTCACATGATCAACTACTCACAATTTTTAAAACAAATTTAGAAAAATTTATTTTATTTTGAAAAAAATAACATAGAAAAGATTCTAAAGTTAACATATAAATATATATACAACAATGTTAATTACATTTGCATTTGATCTTTGAAGCTGTAATGTACCCTTCAACAAAAATGATATATCTGAATTGTTTCATTCCAAAACTCTTATTTACAAATCTTTAGAAAAGATTCATGAACCATTTTACAACTTAAACAAATGATTAATAATTTTCATTTAGAAATAGAGTACTAAATTTTTTGATAAATTTTCATTTTTATACATTAAAAAATCTTTGATTTCATCAAGATATTGCAAGACTCATAAATTTAATTCATCTTGATTTTTCAGTCCACATTATCAAAAAATCTATATAGTGTGTGGAAAAATGCATCAAAAAGACAAATTGATTTTCAATTGATAAGTGATCATAAATTATTATTATTATTATTATTATTATTTTCATAGGATTGCAATTTATACAAATCTCAGCAAGTCTTGGATATTATTGTTCCTTCAATGGCGGATCATATTGATATTGCAATATTTGACCAGTGATATAAATGTTTTTTTTATTTATTAAAAGATAAACATTTGGTTTATGATTAAATTTTTTTGTGCCAATACAAATCTTTTATCTATTATGTTTTATTATATTCAATGTTAAATAAAAATTTACTAATTTCACCCAAGATTTAGGCATTTAAACATTTCAAGATTTCCATTCCAAGTTACTCATAAATGTGACAAGAGTTTTTAAATAATTTGTTTGTTCAATGTAGATACAAATTGCTATCCGAGTAATGAGATCTTAAAATTAAATTCACGATTTGTTGGTCAAATCTTCAGATTGTAAAAACAGAGCAGGTCTCAACCATATAGGTGATCAATTCCGCTTTGTCACCACGACAAAAAACGGAATTAAGTTTGATTTAATCCAAACTGCCCATAACGATGTTTACAAAACATAATAAAAATAAAAATGACAAAAGAGATTTCACAACGGGCTAAGAATAACAAAATCACATCCCACACATAAATAAAAAATAAATCCAAAATATTCTTTTTGAAATTTTTATATCTTCAGATCTTCAAGTCTTTGTATTTAAAAAAAAACAAAAAGAAAAATTACTATCAACAAGTTTTGAAAATGCTGTGGTTTTTTAACTCGTATCACAAATGGTTCAAAAATCCAAATGCTAAGTGTAATAGCATTTTAAAAAGACATTCTAATCATCTAACACCAATCCAAATCTCAGCTCATTCTAAATTACTGTCCAAAAGTTATGCAATTCAAAATAGAGACTCTTCTCCCTCCTTACAAATTAATCACTGCCTCTGCAAATCTTTACAATTTTTATTTTCTATAACTCTCACAAAGAAGTATGATATCAATTTAAAAGGCAATACAATTGAATACAACCAATAAAATTTTCACTACAAACTCAAACTCTGTCCGTAAGTTTTAGTAATTAAAGTTTGAATCTCAATTTTTTAAATAACATTCAACCTCTCAATTTCATCACATTATAATGTTTTCAATAAAACTCCAAATAGAATGAATGATGACAATTCAAAAATTTATAACAACAATCTATCATTTCTAAAAATTTGAGAAAAAACCTTCATATTGTCTAAAAATGTAGCTCTTCAAAGTTTCAGCCTTCTTCCTCGAAAATGACAGTTATCTCCAATCTTTTACACCTCCATAACTTCTTCCTACAAGCTCCAAATCTAAAATTTAATAGTGTTCTAGAAAGATAAGTCAATAGCAAATAAAAATTTTAAATCTTGTTGCAAAGTAATAAATAGATTGTAAGCTATGGCTTGTTGAAGTTACAGCCTTTATTCATAATTTGGTTTTTAAATCAAAAATTCAAATACTTATAATTTTTGCATTCCAACTCTAAATCAAACTTGCAAACTCATTTCAAAAAGGCAATAGCTCAAGAAACAATTTTTTTAAATTTCAATTCAAAATAATTCATATACAAAAAATTATGTCACTACAAAGTTGCAGATTTTTCCTTCTCTTCAAACTCTCACTCATACACCAAAAATTTTGAAAATTTCTTAAGATGCTTTGGGTATATGAGTCATCTCATATCCTTCTCACATGGATGGCCGTACTCTCATTGGATCCCATAACTTACTCTTATCCTTATCTTGAAGTTATTCCACGTCAAATTTTAGATTAAAAATAACTACTTTAGTATTTCTTCTAAACTACTTCTACCAAAGATATCTACTTCATCTTCTTTTATATTTTTTAATAAAAAGAAAAATTATAAAATAAATATTATCGTAAGATGGCTACGTACATTCTTGAATATACAAAAGTGTTCAAAACTTATATTCAGTCGTCAAGTCGTGGACTTGGTTGGCTCAAAAAGTGGTGGTCTTTAACCGCTATTTTTACCTCAACTCTTCATTTATTGAAACCCAAACAAAACTAGGTAATAAACATATATTTACATGATGGAGGTATTTCTATCAGAACAGCGGCAAGAGTAAAATTTTTCATTTCATGGATATGAGCCTAAACTTTCTAGCACTACACTTTCTCTATTCACATGTGTACAAAGTGAGATTACAATTGTGTTTCTGATATATATTTTTTATTAATTGACAAATCGATAGATTTCAGAGGCTATTTTGGCCTAGTAAAACGTTTTTATTTCAAAAATCTTAAAACTAGAAGAATTGGTTAATGTAATCAAATTCTATCTCCAATAATTTTTTTTATGTTTTAAAATTTTAATTAAAAGTTATGAGCAAAAATCATAGAGGATGTTTATAAATTTAAAAAAAAGTTATTTCCACCTGTTTGATTTTTGTTTATAATTATTGATTGAAATACAAAAGTCACAAAAAGATTTGTGTAAATGATGGTTGGCTTCATTTCTCATAAAAATTAATTCTAATTTTTTTGAAGAAAACATTTCTATTAACTTAAAATAGCCTCCATAGTTTGCTAGCTTTAAAAAACATCAAATTGTGAAGAGATATGAATTGTACAATCTAGTTTTCAAAATATCCAAAAGAGAAAAAAATATTCAATAATATTATGATTTTTTTTAGTTCTAAAAATATTTTATAAAATTTCATTATTTTGTTGATCTAGTGATCAATGGATAATAGAAAATCATTAAAAATACCCTTCAATTCTTTCAAAATATCAAATTTATCCCTCAAGAATTTCAAATATCAAAAATACTCCTAAATATCTATAGGAGTATTAATTGTATCCCTAGTATTTTGGAGAAATATAAAACATGTTTTTCTACTTTGAAATATCAAGTACATCTTTATATTATTTGATTTATAAACATTTCCAATTTAGTTTTGTGTACAAATGTCAATTAAATTATACTATTGGCTATCTTTGGGATTATTGGAAGTTCTAGCCTGATTTACTTATGTCACTTATTGCAAATTTATGTAATTATTAGGATGACAATGAAAATTACAAAAATTAAAAGCAAGTTGACTGTAAACCAAATCTTAGATTCAAGCTATTCAAGCTCTACATATAATTTGTGCATGTAGGTGTATCATTGCCAAAACCATTGTATTGATTGCATAGTGATTTTTTTTATCAATATAATATTTAAAATAAAATTGCTACAAAGAGGTATAAGAAAATTAGGGATATTTATGACATTTTTAAAATCCAAAGGTAAAATTTAATTGACATTTTTACACAAAATCAAAGGGAATTTTCATATATCAACTGATTTGATGATATTTTTTATATTTTTCATTAAAAAATTTTGGTATTTAAAACAAAAAAATGTTGTATTTTTTATATAAATTTTTGGTGAATTAATCAATTTGTGTCCAAAAGTGTTCAAATCAACAAGATACTATTAATTTTATGTTGTTAGGGTCATGTTTTTAGTAAAGTTTAAAGTTTACTAATTTTAAATCATACCGAATTGTGAAAAGTTTTAAAAAAAAAAACATTCAATGTACAATGGAAATTCTAAAAGATTTTGAAAGGTTTTTTTTAATTTAATTTAAAAATGTTTAGATGATGTTCAAAAATATTCTAAAAAATATTTCAAAAATAATTTAGATTATTTTGATAGTTTTTATATATATAAAGGTTTTTTAATTATTTTAATAAATTCCAAAAATATTCTAAAAATATCCTAAAAGTAATTTAAAGGATTATATTTTTATAAAGATTTTGAAGTATCTATACACAAGTTTAAGCACCCGTTGTATCAATGGATTTAACAAAAATATCCTTGTGCCCTCTTTTTGTTAAGAAAAAGTAGTGGTGCAATTGCCAGTGACGGTGTAATTGCCAGTGACATGTTGTTAACATCTAGTAAAGAGTTGTAAGTGATTTTACTTTATTCCATTTATAACCTTAGTTAAACTTGTACTCTACTCTATTTTTAGGTGAAACTAAAGATGGGCCTTGCGGAATCATCCTCCCCACCTACAGAACTGTCGAGTTCGACCACCACCGCACAATATTATGTTATTATATAGATTAAATCATGCTATTTGTTTGGATGGATGTTTGTCACATTGAGATCTCTCAAACCGTGTGTCTCCCTATCGCGTACTTGGTACCATTGGAAAGCTCTCATCAAGGAGGGGAGCTCGAGTTTGGTTTTGTGGCATTTGGGCTTACAGTGCAAAAGTTATTAAATTTCAAAAAATATATGGATTAAAATTTTAGAAAATTACTGATTGGCCAAAGACAAGTTATATGTAAAAATAGGATAGAGCACAAATTTAACTAAAGTAAAATTTTGATGTCCACTCAAAAATAAAGTAGAAGACAAGTTTAATTGAAGTAAAGTACAAGTATAACCATGGGTGACATGAGGAGATGGCATGGAGGGCATTGGAGGGGGTGAAAATTGGGCCAACAGCACAGGACCACACTAATTTTAATGAATTTTGAAAAGACTTTAAAAAATATGAAAGATTCTAAGAAGATTCTAAAGATTCTCAAAGAAAATAATGTCAAAGATTCTTAAAAGATTCTCAAATATTTTCAAAGATACTACAAAATTTTAATTTTTTTCAAAGATTCTAAAAAAATTCTAAAAAATTCTCAAAGATTCCAATTGAAAAGATTATAAAAGACTCCAAAATTTCTATTGATTTAGGCAATGGTGTCTTAAACAACAAAATGTAGGCAAAAAAATTCAAAATTTTATTAAATTAGTCAAGTTGTGTGTGCAAGTGTCCAAGACAACAAGAATTTGTTAATTTTCTTGTTATTTTGGACAAAGTTTCTACTAGTGTAGCATGCTAGCGCTATACATACACCCAACTTTTCTATCCTATCAATTTGTTTAATGTTCCATTTCAATAAAATTACCATAAAATTTGTACAATAATTGAAGCATTCTATTAGAATGCTAATAAATTGTCGAAAGAAACAAAATTCTGCTAATATGTGTATTATCATCATAGAAGCTAATGATACTAGAGCAAAATACATATAACTTAAAATGTAGTAACCAATGTTTGTTTACACATTTCAATCATTATCATGAAAAGAGATGGATTGATACATCTTTGCCCTCAATCACGCAAAACTCTGCCACTTGAAAGTTTTCCATGTGATTATCATGGATGCCATGCAAGAGAAAGAATCTGTACATCACTCTCGATTGAATACCAACCCAAAACATCATATTTGGGGAAGACCTTCTTGTTAGTTATCACCAAGTCAAGGAAACTCCATGTTAGAGTTTGTTCACATGTAAAGAATAAGAGAATGACAATTAGAGGAAAGCAATCTGGTCTTGCTTAACTGCCCAAAGAGGACAAGTAAGTTGTAGATCCGAGATTTCAATAGGTATCAAATACTGGTCAATGATATCTGCCGTTTTAACATGTATAAAATTAGGGAATTGATATATGTGCACCGGGGTTGATATTTGCACAGGGGTTGATATTTGCACAGGGGTTGATATTTGCACACCCTGGGTAAGTTTTAAAATTCTAAACTAAATTTGAGAATTTTGAATTTAGATTATGACTTAGAGATCATAATTTAGTCTAGAACCATAAAACAGGTGTAATTCAACAACACCCAATGAAAAAGTTTAGTTAGGGAGAAAAATGTTACTTTTACTTTTGTTTGTGAAAAATATAAGCTTTTTCATTACATGTTGAATTGTAATTTCTTTTTAATGGTTCTAAACTAAATCATGGTCTCTAAGTCATAATCTGAATTCAAAATTCTCAAATTTAGATTTATGATGGTAGAAATCTAAAATTTACTCCAGGGGATGCAAAGATCAACCCCTTGGTGTGCATATACCAATTTCCTAAAATTACAAACAAAACACATTTCCAAAAAGTACACCAACATTCATTGTAATTAATGTTCACATAGATTATATTTATGTTATGTGAGCTCATTTAAAATTTGTGAAAAATAATTATATTGAATTGGATAAAAATAGTAAACAAATAACTTATGTTTTAAACTATAAGTTTAATTATATATAAATATAAATATATAAATATGTATATGTATAGACAATGCTTTACAAACTTTTATAAGGATGCAAATTGAGCTATAATGTTTTGAATAAAAATACAAGTTTTAAAAGTTCTTTTTATGTGGGAAATAATTCATTTCTTAAGAATTTTTTTATATTTAAATTTGGTTAACCCCTAAAGGACCAATTGTCCCCTCAAGGGACAAATGGACCTTAGGTATGTACCTATGACTAACCTAGATATTTTTTTAAATTGAAAATTTTGAGGTTGGTGGGAATTCAAAGATGTACATGCACATCTAATTTTTTCTTCATTTTGACATTTATTGAAGAAGTTATGCATGAATTTTTGAAAAATGGAGAGGGTGGGCAATCTAGACAGCCCAAAAAACTTCTTTAAATATTGCATTTAAATAAAATAAAAATCTGAAATTGGTTCCTTAGATTTTTACATATGTGGAAAGCTTTGAATCATTCAATTCTAATTAATGAGTGAGAAGCTTTAGTTTGCGGGTAGGTATGGAACTTCCAAACCTCCATTCCTTTTGCCCCTTGTTAAATTTGGGGCTTTATTTTGTTTTTTGACTTTTTTTTTCCAAGTTGTAGTAGACTAAGATTCCTTGGATTTTTCCATTTGGATACAAGTAATTCAGATTTTTGAATTTCACATAAAGCCTCCAATCTTGCCCAGTGTATATGCAAATTTCATGGCCTTACAACTTTGCAATATTTTATAAAGTATGATCCACACCTCCAATTCATTTGAAAATTCTCCCACACATACCTAACTTGGTTTTCAACATGGAAAAAATAAACCTCAACTTTGCATAGAGCAACTTTTTTGATATTGGAGCAATCAAAGGCTTTTGAAAATTTTGGGCAGCCGGGAAAAAAACTTTTTTTTGCACTTTAGATGTCAATACCTTGCTCTTCTACATCTAGAATAAGCGGATTTTTTTCCACAAGTACCTCCCATAGTCTAGGGCAAGATCTTACGGATGAATTTCCAAAAAAAAAAATTTCCTACCTTTGTACTCATTCTCCCAAAAGTGGCAGTTTTTAGTGATTTTCACAAAAAAATGGGCTAGGTCCTTCAGGGGTTAATTTGCAATTTTCATTCTTGATGAATTTTTATTCTAGTTTTATTTATTTACTTTCAGATTTATAAGGAAAATATATAATTTGCATCTCCTAACTTTGTTAACTGCTTAAGTACATAATTTTTTTGAGGAAATGCTAATTAATTTTTCATACATTTTTTGTTACAAACAACAAGTACAATGATAAAAAGCTTGGGAACTAGTACAAAGTTGAACTCTTTTTTTTGTTGTTTTGATCAAGTTGATCATGATACTTTTCTACTGATGTTCAACAGAAATCAACAAATCCTTATTGCACATCAACAGAAAAGTATAATGATCAAAGCAACCAAAACCACAATAAATTCTAGTTTTCTACTAGTGGGAAAAATATGAAACATCACTGTATTGCGGATAAAAATTAATCAGAATATTTTAAAATAAAAAATGAAGCACCATATCATGAAACAATGGCTCAATTTATAATACATTTCAATAAATTTTGCTTATAATCATTAGTGAAATCTTTGGCTAGCACAAATCATTTCAAATTCACCCCTAAAGGTTCAATTGTTCCCTTTAGGGGACAATTTGGATTTTGGGCATGTATCTATGGCTAAACTACTTTGTGTGATTTTTTGAAACTTTCATGGAAGATGGGGAACTCAAAGATCAACTTGGGCATCTAATTTTTTTACTTGATTCCAACAACTATCAAAAAAGTTATGCATGAATTTCTGAAAAATTGGAGAGGGCGGGCAATTTGGGCGTCCCAAAAAACTTCTTTAAAATTTGTATTTTTTTAAAAACAAAAATTCAAAATTGATTCTTTACACTTATACATATGTGGGAAGCTTTGAACCATTCAATTTTCATTGATGAGTGAGAAGTTTTAGTTTGCGGGTAGGTATGGGACTCCCAAACCTCCATTTGTTTTGCACCTTGTAAAATTTGGTGCTTTACCTTTTTGAGCTCTTTGTGTATTTGTTACTTGATTTTTTTATTTTCCAAGTTGTAGTAGACTAAGATTCCTTGGTTTTTGATGCTTGGATAAAAGTAATTCAGATTTTTGAATTTTACATAAAGCCTCCAATTTTGCCTAGTGTATATGCAAATTTGATGGCCTTACAACATTGCAAGATTCTATAAAGTATGATGCACACCTCCAATTCATTTGAAAATTCTCTCACACTTATCTTACTTGGTCTTCTACATGGAAATAAAAAACCTCAACTTTGCGTAGAGTATTTTATATACAGGAGCGGTCAAAGGCTTTTGAAATTTTTGGGCATAAGGAAAACAACTTTTTTTTCACTTCAGATGTCAATATCCCACTCCTCTACTTTTAGAATAAATTGGTTTTTTTCCCATGTGTACCTTCCATAGTCTAAGGCAAGATTCTACAGTTGGATTTCCAAAAAAAAAGTAGTTCCTACTTTTCTACTCATTTCTTCAAAAGTGGTAGTTTTTACTGACTTTCACATTAAAAAGGGCTTGGGCCTTTAGGAATTAAATAAGGTTAAAGCTAGTATGAGGTAATCTTACCCATACCCCAACGCTTAAGGGTTTAGGATACTTCAAGGTCTTGGGAAATTGAGGAAAGTAATCCATAGGGCTAGCCTTTCAACAAGCTATCATGGAACGTTACTTTTGTGTAGAAAAGTATTGTAGCATATTTTATACTAAATGGCAAAGTTATAACTCATAAGTCCCTAAAAGCAACTCTAAACTATCCTTGAAACTGCTTGGATGTGTTCCTATACATGATTTTGACGTTCCTAATCCCAACCCTCCCAAACTAACTCCTAAATTGACATGTGACAAGATTTGCTTGTACAAATATACAATAGAAATGCAAACAAGTTGACATTCACGGAGCCGTCTATGTAATTGAAGTTTGATATGCTGAAATTGTTCCTATTACGCTCAATGGTAGGAAATTGTGCAGCATGTGTGTCTTCTACTCGGTTACACAACAACACTGTGGTGCAATGGTTTTAATAATCAAACTCCAAATTTGTTTCAATGTATCTTACGTGTTTTTTTTCAAAGCTTTTTTGTGAAAGTTGCTATTATAAACAAGTTCTACGTAATAAATCTCTTTTTTGAACTCCAAATTTGTAAATGCATCCCAAACAAGTACATTTGCCAATGAGACGTTGCGCACCTCTCTGGTGGATGTGTGTATTTGACCACGTCTTCTTCTACTTGTTCCCCAATACTTTGTGCATCTTTCACACATATTTGCAATGAGTTTGCAAACATGAGTAAGTCGCTCAGTTCACAAAATACTTTTGTTGTGCAAAATGGTGATGTTGATAAAATTGGACTTAAAAAGCCTCTCGATATTTCCATATGCGAGCTCTTGTAATAATGTACTCTATGAACCAAATTTCTCAAATTCATAAGTAACAAAAAAAATACTGCTGATATCAGCATGCAAGATTTTGATTTTTTCTATCAACCCGTAAGGTAGAGGGATCTAAAATGGAGCGGGTTTCAAAACGGTGCACTTCTAGGAATGGATGACATGTTCTCCTCAAAATATCTATTACTATCATTAATGCATTAGGTGGGCATAGGTATAAAACTATGCCCACCTAATTCATCAAAGTCAGTAATAGATATTTGAGGGGAATATGTCACCCATTCCTAAAATTGCACCGTTTTAGAACCCGCTTCATTTTAGAGCCCTTTACCTTAAAGGCCCAAGCCCTTTTTAATGTGAAAGTCAGTAAAAACTACCACTTTTGAAGAAATGAGTAGAAAAGTAGGAACTACTTTTTTTTTGGAAATCCAACTGTAGAATCTTG